>VNJR01000219.1:101038-551464 GCA_008042585.1 Drosophila punjabiensis
GGAACGGTCAGGGGGGGGGGGGCCTGGAGGTCGAATGCCCGAAAAAAACACGTACGTAGAACATGCGGCATTTCAGTGCCGTTACTGCACGTAACCGACCCCGCGGCGGAGTGGAGGGGGAGTGTCTGCAACTGTAACTATAGCCATAGGCACCGCTTTCCGCCGCCCACTGGGCCAACCCTTTCCGCCGCCCACTGGGCCAACCCTTTCCGCCGCCCACTTGCCACTCACTCAGACGGGGCCACCACCCCTTTAACCAGATACGAACTTTCCACAAACTACGTCAGCAAATTGTTGTTAGCAATTAGAAGTACACTCCGGGCTACCTCCCGCCCACAATGTTTATAGATATATACATATATATTGGGCCCGATCCCCCCATCGAATAGGGCAAGAGTCACAGCTAACCCCCACCCACTGCTAATAACACTTAACTTTTGGGCCACGTCAGCTAGGAAAAGTTTGACATTGTCATCGCAGGGAATCGCTTGAATAATGGATAATGGCTGAACGTGGACATATTGATTGTCTCTAGAGGGTCGCATTATGGAATCATAGAATAGAGCCTATATATGTGGAGCCTCTGGCAGCTGGGTCCCCCAGTTTTGATATTATACCAAATTATACCAATTTATGGCAAATTATACCATTTAATGCGTAATTTGCAGTGGGAAATTGCAGGGGTTTTCCTCTTTAATCTAATAACAAAAATATTACTTGTTTTATAACAATTTGTTTTCAAAGAGATGATATTATTTTCAATAAAGTTATCTTAAATTTTCCCTAGTAATTAACTACGTATTAGTCAAGACCAAGATCAAGCCTGAACGGAGGGAAATTCCAAGGCATTTGCATAGAACTTGGCCAAACCGCAAAACATTTCAACTCAAAATAAACCAACTAATTTTCATATACCATTAACGCATATATCTGGGATCTTATGTAACCTGTAACCTGTATAGAATGCAATTAAATGATTGTTTTTTATCTTCGCTCCAGTATCTACTGGGAAATGGAGTTCTTTGTGTGCCACGACACGTGTCCTTGCCCAATTATGGTTTGTAATCCCGGGTATTTCATCATCACACCGAACCTCGACTGTCGTCTCGGCTTTCTATCTGAACTTGTTGTCAGGTTCAACGAATTATTTGTTATCCGAACTCCGCAGAATGTTAATGACTTCGTCGGGGTGACGCCCTCGCCCTTGCACAACCCACCCCGATGAACGTTGTATATATTCTATATAGCATGTTGCCTATATAGCATATATGCGTATACCCCTCCTGCAATATCGAACTTGTTTTTTTTTTTTTTTTATTTTGGGGTTTTGGATACAATTTGGCAAAGCCATCTGGACGGCGGGAGCTTTGTATTTTGGCTTGATGTTTTGTGTGTGTTTTTTGGGCTTGTGTTTTGGCCATTGAACCTGATTCCTTGTTTACTAGAGACACCCCTGGGGAACACCCACTCAGACACCTATAGATGGTACACTGGCAGAAAAAGCTTAATAAAAAGGCACTAATATAAAGTTCTTTAAGACGTGCTCCAAACCAAACATTTTTGATACCCTTACTTTTATGCCTCTCTATTTCTTGCTGTGTAGAAACCACTTTAATTTATGCACTCGACTCCCGAGCTCTACTTATTTTTAAAACGCAACAAGTTCTATATCAATATTGTTATGAATACAAATAATTAAATGTATCTCTGTATAAATATACATTGTATAAATTTCTAAATTCCCGTCTTGTGCTCTTTCTCTTGATAAATGCGCAATTTCCAAGTGATTCTCAAAGTGGTTCTTAAAAATTATTGCACATATTTCACAAGTCGAAGAACCTTGGGGCGTGGCACTTACTCGGAGGCACAGTAACTTCTTTTTCTGCCACACGATCGTTAGAAAGATGCTTTACTCACCTGCAAAGAAGCAAAAAGAAGCACAGAAACAATAAATAAAAGTTGCATCTGGGAATATATAATATTAAAATTAAGTAGCTTAGTTCAAGAACGCGCTGGCTGCATAACTTATTTAAGTATATATCTTTGGAGTTGTTAAAAAACAATCACATAAAGTATTGTACAAATGCATCTTTAGCTAAAGCTATAACTTGGTGTTGTTTAGTAACAAAACTAGACGTTTTCCATTTACAAAGTAATGTGATTTTACGAAATACTTGAAATAAACTAAAATATAATATATTTAAATGTGCAGAAACACAATCTACACATTTCATTTTACTTAATTAAATTGCTTTAAATTGTTTGCAACCTTAAAATGTATTTAAAAATCGGCTTAGTTGAGATTGATTTTGTATTTAACTTGCTTTTGTTTGGTTTTTAAATAAAAAGTCGATGATGGTGCCACATCGGGCAAAAGTTCAATTGCGTTTTCCCCAAAAGAAAACTTTGAACTTTCATGACGCCGCGACGACACCCTTGACAAAAACTCGAAAAAGCGAAGAAAAAAAGCGAAAAAAGCTCTTATCGGTGTAACGAACCGATATTTTGTTGCTTTTGGCTATTGTTGTTATTGTTATTGCCGCCGCTGTTTATTTATATTTGCTGGCGATGTTGTTGTTGTTCTTTTTTTGTTATTATTGCATACTTATATTGCCAAAGCGTGTGCGCCTTAATCGGTCACCAGAAGAGAGCAATGATATTAAATGCATATATTTATTTGAATATGTAAACATTTGTGTTTAAGGTGAAAGTGAGAGCCAGCCCCAGGACGTGGGGTGTGGGCCGTTGGGCGTGTGGGCAGGTGTCGGTGCTTGAACCCTTCGCTGCTGTCTGCAGATACAAAAAAAAAAAAAAAAAAAAAAAAAAACAATCAACGCTGCCGCCGCCGCGCGTTTCTCTGTAGAATCAGGTGTCTGTACAGGTGGTTGAACCGTAGCTTTCTTTCTAGCACCGAACACACCTCCAAACAACCATCAAACAACAGCCAACAAGTCACAGTTCCTGGCTACCGTGAGGCATTGTTGGGATAGGCTTTAAAAAATATATATTTTTATAGTTTTTAAAAGACACTATCATACATTTTTTCTTAGCTAAATAAATTTAATTAAAAGATACACACAAAAAGGTAGGTTTTTAGGCTCCTTAAATGATAATTCTGCAAATTCTCTAACCAAGAATATCCGAAAAGTTCGGTAGCTAAAATCTTTATACAGATTTAACTCTACAATCAAGCATATATTTCACTTAAGAGTGGCGCCTCAATCTTTATTAAAAATTACGAATTATCATCAATATGCATGGCAACTCATGGTCGGGCGTGAAAAATAAAATAAACAAAAATAAAACAATATTAAGAACGACAGTGAATTGTTGTGTTTACATTTCTCGCAATGACTTCCTGTCTCTCTGTGCTCTTTGTTCATCTGCCACAAGGCACAGGAAGTAATATCCACACACACTACAGCCTACACACACCCATCGCTTTCATGTTGAGATTACGGTTTTTAAACACGTTTCCTGGCGAAAAATATATAAAAATAAAAGGGAGGCGGAGATCGGCCACCACCTGCTGCCAGTGTGTGTCCCAAAGGAGTAACCAAAATAAATAAAAAAAAAAAACAGTGAAATAAAAGCAAAACATACACAAAGTAAAAGCCAAAGAAAAAATTAAGATAAAGCCGGCATCGAAATCGTCTTATTAATGCGGAAATCGAACGAGACGAGATGCACTTTTCGTGCGGAAGTTTGTTTTGCTTTATTGAATTTATACATTTAATTGCCTTGCCGATGGTTAATCCCCTTGCGGTTGGATAAGCATGGATTTAAGCAATCGAAATTATAAAACTTAAATAAATGTAGAGCTTGTAACGTATTTATTCAAGATTTAATTACCAGTTTGGTATTGCATTTTAATGGGATTAGAAATATCAAGTAGAAAATAGAAAGCGGAGAAAGACTTCCTTTCAAAATTAAACATAAATAATGAATCAAAGAAGTTTTCATTTTCATTTGGTACTTTGATTTGTTTTGCCCAAAATGTCCCAAGTGTTTTAATTGCATTTTAATTTATTTAAGACCTTGCTGGTGGGGTAAACCTTTCCATTAGTTCGATGCGCTCTAAATTGAGTTAATCAATTGCGCTTTGTTGACAATTTAATTAGCAGTGCATACAATGTGTGCTTGTGGTGTGGTGTGTGTGTGTGTGCTGCTGCTCTACGGGTGTGTGTATGTGTATGGGTGTGAATTAAATGCGATTTGCGATTTACATTTCCGAGTGCAAGTTGAGGCTGGTTCTGAAGGCCAAACGGAGTGAAAAGCTCTCCAAGATATGAAAAAGAATTGCTTTGTGTGAGTCTTTTGAGCTTTCTTTGTTTCATTTGTATGTGCACTGTGAGAAAATTCTACATAAATGTCATATTTTGTATGAATATATTATAATAATATAAGGCATTAATTTTTAAAAATTTTTATAATATAGATATAGTTGTTAAAACCACGCACGCTCTTAAAATATTAGTTATAAGTCTGTAACGCAGTGAAGGACTCGTTTCCGACCCTATAAATCATATATATTCTTGATCAGCATCATAAGCCGAGTTAATTTAGTAGTGTTACTTATTTTTTTCGAAATTTTATAAGGGACTTTAATCGTTAAAACTCTCAAAAATTCACAAAAAATTTTGATCTTTTAAAATTGTAAATTGCCTCTTTGCCTATTTTTTAACCTAATAAAAAACTAGCATAAAAAAGCTTTCCGAATTGAAATTAATGCACTTTTGCCTGAGTTATGATCGATTTCCATTATCAAAAGTCAACCTGTAAGGGTATATTCACTTCGACTTCTTAAGGTAGTTTCCTTCCTTGTTTTTTAATTAATTTACAATTATATTTAAAGCATAGTGACAAAAACTATACTCCAAAATGTTTACCCTTTATTAAGAATAGAAGATACTATTAATACATCGATTCAGTATCAATAATATAAGCGAATACCGATTATATTAATCAGTGTCTTAATTTGTGATGTCACCTTAGTAAGTAAGGTAACTAAACACATACAAGTTTAAAACGTTGTATTCAATAGTTTTTCAATATTTTTAATATTTTTTTTTATTTTAAATTCCGACATATCAAACTTTACTATATTTTCGATATAATACTGGGGACGATATGCATGTCGATATATTGCATCCCTTACCCTCACCATAAACTTTTTTTTCGAGTGATCTTTGCGGCTGAGTGAGCTTTTGAAGCCAATTGAATTCTACTGCGTCTTTCGGTGCATTGAACCTATTGTTTATTTAATTTCGGGAGCTTTCGATATGGGGCGCTAAGTAGAAACGGCTGATGTTTTTGGCACAAAAAAAAAAAAACAACAAAAAGTTTAGAGAAGAGCGCGGACAAATGCCAATGCCATTGCCAAAAAAAATACATATGCGAAGAAGAAAAAAAAGTACAGCAAAAGCAAAACGAGATTCCCCATTTCTCCTGCCCCTTATCCTCCGGTTCGGGGCATTAAATTCAACCTCGAAAACAAACTTTTCTTTCGTCGTCGAAGTTCATTGCCGTACTTTAACCTCGCCGAGTGCGTTGCCTGTCGCTCTCTCGCTCATTCTTTGTTATTATTGTTAACTTTTTCTCTTTTTTTTATATGTATATATTATTGTTGTTTGAGTGCCGGCGCATTTATTGCATGTGACGATGGCGATGACGATGTTGTTGGTATTGATGTTGATGTTGATGGTGCGTTTTCCTTTACAAGATTATTTTCCAGCACAGCACAAGATTGAGTCGAGGCCAAAGTATCCTTGACCGGTCAAGCTTAGCATGTTGACCTGGTAACCCTGGCTGGCTGGACACTGAGTGAAACTGCTGCTTATAATTATCGGTGTGTGGTGTCTGTTGCCATTGTAAGGGCAAACCTTGGACAGAAGTAAATTTGCATTGGCCTGACTTCGATAAGCAAATTATTTATTATTTATTTATTGAAATAAGTTGGTGAAAATGGTTGAACAAAGCTTTGTCGTTTAGAAATTCATGAGCTGACAGTGTTTGTTACAAAATACGGTGATATTTGCATTTATTGTTTAACGAATTCAGTGTATAATTTCCTATTCCGACCTACGAACTTCAAGGCATCAGAAAATCTATGCTGATAGAAATGCTTTTAAAAATAGGGATATTTTCTCTCAGTTTAACTACATTTTTATTATAATACTTTTAAAAATTCTCTATTTCTAATAAGCAATTTCTAATTTATTTAAAGGTTTTTCAAAATAAAATCACAACAAAACAGTAAACTTTTTTACTTATTTTATACTTGAAAATTCGCAACCATAGGAATAAAAATCAATTTTTAAAATAACAATTTATAAAGTCTAAATACGACTTTCTTCAGTTTTTTATCAAAGCAAAAAATGGCTTGAAAATTCACGGTCTGCACCGAAGTATTTCGTGCCACTGTGCCTTTGGCTGGCAATCAGCTGATTGCTGCAAGTGTGCACAGCTGCTTTTATTATTATTATTTATTATTTATATTTATTTTGTTGTTGCTTTGCTCAAGACCCCGAAACGTGAAGCGTGCGATTAAAGCGCAACACGCAAAAAAAAAAGCCAGGCAACAAAAAGCGAAGAAGCGGAGAGAAAAGCAAAAGAAGGAAATCATCACAAACTCACATGTTGCTGCTGCTGCTGCTGCTGCATTGCTGTGATCGTTGTTACTGCTAAATATTGCTGTTGTTGTTGTTGTCGTTGGTGGAGTCATTGTTGTTGTTGCTCGAAATGTCATCCTAAAAGGTCGCGAATTCGAATTGTAATACATTCTCTGGGGAAAGTGCCTGTTGAAGATGTTGCTGAAGTTGCTGCTGCTGCTGAAGTTGCTGTTGCTGCAGCTTGTGTTGCTAATGTTGCTCTTGTGCTGCTTGCGCTGCAGTTGTGGCTGCTGCTCCTGCTCCTGCTCCGTTTTCCGCTTGAGCATGTTTTCCTTGTTGGCAGCAATTTCCGCCAGCAGCATGTTGCTGTGCCTGCTGTTGTTGCTGTTGCTGTTGCAGCTGTTTTTCCAGCTGATTTAATATCAATACTTGGTTAGCTCTTGTTGCAAGTGCAATTGCTGTTTAAATTCCGGCTGTTATTTTTGTTTTATGCAATTTTCACTTGTCTAGCTGCTGATATTGCTGCTGCTGCTGTTGCTGCAACATGTGTTGCACCTTGTTCTATTTGCGTCACTATTTCTCCGCGTTGCATCAGCCAAACTCGCATAGTTTGAAGTTTTCCAAATACTTTTGTTTTGGGCCAAAAAAAAACACTCGCGGAAAAGCCGCACAAAGAGCCGCGGTATATTTTGTTGTTTGTATTTCCCCTTTGACGTCACTGCGCCTATTATTGAATTATTGACGGGGAAGAAGAAAACGATCTACGCAGCACTCGACAGTAAATCCCAGGGCCGAGACAATAATTGCACCGAAATGCGTTGTGAATTTTTACTTCTTTCCAAAAATTTCACCGTTCCTTTGAATTTACACTTGTTTGTGAACAACAGCAAAAAATATACATAAACAAATTCAGCCCAATTCACTATTGTTATTTAAATGTTAACGAACATACACGCCTGACCGCTTGGACCAACAACAACAAAGTGCCCGCGAATGATTGAAGCTCAAAAATTGAACTGAAAGCAAATTGTTGCTGCTTCTGTCGCTGCCTGGTGTCGCCGCTGCTGTCGCCGCAGGCAGTAGCAGCAGCAGCAGCAGCAGCAGCGAGGTCTCTCTATCATTCTCGCTCTCTCTTTCTCTCTTTCTCGAGCGGAATGCACACACAGTGCACAAGTGGCCCATAGTCTATATATCTCTATATAGCTCTACGGTCTTTGTGCATAATTCCAAGAATATATCGAGAGTTCAAATGCGCAGGAGAGCGGGCAGGCCAGCGAGCAAGAAAGTCGGCCATTAACCCGACTAATAGATACCTGATAAATATACATATATATAACCGAAAAGTCTATCTATATAACACTATCAGCACTCACTTAGTCAGAGGAAGTAACATCCATGACTTTCTAGGCAGCTGTTTTTTTTTTGGCAATTTGAAATCTTTGGAGAAGAGCACAACTTCTCACGTACATATGTTTGTGAGAGAAGTGAGAATTGGTTATATATGTGCTCTAAATTTCCATGACAAGTTGGGAATATTATCTCCACCTATATTACTATATCTTCCAAGGAGATTAATATGAAACTTGCAGATATATGGCTCACTTTCAGACCAAATCTTAGGTTTTATAAAATCTCTAGAAACTGTAGAAATTCATAAAGATAAGATCACAAAAAAGGAATTTACAACGAAGAAAAAACCTCTTCAAAAACATTTTTTACAACTTTAAGACTCTAAATGTTGTCCAAAAGTTTGCTAATGATATATTCATAGAAAGGTACAGTAATTTAAATAGCTAATAGAAAGTGTTGCATACTTTTGAGCAGCTTTTTAATAGATTTCAAAAACCTCTTTTTATATTAAAAGTTTTTCTCAGATAAACCTTTATGTAGATCACACGACACGAATTGACTCTAGCTCTTCAGGAGTCTTTATTCTAGGGTATTATCATATCAGTGCCTTTGCCTTCGCTGTCGACGTCGCCGCTAGCGTCGCAGTTGGCGTCGCTGCTGGCGTCACAGACACACGGTGCTCGCCGAAGACAAAGAAAATCGGCAGCTTCGCTGACGCATGCCTCGGAATAAGGTTCGCACACGGGACACACGGCCCGCCTCGGATATATTGCGCCTAACCCAATTCGGGTGTCATCATCATGGTCATGGAGGAGCCCCCATTCCCTTTCTCTCTCTCTCTGTGGACCTTTGGCTGCGTTTTATCAAAAGCTTTCACTCGCTGCGAACAGCTGTGAGGCACAGTGGTTAAAGATTTTATATTAATTAGATTAATTACAAATATTTGTGCCATAATATGTGCTAGCTATAACTGATGATGATAATTGATAATTGATACCTAATAATCGATCATCTCATAAGCATACATACATATGTACGGATGCATATATAGAACAAATGAATAATAAATGCTTTTTAATTTAGCTGTAATTATTATATAGTTAGAAAATAAGAGCTAAATAATTATGCAAAATTTAAGAACCGAATATTAAAGGAGACTAACTTCAGAAAGCCGAAGCTTATGACCCTTGCATGAAAATGAACCATAACTAAGCCAAAAATGCATTAATTTTAATTCGGAAAATTGTTCTATGCTTTTTTTAATTGGTTAAAAAAACAGCATTACAAATTTAAGAATTTTACTTACTTTACTTTTTTTTTTGACAACATTAACTCTTAATAAAATTACGAAAAAATAAGTAAAGTATTTTTGTTCGCCCAATTATGTCTAGATCGACTCGTCTGTTAATGCTGATCAGAAATATATATGGTTTATATATATGGTTTATAGTCGAAAACGACTTCTTACTGCGTTGCAGGCTTTTAACTGATATAATATTATGTTTTGACATAATGATATGATATAATTATATGATATAATGATATGATATGATATTATAACAAGTTTTTTTAGAAAATTAAATTGTACTTACCCATAATCAATGGTTTGTGTAGTTATCCAATTGTTTTTCTTTTAATTGTTATTTATTTATTGTTATCTCACACTTTTTATAATTCACACAGCATTTTACACTTTGTTGATGTTAATTCTTAATAAGTTTGTTATTTTCTTTTCTGGGTTTTTAACACTTGTAAACCTGATCAGTTTACAGAATAAAAGGAAATCTTTTCTTTAACTTTATTCGTATAACTTTAACACTTTCTTAAATGTTTTTAAACTTGGTTTAATTATTAATATTTCACACACGCTGCCAGGACCTCACTGTCACGGGTCAAGAAGTCAACTGACGAGGATGCCCGCATATTCGCATATTTATAAGGAATTACAGACCTAGTCTGGGGCTGTAAAAAACAGATTAAAAACACATTGTGACCGATAAGCGGTCGGACCAGTAGTAGTTATCAGGTAGTTAGGACCCAGGACCCGACGACGTCTGGGATCCTACCGAGGAGGTACAGGAGCCAGGACAAGCAGACTCGTGTCTGGATGGGATTTACCTTGGGTTTTACCTGCCCTCATATGCATATATTTACCTATAATATTCCGTATTTGGTTTGTACTTTACACTGACCCTTGAGCCACTGTGCAGGTCAGTGGGGAAAGGCTTGCAAAATGAGCAAATAAAAGGATCAGGTAACCCCATTTAGGTAACAGCGAAAACATGGCTTTAAAGACATTCTCAAGAAGTGTGAAAAATATCCTGAAATGTATATTTTAAAATATTTTATTGCATTATTTCAAATCCCTAATAATAGTTCTTCACTTTTCGTGGCTACTTTTGAGCTAAACGCTTTGCTTTGGTCAGCGGGCGTAGAACTCGGCTAGCAGCAAGCTTTTTGCTTTGATTGCGAACTCGACTGGCAGTGTTTTTTAATGACTTTATTTTTACTTTTTTATTGATAAGCCAAACGCTCTGCTTTCCGTTTTGTTTTGAGCTGAAAATTCTAAACAAGCCGCTGGCCAGAGATAGCGCCACTGGAAAGCGCGAGGCAGCAGAGAGCACGTACTGGCTTTTTGCATTATTTTTTCTATATATTGTTTTTCGGACTTGGATTTTTATGAATTCGAAATTAGCAAATGTGCTAAAGGCGCATCCAGCGCTGCACCGGACGAAGTGCATCTCAGCGGGCAGTCCCACTTGGTCAATGCCATTGTCAATTGCGTCTCAGGTTTATTTTGGAGGCGACGGCACACGGAAAGAAAATTTGAGGGATTTATAACTGAGATTATAACTGAGAAAACGTAGTCAGAGAAAATGTGGCGTTTTTCTGACTACTTTTAGATATAATTACATTCAGTTTATGTTTAATAAACTATTTAGTAAATGCGTTAGATAAAAATCTGACAAAATCACTACCAAAACATGTTCTAAATTTTTAATAATTTTGATTTTTTTTTTGTCTTCTTTAATCTTTAATATATCATCTTATTAAATAATGCAAAAACTGTACAGAATTATGTTTAATAATGTTTAGTAAAAACTCTACTCTCTCTAATAAAAATTCTACTAAAATATTTAGTAAAATCTAAAACTAAAATCTTACCGAAAGCTTAAAAAAAAATGCTTTAATCTCTATTAAAATCTCTAGAAAAATATTTACTAATTTAAAATTTACTATATAACTACAATCTCACTCAAAATCTTTAGTAAAATCTCTACTAAAATTTCTATTAAAATCTTGACTAAAATCTTCTCTACAATCTCTCTACAATCATTCCATTAACCAAAAATTCTTTCAAATCTGAATATTCCTTTTGTTGACATAATGTCCTTTTCATATTTCTGAATCTTTTTAAGGTATATTAAAATGATATTATTAAAAATAATAAAATCATAAATTAAATATTTTTATAGTCAAAATTGTGTACTCAAATTTAATTTAATAATCGGAGGCACAAATATTTGTTTACTCTCATAAAAAAAACTTGATCATTATTACCAATTAGTTTAAAGTCAATAAAACTAAGTTCTTAGTTGGTTTTTTAAACTATATATTTAAATAAATATTTATTTTTGCTTTTATATTTCACTCTCCCTTTTCAAATCTAATATTAAATGATCGTTTTGTTAAAATATAGCACATTTTGATATTTGTTTTTGTTATTAAGACTGGCACACTACACACTTGAGTCACACTTTAAAGTTTCGAATTAGAACGCACGCCAAAAAAAAAAGAATATATATAGCAACAAAAAACAGAAAAATAAGTATACATTTTGTTTATAAACAAATGGAGTCACTGGAGAGATGCAAACAAATTATCTCAGCGGCGTAAAAAAAAAAGAGAGCAGGCAGCACGGAATTGTGTCACTGTGTCATGTTTGGCTTTCGAGATGGCAACAAAGAGTTCGACTTCGAGTTCGGGAAATACGTACAAAGTGGGGTAAGTAATTTGGTTTAAATATACACTTTTTTTTTGTATTTTTTAGCCCCATAAATCCTTCAGACTCACCAGCATTTGGGGAGCAGCGGAAAACCCAGTTACAGACTTGATTTTTACTCTGAACTTAAGTTTAAATTTTTATTTGAGTTTTGCTTTTGTTTTTGTACTTTTCACGATCCGCTCGGAAAGGCGTTCGGTTATCAACTAAGCGGCGACGTGAGCTTCGAACTCGAGGAGAGGAAAAATAATATTGAAAAGTTTAAAATCGGTAACAATAAACAATAAAGAAACGCACAAAGAGGCGGGAACAACAAAAGCAGTGCTTGTATGGACAGCTGCGGTCAAAATGTCAGAGTTTTAACTTAAACTCGAGAGGATTCAAGTAATAAATAATAATATTAAATAACATTAACATGGTCTATTTTATTTTAATAAATCCTTCTGATATGGCAGTTCCGTTGATTTGGCATTTATCCTATTTTCTGGCAACTCCTTGATAGGTTGGCAGCCCCATTTTGGCCACCGTGACTGTACGCAATCGCAGCCACATTCAGCGGGACAAACAAAGCGAAAATATAAATAATGTAAAATGTTTCGTACTCCCCAAGGGGGTTATGGAACTGAGCTGATTTTGAACCGAGCAATCTTGGGATAGGTCACTACACTCGGCGGTTTATCCATCAAGTATCGCGAAGGGTTTCTTTGCAGATATTGTAGGAAGTATAAATAAAATCGTATTAAATTAAATACGATACTAAAGGGTGTTCTTATGATATGTAATGAGAAACCCCTTTCGCGGGTGTTCATTGATTGTGCTTTCGCAGATATTGTTAAAAATAGTTCTTTACAAGTACAGTTGCTTCCACTAAAGCTATGGTCGTGAATCGAAATATTAAATATAATAACAACAATAATTATAAGGTTCCTTGGTTGCATTTTAAACAAGTTTGCAGATAAAGTGTAAATTAGAGCGATATAATTAGGTACAGTTGCCTCTAATAAAAACTTGTAGAATGAGAACAAAACTTCTAAAATGCTTTCCAAAAATAATAAGTTATTAAAATAGTAGTTGTTAAGCTTTTTTATAAAAATTTCTAATATTATATTAATTTTTATTTATACCAAACATTAGTACTGTAAATATATATATATATATATATATATAGTACTGTATATTATATTCTATAAATAAAATAAAATAATATTAGTACTGTTGCCTCCACTTTTACGATTTTCATAGGGTTTTAGGGTTCCCTTTCAAGTAAATTAATACGATAGTCATAGAGTTCCCCACCAACTAGACTTTATAAAGAGTATTACCGGTTCAAGGACTATCGATATTAATCAAGCTAAGCACTAAAATATTGACAAATTTTCCTTTCTACCGGAATTGTCAGCGAGTGAAAACGTGTGCTCTCATAAAAAAAAAAACACACAAAAAAACCTGTAAAGAAGTTCTTTCTTTTTACTTTTGCTAAGTAAAGGTTTTAAATCTTTTCCTAAAAATAAAAACACTTTGGAAGTTCGCTATAAAAGTAAACAAAAAGAAAATAATCTAGAATCGGCGTAGAAAAAATTTGTTCTGTCCAGCAAAAATCAAGAAAATTAAGATTTAATCTTAATCAAAAAAAAAAGAAATCTTTCCCGTTGAAACAAGAGGTAAGTAGAAAACAGAAAAATGTTGTAAAACCAAATTTGTGATCATTTCTGCCTTCAAAATGTAACTTGCTGCAAATGAAATATGCGTTTTTTTACCAAGAACAAAGTGTAAAAGCAATAAAAGTAATAAAAGTAAGAGAAAGCACGAAAAAACATAACTTCATAAAGATAATTTGTTGCATTGAAAATATATTGCTTCCACAGAAATGTCATTTGTCATGCAACATTTTTTCGGGTAAAATAATTTTAACAGACTTTAAGCTAAAATCAAAATGGCTGCCGAAAGAAATATAAATAATAATGAAGAAATAATAATATAAAAAAATAACAAAGAAATCAATAAAATATATAGTCGATGTTAATTATAAATATATTAAAGTAGTGAAATTTACACGAATTTACAATAATGAATTAATTCATAAAACATAAAATGAAGCTAAGCTTCCAAGTTGCAATAGGATAAAGCTTTATTTTATTTTTTATTTATTAAGATTTTATTAGCAATTCGAAAATATGTGAAATTTTAAAATGTTAAATCAATATTTGAATTTGACAATTATTTTTCTTAGTAAATAAAGAATTTTTAAAATAAATAACTAAATTAAAAATGCAATAATTTCAATTCGAGACGCTTTTCTGTGTTTTTTCTTATACGATTAAAAAATCAGCATATTAAAATTGGATATTAAAATTGTATATTTAATCTTTGACAGTGTCAACGATGTCACGCCTTTAAAAATATTATTTGATTTATTTATTTTATATCTGAAAGCAATGTGTGTTATTATTATTTCTTTACTTTTCAACAAGTTAATTAAATAAATAATAAGAGACTTCTCTTTGAAGATTTTTGGATATAGGAAAGATTCGGAAGATGTATCGTGTCAAGGAAGCACAGAAGAAGCATGTGAGTGTCTGGGTAAGAGTTTGTCAATTAAAAAAAATCCCCGTGAACAACTAATTGAAGATCGATTCCTGGGAATTCTTCTGCTTGCAGACTAACAAGAGCTTCTCCAATTGCCAGGACGGCACTTTGCCGAACACATCGAAGAAGAAGACGACCCAGGAACCCGAGTCGAAGGCCAACCAAAAATCGAAGTCTTTCCAAGAGCCGAAAGCCAAATCGTGCCGAGGACTCAAGGACAACCAAGAGCCAAAGACCAACCAGGAGTCAAAGAGCTACCAAAAGCAGAGCTACAAAAAGCCAAAGACTAACCAAGAGTCTTGGAGCTACCAGAGTCCAAGGTCGCTGTACCAGGATCCCACCTCCAATCCGGGACTGAAGAGCAAGCAGGGCGAAACATTCAGGCAGGGACAGAACTTCGGCAAAGGATGGAAGTATAACCAGTGGCAGGGGCAGGAGTACAAGCATTTCAACCAAGGATCCAAGTCGAAGCAAGGACCCAAGGCTTATCAAGGCCCCAAGTCGTACTATGGCCTTAAAGGCTACAAAAAACCCGGAATCTACCAACCGGAGGCGCCGCTCAAGAAGTACAAGGACTACAAGGTCCCCGAGATCACTGTGAGCGAGCTGTGCCGCACCCTGACCGGCCTGAAGGCCATGGAGGAGGCCACCACCACAAATGACAGTCGCAACAGCGAGAACGGAACATCTCCGGCCAACGAGCCCTTCTTTGCCAGCAATTTGGAGTACTATCCGCACCTGCCGCAGGTGTACTACTCGCAGGAATACCAGACCTTTGCCGAACTGAAGGCCTCGGTGTGCCAGGGTGATCTCACCCAGGTGAAGCCGCCCGTCGACTATGACTATCACTTCCTCAAGGAGTGGCGCGAGACCTTCCAGACCACAGAGCAGCGTCAGGCTTACCTGCGCAACCAGCGGGCTCTGAATGCCCAACGCATCGGGCGCCAGCAGCGCCAGCAGGAGCAGACACAGGATCAGTATCAGGAGCAGGATCCCTCGGACTCCAAAGGCACTGGCACTGGCACTGGAACTGGCACTGGTCTGGATCATTCCAAACCGCCGCCGATGGAGGACCGTTTCGTTCAAGGCTGGCTGGAAACCTGCGAGAATGTTGGTCACCAGCGTGAGTTTCGCCTGCGGCAGGCCATGCAAGCTGAGTTTTCCATGAGGGCTCAGGACGAGATGGTGCTGGGTTATCGCCGCCAGGAATTTGAAAAGGAGCAGGAGCAGGAGCAGGAGCAGGAGCTGAAGAACCAGCAGCAGAAACACAAGGAACACGAGGAGCGTATGGAGCAGCAAGAGTCTGGTGCTTGTTTTTTTGAGGAGCAGAAGAAGCTGGGTGCTCGCTTCCTCAAGGACCAGAAGGAGCTTGAGGTGCGCCGCCAGAAGGAGAAGGATCAGCAGAAGCTGATTGCTCGCCTTCAGGAGGAGCAGGAGCTCAAAAAGCTGCAAGAGATCGAGGCACGTAAGCAGCAAGAGCACGAGGAGCAGCAGGAGCTGGAGGCTCGCATTCAGCGCCAGAAGAAGGCCATGGAGTTTGTGGCTCAGTTGCAGAAGGAATTTGAGGAGCAGAAGCAGAAGGAGGAGGACGAGGACGAGGCTCGCCGCCAGGAGCGCGACCTGCTCCAGGCTCGCCTGCGCAATGAGCGTGCCAAGACCGCCCAGCGGGTGGCGCGGGAGACCCGCCGGTGCTACGAGCAGCGTCAGTACGAGTTCCGCTTCGGCCCCAAGGATATGGCGGCCGGCCAGGGTGCTTCCAACCACGTCACCACCGAGCAGCTGTCCAAGATGCCAACTGTGCCGACTGTTCCCCGTGCTCCGTTGGCATCGGAACTCCCACAGCCGATGCCCGCCATGTTCAACGGCAAAACTTTCCCCGGAAACGGAAACTAAACTGGAACCGGAACCGGAAGCAAGTACCCCGAGGTACAAAGTAGATGTATTAACTTTTACAGATCGATTTTAAGTACAATATTAATATATTAATAATGATTTATGTAATATATTAATATTTAACTGCATGGACGAGCTGTGATTTCGTTTACATCCAGTATTACACACACACAATCCAGTATTATGTACAATAAACACGAAACAGAATAAATATTACAATATACAATATATACACTTTAAATGTCTTTAATTTTCTTATAATATTTAATATAATATATAATTACACATTAAACCCGTTTCTCATTTGTAGTGTTACCATGGTTCTTCATTATAGTTCCAGTGTTACCATGGCTTTTTTCGTGCAAATTTTCGGAATATCATTTTAAAAGGAAAGGAAGCTAACTTTAAAAACCTTTTCCTAAAAATCGATCATAACTAAGCCAAAAATGCCTTAATTTCAATTTGAAAAGCTTTTCTATGATAGTTTCAATTAGGTTAAAAAGACATCCTTTTGAGTTTAAGGCTTAAAAAAACAAAATTTTTGTTTGTGTATTTTTTTTTTAATTTTTATGATGGAACCCCTTATGAAATTTCGAAAAAATGGACGGAAATTCTTTTTTTCCTCCAAACATGGTTAGATCGACTCGACTGACCAAGAATATATCTGCTTTATAGGGTCGAAAACGACTCCTTCACTTCTTTTCAGGCTAATGACTAATATTATTATATCCTGGGTATTATAACGTTATAAAGCTTTTCGTTTAATATATATAATATTATAATATTCAGTTTTATTACATGTTTTTCAGTATATAATCACTATTATTAGTGTTACCATGTCCTGTCTTGAGATTTTATTCCAGTGTGATACCATTGCTGTTTTCTCATGGAGATTCTCAGAATACCATATCATATAAGCTCCCCACTCTCGATGTTATTTGACTTTGGGGGATTTTAAGTTTGTGGTGTGAAGAGGGCTCGATCCAAACTGTATGATCTTGGCTGGCGAATTCCAGTTCGTCAACGAAGACGACGACAACTGCCTGGCTATTGAGAATTATTTGCAATTGGCAATTGGCAATCGGCATTTGGTTCAAGACTTGAACTTCAAGTTTAATGCACTTTTTGCGCAGCAGCAAATTCGCGACTATCTCATCTATGGGCTCTATCGCAATCTGACTTTGGCGGCATGCCGCCATCCTCAAAATAAAATAAAAGCAAAAAACAAGGCGCAAAAAGCAAGAAATACAAAAAAGAAACAGCGGCAGATACGAGTGCGACATGAAAAGCTAAGTAAACATATTGTTGCTACTTGAGTTTTGACACAATTCGAGGACTGCCATAGACAAAGGTGCGGTTGCAGTCGATCAAAGAACTCCCTGTGCCTTTGGGGATTGTTTTTAATATTTTTTAAAGATTTTAAATCAACCAAAATTGGGTCTAAAAGTATGCTTTACGAAGGTTTCAAAATTATTTAGTATTTATATATAAAACAATAATAGTATTAGGTGTTTCTATCAAAGCATTTACAGATTGAAAAGTAGTATTTCAATCAGGTATTATTTAATTAAATTAAAAGGTTGAGGCATGATGGTGATGGTTATAAATCAACTTGACGCCCTTCCAAAAGTATGCTTTAATATTTGAGCTCCAATATGTTTACTTATAATAAATTGTAGCATACTTTTGTGTGTATTTTTTATAGATTTGATATTATTTTTTTTTTTTTTTTGATATTACTATTTTTTATATTTTTATATTAAATAATATATTTTTTATACTATTTAATATTTGGTATTGTGTCATGTTTACTTGATCAAAGGTCCAAGTCTTATGCTGTCCTGTGTTGCGAGTCGCAATGTTTATCTATAGAGGTATGCCGCCACGCTACGATCTTCAGATAGGATTGGCTTGGGAATCAGTGTTTACCCAGATTGTTCCTATATTTATATATATATATATGTTACTACTAGTGGTCAGTCGGGGAGTTATGCGAGCACTGGAAGTGTGTGAAGGTTTTGTATTTGCCTGCTTAGGGCTCTTCAAGCAAACAGATTGCGAACGTAACGCCTGCGGAATCGTCGTAGGTCACACTGTCTGTTAGATTACGATAATCGATAATTGAATTTTCCAGAACATACTTGAGATAGTTATCAAATTAATTGGGATATCAGTGTTCTTCTATAAAAGAAATTACTATTTAATACAAGTTCTCAAACTTGCATTTAACTTTATTCCTTGACTCCTCGAAGACCTTCTTAAGGCCTCCAATTTATATAGATACTTGATCTTTGACCTTTGATCTTTGTTTCGCTTCCCACACCGCCCCAAAAAAGAAATGGCGTATCTCTTATGCCAATTTCCGTTTGGCCTCGCTTCCAGAGCTCCAGAGCTCCGAGCATCAAGCTCCAAGCTCCAAGATAACCCAAAGTGACCTCCAATTATGGATCGTCTCCGGCGCCCCTCGGAAACAGAAAAAGAAACCGAAACCGAAACCGAAACTGAAATCAAAATCGAAACAGAAACGGAATCTTAAGTACGGGACGCGCGATCCCAGGTCCAGATCCTAAATGTGTTGCACCTCCACCATTGCCATGGCCACTTAATGGCTTTTAATTTTAGAAATCGCACACTTTGTGTAGTTCAATGCGTCATTAGAGATTAGTGCGAGACGCAGAGACACGTACACAGAACGAAAAACTGGGGTAGGTTCTAAATAACTATTCAGTATCAGACTTCTTCTCCATTTGTGGCTTCTTGTTACATTTTTTATTTAATTTCTTCTAAGATTTTAAGTAGTTTATTAAAGAAATGCTTAAATATTAATAATTAACAAACACTTTCTATTGTTTTTGTGTATTTATAATGCGATTATAATCACTGAAGCTGGCAAATTCTGGGGTCAAGACCGATGTCCAACTGTAGTGCGATCTGGCAGACGCATGGGGAACTAATTAGACGGCGGCCAGACGCGATCACAGATCAGATCATATATATATTAGAGCCCCTCCATTGTTGTCAAGTTCGATCCGGATTTGCCTGTATAGTTTCACGAACCCTGAGTCATCGTCAAGTCAAGACTTACGCAAGTTCTACGAGTTTATCGGTATCACGTAGTGGCGCTTCTT
Organism: Drosophila punjabiensis; assembly: GCA_008042585.1. Taxonomy (NCBI): domain Eukaryota; kingdom Metazoa; phylum Arthropoda; class Insecta; order Diptera; family Drosophilidae; genus Drosophila; species Drosophila punjabiensis. The sequence continues at coordinate 120,610 of VNJR01000219.1, forward strand.
ACAGCCAACATATGAATATCGGACAATATAGCACGATCCGGCAGGCACAAGATGACGCAATAACGGATCGAACATATTATATTTTATATATTATTTGAATATATATAATATATAACATGCAGGCAGCTGCAAATCAAAACAAAGACATTGCACTCTACGATGTTTGTTTTGCAAGATCTGTCATCTAACGCTTATCGGCCTGCGGGAATGATATATCACATTGGAAATCACGGGTCAGGGCCAAGGGTACTATCAAGGAATCAGAATTGGGTATTTCCAAGCCGGCAATTTAGTATAAAAATGTTGTGATAAAGGAAATCCTTTACAAACCAAGATCTTCCCTTAAGAACTCCCTTTACTATCCTATCAATCTCTGTGGGATATTCGGTTTATGAAAAGATAATTATCTTGGACTGATTAATGCCAATTAAAGGCAATTAGGCTCACGATCGATTAGATTGATATTCCCCTCTCGTGATTAGATTATAATTCAACCACGTGCTGGATTTTGTAATCGTCAAGTTAGGTATTCCATGGATGTTCTGTCACAGGTGCAACTGATTGATCAACTGCCCCGGGTCTCGAGTCTCGGGTCTCTCAGCTCCAGTTCCGCTTTCTTTCTGATATTATAATATATATTTTATATAGTACTATATTCTATTCTGATATGCCAAGCACAAGCACCAACAGAAATATATGTTTAATCGGAATCTGGTGCGACTTCAGACGCATTTATCATTTACTTAGACCAATGACAGCGCCACTACTGCACTGGTATTTGTCCCATTCTTATGTCTATATATACATATATATTTATTTATTTATTATTATTTATTGTATTATTTTATACGCCATGCACAGATTTATTTGGGGTATGCGGACCACGTCGGTGGTGGCTCGCCTAGATAATACGGATGTGTGCGGCATGCGAGAGGAGTTCGGTTCGGATCGGTACGACGAGGAAAGTGTATTGATGCAGGCCAGGGGCTAGGAAGAAAATAGGGGACTTTAGGTTGAATGTATCTATATCCAAATATTCACAAATTTATTAAAGTTTTATGCCCTAAATTAATAATAAGGCTGGAAATCTTTATTTTTAAGGAAGATACTTTTTTTCATTAGTAACTAATGGGGCAAAGTCCAGATAAAACACTCTGCTGTCAAAACTTAATGAAAAAATTCTCGAAAAAAAAGAATTCCCTCTTTTTTTGTTTCTCTTTTATTTCCGCTCAATTGTAATGGCAGAAAGAAAAAGTACACAACTCTCTCAGAGTCCTACTAAGCAAATAAAAGACTCTCTCTCTCTCGTTCGCTACTGAGTGGAATAGTCTACTCTGCAGATTGTACCCTTTTGATCATCAAAATCTGTGTGTTTCTAAGTCGAATTAGTATTTTAGTTTATCTTTTAACTCCGCTAATTTCGTTTAGTTATAATGGGAGGGACAACCGGCTAAGCTTTCTCTGACTGCTGCTAAAAAACTCTCTCAGAGTGCAAATAAGAAACAGAAAACTCTCTCAGAGTCTAACTAAGTAACGAAAAAATCTCTCTCTCTTTCTCTCTCTCGTTTGCTACTGCTAAGCATTCTGAAGAAGATTTCTGAAGATGTAACCCTAATAATAAACCGCCCCCTTTGCTAAGCCCACACCTGTGAGCCCCTGTAGCCCCTGTATATATGTATATATACGTACTACTAACATATAATCCCGTACCCGTAGATAGAGATATGGTCAAGCAAATATCTGTGAGTACTATGCAGTCCAGCCAAGTTCCGTCGGCAGCGGCTTCGGCTTCGACTTCGACTGCGGCGCCGGCGCCGGCAGCAGGCGCACCTGATAAGGGCTTATATTTAGAGGAGTCCGCTGGCGGGGCCACAGTTTCCCAGACGTAGCAGCCGCCGCCAGAGCAGGTGTCCCGCCCCCCAGATCTAAAGCGATAGAGATAGAGAGAGAGAGAGAGAGTGTGTGAGAGAGCCAGGACCCGCAGCAGCTGCACGACAATGAAGCTGGAAGAGAAAAGCCGCGGCGGCCAGGACCCGCCCAAGTACCTCAACGAGGACTTCTTCAAGGCCGCTTTGGAGGATGGCCTGAGGGACATGCGCGTGGACATTAAGAAGATCATCTTTGCCGAGAGCAGCGGCGGCGGTGGAGAGAACTACTGCAGCAAGATCTATAGGGCCAAGGCCCTGTACAGGAGCAGCAAGCGCCAGCTGGACGAGGAGCTGGCTTTGATTGTCAAGAGCATTGCCATCACGCCGGCCACACAGTTCCTCGAGGAGCTGGCCGTGTATCTGCGCGAGAAGATCTTCTACTTCGATGTCCTTGGCAAGCTGGAGGTCCTCATTGGCGATGGCTCCAAGTTCGGGGCCAAGTGCCTCTACACCACCCGCGAGCCCATCCAGACGATCGTCTTCGACGACCTAACCCAGTACGGCTACAAGCTGGCCAGCCGGCAGAGCGGACTCAACGAGGAGCACTGCGTGGTCATCCTCAAGAAGCTGGGCAAGTTCCATGCCAGCTCCATGCTGCTGGCCGAGAAGGTGAGTTCACTTTACTGATTTTTCTTAACAGTTTTTTTTTGCTCGTAAAATAGCTAAGTTGTGATTTTTCTTAATAAAAGTGTTGATTATTTTTTAGCAGAAAAAAGAGAGCCTTAAATTTGTTAAATTTACCAAAAATTGACGTAATTTTTGGTAGTAATTTATCATTAATTTAATAGAAAAAATATGATAAGAGCTTTTAGATTTTCAAATTTGTATTTAAACTTATTTTATTAGCATTTTTTTACATATATTAATTAAAGTGCTTTGACTGTTAAAAAAGCTAACAAAAAAGTCAATGAATAATCTTAGATTTCAATAAGAAAAATCCCTAAAAAACATCACAATTTATGTTTTTCTTTATAAATATTAGGATTTGAGTTGAGGAAATTCTGTTTTTATTAAAATTTGTTCTGAATAACTAATAACTAAACTAAATAAATAAAAACTAATAACAGCTTTTCTAAATTTATAATTTTCTTAAATTTGCTATTCGAAATCGTAGTTCTTTCGATTGTATAAATTTTTTTTAGGAATACTTGAGTGTCTTCCTAAATTTATTAAGTTTTAAATTCTTTATCTTATTTTATATCTTAAAAAACCCATAAATGTATATTTAAAACAAATACCAACTCAAACTTTGGTCTTTATTGGCGTTCAATGACTTTTAAAGTCAGCCTCAAAAGTTAAGCGGAAATGGAATGGCAAAGGTCGAAAATTAATTCAAAAATTTAAGAAATATATATATAAAAATATGCATCATCATATTCTGGATTAAACTAGACTCAAATGCAATAATTTGGTCATGTGGCTATTTTTTTGGAAAGAAATTTCAAGAAAATTGAAAACAAAACAAGTCAAGAAGTACGATTATTAATTCACATTAATTTTAATTCAAAATAATCTCATCACGAGACTTGCTGCATTATATATTTATTTCATATATAAAAAAAACAAAGTAAATGAAAACGTATATATAATATGCAGATAATAAATTCGTTAAATCGCAATTTCATTTAGAATATTTTCATTAAGCGCAATATACAATATACATATTATCAAGATCAAATGGCATAGTAAACTTTATTAAATGCTTTCTTAATGCAAAAAGTATTCAATATTTTAATTCACAAAAGTCTCTGATGATTTTCCCACTTATTATACAACTTTTATGGTCAACAATTTGAATAAAATTTAAACAAATGTCAAAGTACAAATAATAAATGCATCTGTTCGCTGTCTATCAGCCACATTGGGTTTTTTTTGCTGACAAAGTACCGACGTCAACGTGTTGCTAGAGTCAATTTTATTATATTTAATTTGTTCTAGAAATTGTAACCAATATTATTATCAGTTTTCATATAAAAAATATGAGAATTGCAAAATCTGTTGTTTATTTTATATATTTCAAAGCTAAATACATTTACTTTTGCTTTCTAACTATAAAACAAATACATTTTTAAGGCAAAACTAATGGCTAATGTACAACATTTACTTATTATTCTCCGCTTAAAAATGTATTTCTTTCTAAAAATTACAATGTTATATTCTTTTATCCAATTTCTTTAAGATATTTTATATTTTATCACAAATCAAATTTGGTTTTGGTTTAAATATTTAAAAACTCTAAAGAACTTGTTTTTTATTGGTAAAAAAGATATTAATTTTAAAGTCAAATTTGTGGGCTTAAAATGTAATCTTAATTAATATTTACTTACGTACGCTTTGATCTTTTTAAAGTATTTGTTTTGTAATTAAAAACGATTCAATTTACCAAATCTTTGGCTAAACGTTTTATTTTTAATCCAATCTTAAATATTTATTAACAATTATTTAATAAGTAAAAATTTTGTTTTTTTTTTCGTTTTCCTTTTCTTTTTTTTCGAACCTTTCCATCCCCCAAAAGCAAATGTCAAATCAAAATCAGAAATGGGTTAATATCAATCTGTTTTCTATTTTCATTTAATGTTTATTTTATTGGCAATTGGAACCTTTTGAATCTGTGTAATTGCAGGAGCCGAGCGTGCGGGAGCACTTCACCAGCGGCATGCTGGACGAGAACTACATCAGGACGAACGAGCGCTTCATCACCTTCATGACCCTCCAGTGCCGCACCCTGGCCAACGTGGTGGCCAAGTGGCCCGGCTACGAGCTGCTGGCGGAGAAGCTGCACCGCCACTGCGACGACATCAAGGAGAACCTGGTGCTAACCGGACGACCCCTGCCCGGCGAGATCACGGTGCTGAATCATGGCGATCTTTGGGTGAATAACTTTATGTACAAATACGACGACGATCAGCCCACCAAGCCCATCGATGCCATATTCGTGAGTTGAACAGTAACTTTATTTATTTATTTAAATTAAATAATTAAATATAATTATCTCCCTCAGGTGGACTTCCAGAACAGCTTCTTCGGCAGCCCTGGGTGCGACATCAACTTCTTCCTGAACAGCAGCGTCCAGCTGGACGTGCTCATCCACCGGCGCGAGTTCCTCATCCAGACGTACTATGCCTCGCTCCGCGAGAGCCTCGAGAGGATGCACTCGACGTTCGTGCCGACCTATGCGGACATTCAGCAGGAGATTCGTGCCCGGGAGCTGTACGGTTTCTTCTCCTCGTACGCCTTCCTGCCGATGGTCACCATGAAGAAGGAGGACTCGTACGACATCAGCATCGAGGCGTTGACGGATCAGGACTTTGCCAAGAAGAAGGTCCAGCTGATGTTCTCCTCCAATCCCCGCACCACGGACACCCTGCGCTACGCCCTGCGCCGCTTCGATGAGCTCGGCATCTTCGATTGATGAGAGATTGATGATGACGAACCCTGGAGGAGGAGGCGACATCCTGGCCTCGTCCTGCATAGTCTTATTTTTATTGCTTTCCTTCGCTATGGCTTTTTTTTTTGTTTTTGTTTTTTAAACGTACTTAGATGTAAGCGCACTCTATACATTAAATATTTTATCTACTCGTAAATAATAAAAACAAGCTGCCTATTTCGGGGTTGCACTTTCACAAATTGCAGTTTTTATCATTATTTAGGTGTTCTTTTTGAAAATTCGGGAGAATCTAGTTTAAAGCACATAGAATAACTAAATATAAGACATGTATAGTCCTAAAAATTCGTTTAGATTTACGAATTATTCCTGTAGCTGCTATAGGTTGTACTTGTCTGATTTTTATAAAATTTTAACTATAATTGTATGACAATACAAAGTGATTATATCTCAAAATAAATGAAAATATGTTAAAAATTAGAAAAAAGGGACAAACGGACAGACAGATCGATTCGGCTGTGATGTGAAGTGAAGTGAAGTGAAGTGATAAGTAACTGGATTCCTAAAGGTGGCATGAATTTAAGTCCAAAGCCAGCTTGTTTTCAAATTGTAATTAAAATATATAAATAAATGCATTAAAATAAAAAATATATAACATGAAAAGGAAGCTAACTTCGACAGTTCGTTAAAAATCCCTTGCAGGGTATTATAATTTGAGTCAGAAGTTTGCAACGCAGTTAAGGAGTCATCTCCGACCCCATAAAGTGTATATACTCTTGATCAGCATCAACAGCCGAGTCGATCTAGCCATGTCCGTCTGTCCGTTTCTACGCAAACTAGTCCCTCAATTTTGAAGCTAACTGAACAAAACTTTGCAGATAGTCTTCTATATAGTCTCACTCGTACATAAGTCGAAACGGGCCAGATCGGATGACTATATCATATAGCTGCCATACAAACGATCCGTAAATTTGTAGAAAAAGAATAATAACTTCTATGTTTTTTAACATATCCTGATCAACTCTTGGTTATGAGCTTTCTATATTTGTGACATAATTATGTGTAAAATATATAAGCTAAGCATCTATAAATTAAGCATATTTTTAGAACTACAAATAAATAATCAAAAAAAAAAGAGCTAGTTTATAAATATAATTAACTAAAATTCCCAGGTGGAAAGCCACTTGAGGTTGTGCATCGTGGAGTTGGGCTCGTTGGCGAGCGGACCGCTCATGCCATAGGCCAAGGGCGAGAATCGGGCAAAGCTATAGACCAGAATGGAGAGAACCACGCCCAGGATCACATGCTGGATCCACTTGGGGAAGACGCGCATCAGATAATTGAACATGACACCTGTGGAAGGATGCATTTATTACAAAAAGAAAACCCAAGAGAAATATTTATTGAGCTTACCAGTGAGAAGGGAGTTGAAGATCAGTGCCGGAAAGTAGTGATGGAAGTAGAGCACTCGTCCCATGGCCCAGAAGGGCAGGTAGTGAAGCACCCAGCCCACAAAGAGCCAGGCGCCCGCCTGCAAGGACATGGCTGGTGAGGGAGAGTCCCCATTGGCCCTCTCCTCCAGCTCGTGCGCCTGCTCCTGCTGCTCCTTCTTGAGTCTCTGCTCTAGCGAAGGACAGCAGCTGCAGAGATCCGCCGTGGAGGGCTCACTGTCCTCGGCCCCCTGGGCCCCAGCCTGGCAGTCTTCTTCGGAGTGCTGCAGCTCATACTGCAGGATCCCGGCCTGGTACTGGGTCAGGCCAGCTTGGCGCTGCTGCAGGACGGCATTGTACAGGAAGACGGCCACGAAGAGAGCCAGGAAGACCAGGTTGCTCCACCAGATCACCGGATTGCCCAGCAAATAGATGCGATAAATGTTGCCCGAAAAGAACTGGCCCTGCGGGGAGATTCAAAAAGGTTGAAAAACTATTTATTTATAAATTATTATCAGAATCTTACCCTGTAATTAATGGGCCACTGCCAGGGCCGGCTGGTCACCTCGCCCTCCTTGGGCTTCAGTCCCGCGTTGCCCTGCAGCATGACGGCATGCGATTCCAGGAAGCGTGCAAAGAAGCCAGGCGCATAGATGCTGAAACTGACACTGGGCACTGTCCAGTAAATTCAAAAAAAAATATAATTAATTTTAAAACATATAAATATATATTTTAATATCAAAATCAATTACTCACACAACTTGTGCTCGTTGTCCTCGATGTTCCACTGTCCGTTCTTGTCGCGCATATTCAGGTTGCAGGACACCTCCTGCTGCTCGAAACCCCACTTGGGCAGCTGCTTCCCACTAGAGGTCAGGACGCAGTTCTGCAGCAGATGGACAAAGCGTAGGCGGGAGGTCACCGTGTGCACCGTCTCGTTGACCTTGCCGCCCACTATCAGCACGCGCCACACATCATTGGCATCGCCAGCGCCATTCTACGGGAGGGAAAAAACGATTCGAAAACGTTACAGGAAACTTATCGATATAAAGTAAAGCATAATAATTGAAAATATCGATTGAAGTATTGACTACAGCAGAGGCTCACGGAATGAAGCACTATAAAACAAGTCATATAGAAAAGATGTGGTGAAAAATATCGTTATTGGAACGATATATAACACAAATAAGGATTTATTTTAACTTGGCGATATATGTGCAATAAATCGATATATTGAACTAATTTTAACTGTGCCAAAAGTGAGTCTTAAGTACTACGATATAAATTATAAATTCAAAATATAATCGGTAAGTTAAATAAAAGAAAATAAATAACGTTTTTCGAATACATTTATAAATTATCGATATTTTCAGATCAAAAGCGTTATTTCGGACTCACCTCGCCGTAGCCCGTGACCTGTAGATGCTTTTTCGTCATCGGAGCCGGTTCGCCGTGGGAATGCAGATTCCTCTTGGTCACCACATGTTCCAAACGCACGAGATCCCCATGCCGGAGCAAGTGCAGCTTGTCCTTGGGCACTCGCTGCTTGTTGTGCGGCTTGATGAGCCACTTGTTGTTCTCGTCCTTGTGGGTATACGTGGTGATCTGAAATCCAATGTCGGGTTTACTAAGATCCACCTCTATATCTTTATCTATTGATGTTAACCTGCTGCTGCCTGGCTCCCGATCCCTTGGGATACAGATGATGATGCGAATGGAGATAACCGCCGCCCGTCTTGTGGTTCTTAATGGTAACCACGGAGCCGTAGGCCACGTCCCGCGGCATGCTGGCATTGTACAGTGAGTTCCCAATGAGCCGGGACTGAAAGGCGGAGCTATAGAAGCCATCGCCATTGCCGCTCCTGTTCAGGACACTCAAATGGATGTAGAAGAAGAGTGTGTAGAGGAGGATGGGCCAGACGATGAGGGCAATGGCCCGACAGGCCACCTGCTTCACAGTCTCCCAAATGGGCTGACCCAGATCGCCCAGGATGAGCCATAGCTCGGTGGCCGTGTGCAGACCCACCAGCAGGACCACAAACAGACCCACAAACTTCACACTGATCGTGCAGGAGAGCATGGTGCCGGTGAGGAAGAGCCAGAACCACCAGCGGAGCGAGTACGAGCCGCCAGCCGAGGTGCTTCGCGAGATCTTAACCATGCCCCAGACGGAGGCCATCATGAAGAAGAGCAGGATGGGATCGAGGAGGATGTACTGGTTGAGGGTTAGGAGACCCACATCTGCAGGAGGAGGGGAATTATATAATTAGATTCTTTTTGTTTTTAAATTTAATTAATTTCTCACCAAATATCAAATAGGCTGCCGAGAGCAAGGCTGCCTCGTGGGAGCGCGTTAGATCGTAGACAGTGTCGAAGCCCATGGGCATTATTAGGGCTCCCAAAGTGGTACAAAACTGCAGTTAATTAGATATATTATTTTTATATAAAATTTGAGGATTTATTCTCCTTTTTTCAACTCACATATCGCATGCCCTGGTAGCGCGTCTCATTGTACTTGTCGCCTGGTTTCTCAAAAGGAAACGTTCCATTATATCCCGTCAAATAGCCAGAGAGTCCAATAAGCATCTTAAAAAACAAAAAAGAAATTAGTATTACAAATATGAAGAAGTTATCTCTATTATATTTGAAGTAATGAAAACATTTTTGCATCAAAATAAACTTAAAATTCACTTGAGTATAAAGTAATTAACAAAGAAATGCGCATTTAAACGTTTAATGTTTACATTTAAATAAACATTCTTAAATGTTCTAAAATATATTTAAAATAGTAGAAAATCTTTAAGCTCTAGTTTTTAGATTTTAAACAGTAGATTGGCATTTTAAAGCTAAGATCTTAAGTAATGAAAACATTTATGCATCAAAATAAACTTAAAATTCACTTGAGTATAAAGTTTTTGACAAAGAAATGCGTCTTTAGGCGTTTAATGTTATTTTTTACATTTAAATACAAATCTTTGAATGTTCTACAACATATTTGAAATATTTTGGAAGAACTTAGACTTAACCTTTAACTTTTAGATTTTAAACATTAGATTAGCATTTTAAAGCAAAGATTCTTTATAACTAGACAGCTCAAAAAGAATTATATCTAGACTTAAATTTATCTATAAATTTTTCTATACTAAATCTATCCGATATTAATCCTCAACACCATATTTATTTAATAAAATTGCTTTTAAAAATATTAAAAGATCTTTAAGTAACAAAAGAAGATAGTTAAGCAATTAAAAACCAGAATATAAATCTTAAAATATATTTTCATCCAATCTCTTACCTTGCCCAGCGGCGGATGAACATCGAAGAAAAAGGTTCTGTTGATGTACCAACTGCCCATCTTGCCAAAGTGCGTCTCATCCCAGCTGGAGAATATATATATTTTAAGTCACTTAATATTTTGTTAAATTAACTAAATAATCATTTAATCCCTACCATATGTGATCCGGTTCGGTGACCTTGTAGAAACGCGTGGCGAAGGTGATGAGGAAGACGGTGGCCAGCAGAAGCCACCAGTTCCTGGCAAGAGAAAGAAAGATTCCCGGAACTGCAGTTGAAGTCTTTTGTTTTGATCGCCACTTTTTCCTTCCACTTACCAGTTGGCCTCGTTGCTGCTCTTGGCCTTCTGGACTGGCACCGCCGCATTCTTGGCCAGATCCTTGGCCGAGCCACGACGCGGACACTTGGGCGCCTTGACCACGCTGGCGGCCATGGTTTTAGCCACAAAATTTTGTTATTTATTTATTTACTTATTTTGGAAATGGGGCATTGCACACGTCAACAGAAGCTGGCTGAATGCGCTTTCTCTTTCGCCACTCCGATCGGCTCGTTCCTTCTTACCAACTAAGTTGGGTTCGGCCAAAACCGGTCTGCGACGACTTGGCTTTAACTGTGCTTCGCTTTTCGGCCAAGACGCTTTCCGCTCAGCTGGCGGCTAATCGGGCTATCGAGTTATCGATAAATCTGTTTGAAAATCTGAACAAAAGTCGGGTCTCTCTATATGAGTTTCTTTTGAGATCAGCCCGAAAGTATGCTAAATTTTGGGGAAATGGGAAAATAAAATTTACAGAAAAATAATTAATTATTGAGTTCTAAAATAATTCGAATTATTACGTGAAAGTGTGGGAAAAAGTTGAAAAAAAAATATTAATTTATTTTAAGGATCTTAAGTAATTCAAATTATCAGTAGAATGTTTTTATATATTCAAGATAGTTATTAGTTTTTATTGCTTAAATAAATGTTTTAATTAACGAGAAATATCATAAAATATTACTTTAAGTAGAACACTTTTTAAATTGTTTTTATAATTATTTAACCGAAATTTTGTTTATATATTTTATTTAATAATTTTATTTAACTAATGAGTTTTTTAACTAAATCTCTCAATGGGGAAAAATTAAGGATTTATATTGCATATGATTTCTCATTGTATTATTTGTTTATTGATTACATTTTATGAGTTATTTAAACCATGTTAATAATTAATTAATTATCAAATTTAAATAATGAATTTAACTATGATTCAATTGATTATTTTTAAAAATTCTTTTAAAAATGTTCCTTTAACTTTATTAACTAGAGAAATTTCCGAAATTAAAAGCCTTAAACCTTAGATGTTTTAATATTATTTTATTTAAAAATTGTATAAATTTTTTACTTATTTAAAAAATTTCCTAAATTTATTTATTTTTTCGGAAGCCATAAAAAATTAAACCCAAGAATTATGATTTCCGTAAACCAAGTTTAGTCTTACTATTTCTCCTTTTTGTTGTGCCACATTAAGAATTCGTTTTTGGTTTTTGGGCAAGAAAGAAAGAAAAGTGGCTGCTGCGAGGTTGGCCTTAACCGGTTTCTAGGCCGAAAATTAATGGCCAATTTGGTAAGCACTTCGTGGTGCATTTGTCTCTCAATCCGTTCTCTGTGTGTGCGCTGTGCATTTATTTCGGAAAATTGCTTTGTGCCGCAGAGTTCTTAGCCGCATTTAACACCCGCAAATGGCCAGCGATTGGGGGCTATTTTGGCCGAGAAGAGCCTGGCTGGCTCTTAGCCGCGTTACCTGTTGGCTCTTGGCTCTTACCTGTTTGCTTGGCCAAAGCTATTGGCTCTTGGCCAACTCGCTTTGTCCCCCCATTTGCCGCTTTTCTATCTTTTTTCTTTTCACTGAGAGAATGTTTAGATGAAACATTTTATTTATTTGTTATTTTATTATTTAATTCTTAAATGTTTTAAATTTTATTTTATTTTATATTAATATTAGATTTTAAGAGGCATGTTTATCATATTGTTCGAAGTTTAAATAATTATATTTTTACATCATATGATTATTTCCTTTTAAGGCTTTCTAATTTTAGTCGAAAGCATGAAACACAGTGAAGAAATCATTTTCGGCCCTATAAATCATATATATTCTTGATCAGTATCAACCGCCGAATCGATCTAGACATGTCCGTAAGAAAATTATACTTTTCAAATCTTTCCGTTAAAAATTTTCATTAAAAATGTAAAAAAAAAATATTTTTTTAATTCCAAATTTGTAAATTTAAAACTTTTAGTATGCTAATTTGTTAAACTTAAAAGCTTTCCGCTCGGAAATTAAAGCATTTTTGGCTAAGTTATCTTTGATTGCAAGGTTATAGAAGCTTCGGTTTCCCAAAGTAAGCCTTCTTTTTTGTTTATTTTTTTGTGTATTATTCTTTTTATATAAATTTCTTGCCGTGTTAAAATGGGCAAGAACAACAACAGCAACGACAAAACAGCGATGAGGATGACGATAAAGCGTCAGGCTTGGCTTGGCTTGGCTCAGAAATCGCTCTCTTGGGCCGCCCGACGCGTCTCGGGTCTTGGCTCTTCCCGCCGATCGCTACTATTCTCTGGGCTCTGGGCCAAGTCCAAGTCCAAGTCCGAGTACGAGTCCAAGTCCGAGTACGAGCCCAAGTCCCAGAGTCGAGTCGAGGGGCAGTGCCGGCATTAATCGCTTTGATCTTGGCGCACAAGAGTTAATTGCACGCTTGCTGCACAGTTGCTTTTTGCCGCCGCCTGTGCTTGTGCTTCCTTGCTTTTGTTGTTGCTTTTGTTTGTTGCTTTGTTTTTGTTGTTGCCTTAGCAAGTTGCAAGTTGCAAGTTGCAGGTTGTTGTAGTTGTGTTGCGGCTTGTTGGCCAGCAATTTGTTGGGATAGAAACGTTGCCGGCACGCGGTGTGGCAGCTTCAATCAAATTAATTGTAGCTCGCTTAATACTCATGTTTTCTGGGGAATACTCTATATATTTGAGGTATATTTAAGGATTTAAATATTACCCAATATATAATTTAATTTGTTAATAATATATATAGAGTTACATTAATATAGTACAGATTTTAATTATAGTAAAAAGTTGGAATCATTGACCTAGCTTTAGATAAACTCTTAAAATTTCAAAACAAACTTTCCTTTTTGAATATTTTTCTGTAAGAGAACATCCTGAACCACTTTCGTCTTTTAATTTAAATCATTATTCTCTTCTATAATATTTTTTACTTATTTTTATTTAACTTCCTGAACTGAAGTCTAGTAGTCTTAGGGCATACCCCAAGTCCACCTTCTTTCTCGTCACGATCCGTGTGACACTCTCAGGGTGGCTGGAAAAAGGCTTAAAAGAGGTACAACAAAAATAAAACATAAACAGAGAGAAGGGCAGAGCCACAGGTGGAGGATTGGAGCTGGAGCTGGAGAATCTGCAAGAGGAGGAGGAGGAGAAGCAGCTGGCTCCCAGGTGCGTTTTGGGGGGGCCAGCAAAACGCTGGCAATCAACGCTGGAAGCTCTGTCATTAAGCATTTTTCCTTCTAATTGCCACTCGGCTTGGATCCCAGGGACAATAGCAACAATTTAACTCTTTTGTTGCAATTAAATGAAGTCCCCTCCTTGCCTCCTTGGCAATTCTCTGGGCCTCTTACTCAGGCACAAGGATGGGTTATGCTCACCGGGGGGAGTCTATCACATCGTAAGAATCGTAAATATATTGAATATATTAACAGGAAAACTCAGATATTACATATGCACAAATTCAGAAGCAATTATTGCTCAAAATTATTTTGATATCATGTTAGAATTTCAGGAAAAGGAAATATATTTAACGGAAATATATTCAACATAAATTAATCGATTTATCGCACATATATGGCAACGGTATAATATCGATATTTGTCGATATCTTTAGGCATTCCCAACTAAAAACACTTTTAGAGTTCGTTTCTATTAGAAAATATTCACAATTTTATTAACATTAGCAATTAAATTGAACTTTTAAGCTTAAACCTAATTAATATAATATAAAAAAAAAATACAATTCTTGCTATGTACAGGCTTAACGATTAGCTAAAGAACTTCTAAGACTAATAATACAATTAAGAGTAATAATTACAAGTAATAATTACAATTAAGACTCTAAAACTATTAACACATTTCAGTTATTCCTAAAAACTACGCATACATGGAGTTGTCCACGTACAGATCAGATCAGAGCTCAAAGCCTTCTTCTGGTGATGCTTCATGATGATGGGGGACTCATCTAGGGTACAGTAAAGCCTCGCTAGACCCCCGCTAAACCCTCGACTGATTCGGGTTATAGACGGGCACATTGTGGAAGCTGATGCCCGCGTAGAGCGGCGTCGTCGTTATGCCACCGCTGGGCAGCATCGACTTGCCGCTCGTATACAGATGCTTCTTGGGCAGCGGCCCCGCCCCCGCCCCAAGCACAGCTCCCGCCTTGGTTGGGTTCATCAGCGCCGAACTGTGCGTACCGCCGACTCCTCCTACTCCTCCAGCGCCGCCGGCTACCAGCCGATTCCGATAGCTCTCGCAGGTCTTGCGGGACCAGACCCACAATCCCGTGAGTGTACCGCCGACCAGCTGGAAGAAGATCCTCAGGAGCGCCGGCCAGGCACTCAGCGGCATGGGCGAGGCACAGTCCTCCGGCGTGGAGCAGCTGGGCACCACCGAGTCCGCGTAGCGTTCGCACAGTGCCGCCACCACACCAGCGGCCGTGGGCACGAAGTACAGCAGCGAGAAGATGACGAAACGCTTCCGGATCTGACCGAAACGATGGTGGGCCAGGGCCAGCGTCGGTTGGAGCTGCTGCTGCAGCGAGAGCAGCGACCTGGAGGCGCGCAGTGTAAAGTACAGGCCCAGGAGCAGCAGCACCAGAGCGGGCAGCTCCACGAATCCCGGGGCGTAGCACATACCGGTCAGCTCGCTGGGACGCACACGGTCCAGGAGCAGGGCAGCTATCGGAGGCGCCAGCGGTGGCACCCAGGCCAGCACGTGGAACAGTCCCGAGCGCTTCTCCAGCGCCTCGCTGGACCACTTTTTGTGCGAGGAGAGATAGAAGCACAGGGCAAAGATGAGCCACCAGCTGGCGGCGCACAGGCTCAAATATGAGGTGGTTATATACGAGGCCAGGCATGGCGGACTCAGCAGACAGGCCGACCTTAGCCCTGCCGGGCGACCCTGCTCCTGCAGCTGGGCCAGACTCCGGGCCTGGTTGTGGAACACAATCCTCTCCAGGTAGCACACGCTGAACAGGTTGTAGCACAGGCAGAGGAAGAGCACGGGCCGCTCGGGATACCCGAAGCGCGTGGGCTCCGCCCAGAAGGTGACCAGGGCGAAGAGGGTGAGCACGAAGCAGACGGCCGAGAGGCCCAGGATCATGCTCTCCGATAGCTTCTTCTGGGCCGTCGTGTGGAAGGCATCCCGCTGGCACTGCGGCACACACACATCCGGATCGAGGTGGCTGCCGCTGAAGTTCTGCGGACAGAGGATTGTCAATGAAGCCAGTCCCTGGGTGGCACCTCCTCCTCCTCCTCCTGCTCCCGAGCCCGCTGCAGAGCCTCCGACTCCTCCTCCTCCTCCTCCTGCGCTGTTCCAGAAGCGATATGCCGCCTGGAGCTGCTGCTGCGGCAAGGAGATCTCTCTGTCCGCCTTGGATAAAGCCGGCAGATGACCCTCCGGTGGACTCGAGGGGGGACTCGTGGTGGGTGCCTCGCCCTCCTCGGGTATTCGCATGCACAGCTCGTGCTTCTCCGGTTGGGGCAGACCCGCACAGCCCAGGAACGGCGGCCACAGCTCCATGAGCTCGGGCGGAGCATTCTGGGAGCACTCGCTCTGGACGGTCTCGCAGAGGGACTTGCAGGGCGTCACCGGACGCGGCACGTCCGGCGTGCAGAGCGGGAACAGGGCCGAGCAGAGCAGGAAGCGGGCGCGCCGAGAGCAACCGGACTCGATCAGAGGCAGGAGCTTGGCAATCTGCGGGAAAATAGAAAGAAAAATTCGAAATAAGTTAAATTTTAAGGGATTTAATTATAATTTGTGAAAAAACATTAATTAAGATTATTTTACAAAGCTTAAAAAGTCCTAAAATCAATCTTAATTTATTTTTTCTAATTTCGAAACCATTTAAACTTTTTGAAATTAAAAAACACACACCTTGAAAACTAACATCAAAAGAGAAAAAGTATTGTGAGTGAAACTATAAATATAAATTTGTATAAACAAAAGTCGAAAGTCAAAGTGAAAAACTGGAAAAGCAAAGCCCAAGGCAGAGACTTTAAATAACAATTAAAAGGAATGCTCTAAACAGATCAATAATGTGTCAATAAATAATAGCAATTGATTCAGATTCACAGTTCTCGTGCATATAATTATTATATGGCAGAGGAAAAATTCCATTCAAACTTGTGAGCTTTTATCAATTAACAACATTTAATTGTATTGCTTTTCTGCGAAACACGCTCGAATAATTAAATCAAAGTTTGGTGTTAAAAAATAAAGAAACGAAAGGAGGTCTAAGGAAGGGAATACAACGCTTCTCTGCCCATAATTTTGTTTAATAAAATCGCAATAAAAATCGTAGTCAGTTCGCTTTGTTGTTTCGCCGACAGTCATCAGTTGGGAAAAGGCAAAGCTAATTTAACAAATGTTTGCCATTTGCAACAATTGCAGCGTGTTTACACACAGCGGCTAATGCCAGATATTAAATTAGCTGAAATTGCAAAATTAGATCGTGTAATGCTAATGATTTTCTGCTGTTTACTTTCAGCTTTCCGGTTCAGGGATTTGCTGGATAAAATGTATATATATATATATTCTGATGATTTTAAAGCTTTTTGTGGCTTTTGTTTATGTAAAAATTAAATTTTTATTCATTTTAGTTCCCACAATACCTTTTGTGAGAGAAAAGTGGCATCTATACTCCAAGCATTATGTTTTATTTTCACACCAGCTTCGCCTGTTTCGGTGTTTGTTGTTTGAAAAAGCCTAATATTTAAAAGTCTTTCTTGTTTATTTTCCATTAACAATCTCACACGTTTTTCCGCATTATGTTGTGGTGTGAAAACTTGCGTCAGACTTCACACATGGAACACATGGAAGTCCAACAACGAAGACACGGAGACATGTCCATGGTCCAGCTTGGAGTGGAGTTCATTCCATTTCCATTTTTGCTGGTTGTCGATGGCAATTAATTGTCAATTACCAGCCATGCAATCTAATAACTTCAAACGAAGCCACACAGTCTCCTTCTTCAACTGAGATGCGAATTTAATCGCCAGTCACTGAAGATAAAAAGTCGTTAAAGAGAAGATTTAAATCCTAGGAAACTTTTGCTAATAATATTAACTTGTAAATATAAATTAAATATAAAACATATATCAATATATTTATCAGGATTTTATGCAAAAATCTATCTTACGCCGTTGCGATTTATGTATGTGCGATAAATTCATAAGTTAAATAACTTGTTTCTCATTATTTTTTGATAATATTGATATTTTAACCTTAAATGCGATATTTTTCGATATATAACATTAAGGTTTACGATATTTCGAATGTAACAAATATCAATAAGTTATCAATATACCGATAAATTGTTCGATAAATCGATTTTCTGTTTAACAAATCGAACTTTTAATAATCGAAAGAAATTAATTTACAAGTTGTCGTATTAGTTTTCAAAAATCTGATACTTTTCGATAATATAGATTTTTGTATTTTGATATTTCTGTCTATATATTATATCGAACTTTCCTTCACGATATAGGTTATCAATATTTCGATAAACTGTGCGGTAAATCGATATTCTGTTCAACAAATCGAGCTAATAATAATCAAATGAATTTATAAAAAAAAATTGTGCTATGAGTTTTTAAGAATCTCATACTTTTCGATAATAAAGATTTTTGTATTTTGATATTTCTGTCGATATATTATATCGAACTTTTCCTCACGATTTTTTTCCCCATTAAGAAGTGATCTCTTTCTCTTTATTTTTCCTTTCCTGCGCTGAGTGTCCATTGTCCATCATACAAAAGCTCTGACAATGATGACGATGACGAACCTGGCCTGGACACATCAACATTTATGAGTTTGTGGAATTTTAGACAAGTCAGCGAGGAGAAAAAAAAACACACGGAGAAAAAACAGGACTACAAACATGCGCCTGGAGGAAAGGGGAAGAGACCAGGGAAAAGGAAGTTTTGGGCCAGACGGCAAAAAATGCAGCAGCAGCAACAAAAACAAAAAAAAAAAGGAGGAATAAAAACCAGGCAGGAAAACAGGAGTGCAAAAAAGCTGCATCAAATTATCGAGAGACGTTTTCTCTGGAAAAAGAAGGCAGGGGTCGGTCTCAGACTGAGTCTCGGTCTCATCTCCTTTCGATGATGCCCGATCTCCGAGGGGACTCGGACTTGGACTCGGACTCGGACTGAACTCCCAGAGCGGGACTTTTGACATGGATTTGATGGCCGGGGCCTCGCTTTGTTAACGTTCTTGGCTAACAGTAACAGTAAGCAGACAGTTTTGTTGTTGTATAATTAAGCCACATTAGGCCACAAAAAAAAATGGAGAAAAATACAAAAAAAAAAAGAGAACCAAGAACCCAGAGATATCGAGAGATGGAGATGGAGCTGGAGATCCCGATCCCGACCGGCGGGCATCTCGAATGGAGCATTAGACACGCGATTTCCAATTTTTGTGGCTTTTGTGCGCGCTGCGGCTCTCTGAAAAATAGCTGCCAGCAATAATAATTTAATGATGCAGTCGGCAAGTGAACCTCATCATCGTCCCGGGCCATTATAATCATCATTATGGCCAACGAAACTCGAACTCGAACAGTACAAAGACGGTAAAAAAAAAGAGACGGAAGGGCAATCAGCCTAATAGAGCCGCTTTGCCACACGAGTGGGAGCCCAAAGGGCGGCACATTCTCTTGAATGTGCAACAAAATCAAGAGTTTCGGATGGTATTTATTGCTTACAATTTTTACTAAGGATAAAAATCAGTTTTTCAGTTGAGTTTGGTTTTAAAGTAACAGATATCGATAACAAAACGATATTCTGGCTCTATAATCATGCGTTTCTGATGGTCTAGATTCGATATTTCTAGTGATTTGATAACTTTGATATTTTGCCATTACATAAAAAAAACTAAAATGTATTTAAAAATATTTGTTGCTACAAGTACCAGTCTGAAATACTTCATTTTAAAATATCAGTAATTTATATATAGCATATATCGATAACAAAACGATATTTTGGCTCTATGCATTTGTGATGGTACAATATTCGACATTTCTAGTGATTCGATAACTTTAATATTTTGATGTCAAATAAAAAAACAAAAAAGTATTTAAAAATATTTTTTGTTACAAGTATCAGTCTGAAAAAATACATTTCAAAATTTCATTAAATTATATATTGCATATATCGATAACAAAACGATATTTTGGATCTATAAACATGCTTTTGTGATTGTACAAGATTCGATATTTCTATTGATTCGATAACTTTGATATTTTGCCATTAAATAAAAAAAGTATTTAAAAATATTTTTTACTACAAATACCAGTCTAAAAAAATTAATTTTAAAATAAAATAAATTTATGTATAGCATATATCGATAACAAATCGATATTTTGGCTCTGTTAACTTTAGTTTGAGATGGCAAAGTATACGATGCTTTGATATTTTCACTTGCAATATAAACCTAAATCCTTAAGTCAATCCGAAAAATAGCTAATAAAAAATATAAAAAATCATCTATATTTCAACATAAATCTGTATGACTTAAATCAGTGTTTTTGGGCCCATAAGCTTAGCCGGTCGAGTGTCTAAAATGTATTATTAATGCAAAAGGGCATTGCTGTGGCCATCATCATCATCATCATCATCAGGAGGAGCATCATCATGATCGGCTCTCGGGAGTCTGCGCAGCGAATGCAATCTGCAACGCTTTGAGCATTTTTTTTCCTCGTGTTTCTTCTTTCGAAGTTTACTTTTTTTTATTATTTTGTTTTTATTTTTCTCTTTTTTTTTTGGCCACGCAAAAGTCAACGAAAAAGTGTGCAATTCGCCGCGGCTGGCCGTCCACCCGACCAAAAGCGACAGATTCGTTTTGGTCGCGCCTCAAAAATTATGGTTATTACTGACAGGCCCAGTCGGCAAATATAAAAGGCATTAGAGATGGCTTTCCTATGACTTTTTAACTCTTTTTTTTGTGCACAATGTGTTTATTTTTCACAGTGGTCACCAGTGTCTCTGGGCCTTTAAAATGTTAGTTAACGTATGTGGTTTTTTGTAGCTTTTTCATTGACTATAAACTATGATTTACATTGATTTGTAAGCTTTAGAAATAAACATTTTATGGCTTGAATATTTTTTTATGATTTTATAAAGAATTATTTAATTTATAAGGAAATGAAATAAAGCTTTTCTTTGAGATATTTAAATTTTTAATGAAAAAATCAAAATACAAAATATTCCTCAAGAAGTTTTATATTTTTAAAATTTAATGCACTTTCCTGAATGACATTGACGCTTTTGCCGGCTGCACCAGAGAACGCTTTTAAAATAATGAATTCTTTTTGGCTCTGTTGAGATTTTGAAAAATCATGAAATTAACTTTTGTGTCGTCGGTTGGCTGGATACAAAAAAAAAAATACAGAAAGAGTTCTGCTTAATTTACTTCAAAAATCTCGAAAAAATGAGCATTCGTCCAGCGCGGCGTTTCGTTTCGGTTTTTGGGTTTTTCTTCCAACTCTCCTTCTTTTTTTTATATATATATATTTTTTTTTCGTTGCCGTTTGACTTGCGGCTATTTCTTTTAATTTTGTTTTTTCAGTTTCTCAGCTTCTTTCGCAGCATGTTTCACACTTTTTTGGGGTATAGAGTCTGGCCTCTGCCTCGAGCCGAAAAAGAAACATTTAATTTTCATGAGTTTCTTGGTGCCCGAGAGCTCTCGGGTTCGAGTTTTGTGTTCACAATTCAATTACAAGGCCCAGAACAGCAACAACAATAAGAGAGTTGACACCTCGCAGCCTAAACGCGGACCTAATGATTTCTCGATTTTGATTAATGATATTTCTCGTTCCCCGAAGTTGAAGTCGAAAGTGGAAGGGAGACTCGAATTGCTCCAGCGGCACATTGACTTTGAATATATATATATATTTTTTTTGGAAAGGAATTACAGGCAGAAAATGTCTGCACGGTGAGAAAATGCACAAAACAGTATTTTGTAAAGGAAATCCTAAAGCAAGCTTATATTTTACATAAAATACAAGGTAGTTTCTTCACCAAAGACAAAAGCCTGAAACTCACTCATGTGTTCATTCGTTCATTATCCACGGCTTTGATCCTCCCTCCTCGATCTACCGGGGGACACTTAATGCGTTCCGACATCTGCATAATCTACGTAATGGATTAATTTATAATTTTCCACGCTTGCTTTCGAGGAGCTTCGACAGAGGAGTGCCCACTGTCCAGTGTCCACTCTCCATGGGAGTGGTTGGTCCCCGTATGCCATCTATGGAGCATCTTTGGCCCGAGTGGAG
Source organism: Drosophila punjabiensis (assembly GCA_008042585.1). Classification (NCBI taxonomy): domain Eukaryota; kingdom Metazoa; phylum Arthropoda; class Insecta; order Diptera; family Drosophilidae; genus Drosophila; species Drosophila punjabiensis. The sequence goes on from VNJR01000219.1 coordinate 142,226, forward strand.
CATACAAATTATGGACTTGAGCGCCCGGGGACCTCGAAAATGGGAATCGAAATGGTAATGGGTCTGGGAGCGTGGCTCCATGCTCCATCTACATCTAAGTATCGATGGATGCAATTTGTTATGCGTTTAGTAGAGGATGCTGGCCAGGATTTGTTAAGGGGCCTCCTCTAGGCCGCTTTTTTATTATTTCTTTGTAGCTTATAAATAGTCTTGATATATTTTAAAAGAAATTTTATTGTAAAGATTTAATTATTGCATAAATGGAGTTGCTCGGGGATCCTCTGGCTTAGTGTCATATCTTTATCCGTAATTATTTCTTTGTTGCTTATAATAGTCTTGATATATTTTAGAAATTATGTTATTCTAAAGATTTAATTATTGCATAAATGGAGTGGCTCTGGGATCCTCTGGCTTACTGACAGATCTTTATCCGTATCTGCCAGATGCATCTACTGGGCACGCTTCATTGGCTTTGACTTGGCTTTGGCTTCGTTCACGGTTTGAGTTTGGCTTTAGCTTTCGCTTTAAACAATTTGCCGGCTGTCGGCGTGACAAGTGTTGCGAAATGCCAGCCGAAAATGCCGCACACGCAAGAGATGGACACATAGATACGCGAGACAGACGGACAGACAGTGAGACCTCCTTCTGACGCACCACCACCAGCTTCGCCACTTGGCAGCTCAAAGTCAAGTTTGGTCAGTCACTGCACGCGGCTCTCAGGAGACGGCGGCTTTTTATCTCAAAGATAAAAGTATCTAGCAGATGCGTCTGTAGATTTTTGCAAGAAGCTCTGCCTAGAAAAACATTGATTTTAGGTAATAATTTCTATGTATTTTTTTAGAGTAGAAAGGGGGTCAAGCATCTCTTTTGAATTATTAAAGTTAATGGAATGTATTTCTTATATTTTATAGAAAAGAGTATATTTTAGTCGTCGTGTTCCGCCCTCATGCTTTGCGGGTACTTTATTTGATTTGCGCTTTATTTGATTTAGTTGCCGTTCAGAGCTGCTCGGACTTGAGCCGCCGCTGACTCGAATTGACAGCTGTTTGCCAGAGCACAGAGCGGGGGCCGCCGAGGTGGAGTTTGAGACTCGGAGGTGGATGAGGCTGAGAGACTGACTGGAGAGGCTGGAGCGGTTGGGGATGTGTGTGAAGTCGGCACAACTTCAAAGTCAATTGATTTAATTTGCTACGAAAGCGTTTGCAATTAGCGAGCGGACCGCAGCTGCCTCTGTGTATTTGTTTTTCGATGCTAGAGATGTTGCTACATCGATAGGTTACGTTCGATATATTCAAGCGATAAAAGGTACAAAAAAAGCGAACTAAAAAAATAATTATATTGACCTAAATATTGGCATGATAATTATTGAATTTAATGTCTTAATTAAATATTTATTAATCCATTAGCTTATATTAAAACAGGTATAAATAAATATAGTGTAATAAAAAAAACATTGATATATCAAAGTAATCGATTATTTCGATATGTTTTAAATACATTGTAAGTCAAGTAAAAAATGTTCTTATTCATTAACGTTGCAACATAATAGAATTTATATAATGTAATAGAATTTTTAAATTATTGGTTTAACAAAAAGAAAGACATTTATCGAAAATATCGATTAATTCATTTTAATATAATAATAATCTTTAATCTTTTTTTAAAGCACTGTGAATTGAGTCTAAGAAAAGTATTTCTATGTATAAAATTGAATTGAGTCTAGGAAAAGTATTTCTATGTATAAAATAACTTGACTACTCTGATATTTTCGATAGTTTCGATACTTGTGATATTTTTCTTTCATCCCCAGTTAGAGTATTAGGTTTATATATCTCTCTCTCTTTTTTCGGCTGGAGTTTTGTCTCAATCGCTGGGCAGATCGCTGACTTGATTCTGCGCCGTAATTTGCATAATTAAGATGCCGTCCCGTGGCGACAACGATGCGATGATAAATCGCCGAAACGCCCAAGAGAGGCGAAAAATGAAAATGGGAATGGGAGAGACAATGACATCAGCGGCAGATGCAAAGATACATTTTGCATTCCTAATTAGCCCTGGCTTAGATAAGATACGGATGCGGACGGATACGAATTCAAATGCACTGCTAACTTGGCTAACTTGGCTGACTAAGTCGGGCTTAGAGCTGACTGCTTTAAGCCGCCGCCGACGACCGTTGACAGAACTGTCAAGTGATGCCGACGACATACGACTGTCGTCGTCTCACAATTAATTGACATTTTGACTGGCGACGATTGTCATTCAAAGGCAAAACGAGCAGCAGCAGCAGCAGCAGCAGCAGCAGCAGCGGCGGTGCCCAGGCCCAGGTCTCGTGATCGGACGTCGGAATGCACCAAAGCCGCCAGGATCTCGCTTCTAGGGGTAAGGGAAACAGCCAAGAGAACTCCTCTCCCAAGATTCTTTGGCCAGCCAAGGCACAATGGTGGCCAAGACACTAGCTATTGTTCTAAACAGGAATGTTTGTCAAAAAAAATCGATTGTCTTCGACAACAAATCGAATACTTAATAATAATCAACACGAGTTAAAAGTTTCTATCAAATGAAATTTGTATTATAAATATTGATAAAATTTGTTTTATACATCAATTTTATCTCTATTAACTCCGTGGGCAGAATATAGATTATTTGAATATTTCTCAACATTTCTATAGATTAATCGCTAAATAAGCCATGTTTTAAATATCAAGAACCACACATTTAATCCATATCTTAGCTGAATGTTGATTATTACGATATTTCTTGATATGTTCATTAAAGTATCGAAATATGGTATTGGAAAAAATAAATTTCAGCAGCTTAAAATGTCGATTTCATTAAATATATTTATATATATTTATTATTTTCATGATTAATTTTTTCAGCTGTCTATCGATTATTTCGATATTTCTTAATATGTACATCAATTTATGGAAACATGGTGTTAGAAAAAATCAATTCCAGCAAAATAAAATATCAATTTCTTAAATGTGCTTATGGTTTTTTTCATTAAATATAATTACCTTTTTTACATTATTGATTTTTTCAACTGTCTATCGATTTTGTAATTTTAAAATGTTTTAATGTTGCTATGGATTTATCATCAAAATGATAACTTTCTTATCTGATATGTCCTTTACAAATTATTTACTAAAATTAAAAAACAAACAAACGCTTGATCTAAGGACCAGCTATCTTGTAACATATTCATGTCTGGAACAGCTTGTATTTAAATATATATAAAACTTCAGATTCCAGACTTTAAAAGACTTCTAGATAGCTGACTGGCATTGTTTTCGGTACGCTACCAAGTTAGATAATCTACGGCAGCGATCTGCGGCTGCGATCCGGGCATTCAAAGGCGCAATTGGGCTTCGTGGCAGTACAATTGGGACATGTTTGGCCGGTCGGTCCGCAGCTAGAGAGGATCCCGTCCCGGAGGAGGGGCTCGGGACGAGTCTGGAACTGGCACTGGCACTGGCACTGGCACTGTGACAGGCCGTGCCATTGTATGGGCATCGGGCTAATATATGCGCTGCCGTTCGCATCGCTGACATTTTGTCATTTCGGATTACCGAAATGAGCTGCCGTTTTGCCAACTTACAGCGCGAAATTATGCCAGCTGTTTTCCCTTATATTTACTTATTCTTAGCGTTACTTTTCTTATTTCGAGAACGAGATCGGAGCCCGAAAGTAACGAGGGAGTGAGACCAATTCACGCGAGCGCAGGCGCGCAGTTCAATTAACTTAATTGCCATGTAATTACGCGCAACAGCAGCAACAGCAACAGCAACAACAATAACAGCATCAGCAACAAGCAATAACAAAGACAACAACAACAACAACAGCAGCTCAGCAGCTCAGCCAGCTCACCATCATCTTCAACATCCTGCCGGCACAGCAAAAAGCTGGAAAGAAACAAAAAGGCAAAACAAAAGACTTAAGGCACAAACCTGCTGCTGCTGCTGCTGCTGCTGCCTCATCTCTTTCTGGCACATTCTTAGGCGTTCCCTATATACAATCCTATATATACATATGAGAGAAGTGCTCTATTTTGGTTTATTATATACTTGGAGAGAGAATTTTAAGGTTTTCATGAGCAGAATTCCCTCATAAGAAGAACTGCTCTATTTTGGTTTATTATATTTTTGAAGAGAGAATATTTAGGTTTTTCGTGCAATAAATTCCCTTAAAACATTAATTGATGAAAGGGAAAAGGCAGTGAACAAGGAAATATAATTGGAAAAGTGTCACTAAAAGTTTTTTTTTTTTAACTTGCTTTTGATTAAGTAAATGTAAGTAGCTTTTAAAAGTTTAAAACCAAGACCCTTGAGTTCTTGACTTTCTCCCCTTGCTTTTTTCCACTCTTTCTCGCTGTCCCTGGTTTTTACTTTGCAAACTCCAGCATTCCAAAGAGCCTCCAGCTCGCTTCTCCAGCTCACCGTTCCTCCTCCTGCCCATGTCCCTCCTCATCTCTTCTCCTATTCCCTGGGCTAAATGGCATTTGAAAAACGTTGCCGCATTTTTTGCGTGCTTTTGCCAGCAGCAGCAGAAGATCAAGCAGGAGCAAAAGCAGCAAAAGCAGAGGAATGAACTAATTGTTTTTATTTCTCTCTTTCTCCCTCTCTCTCTCTCTCTCTCTCTGGGGTTTTATCCTTTATTTTTTTGTTTTTATTTTTTTTTTTTGCCTGTCAAATTGTTTTCGTCAACATTGCAACTGGTCGGAGCGGCGACCCATCATTATGAAGACGGATTGTGGCCAGGCCGAAAAAATTCCAATGAAAAAAGTTCATACACAGAGAGATAAATGGCCAGAAAAATATATATATAACACAGAAAGAAAATACGAGAATTTAATTTTAAATGTCAGAGTTTTAAAGTAAAAAATAATTAAGGAAGTCGAGACTATAGAGTATCCAGAAAACATCCGATTTGGCTCATTTTTTTCTAAATTTCCTAAAATAAATAAAATATAGCTACAAATCTTTACAAAAACGATAAAAATAATAATATAAATCTGTAAAAACTAGAAAAAAAACTTAAAACTAAAACTAACAAAACTCACAAGCAAATGTTGCTATGTAAAGGCACATGTTGCTAGAAACATGTTGGGCAACACACAATGCTATGTTAAGTAAGGCACATGTTGCTAGAAACATGTTGGGCAACACTGTTAAGAGCTGGCAACACAGCCAGCAAAGGCAACTTTTTAATTTATTTAAGTTAAAATACATATTTTTTATGCTTTAATTATTATTTATTTAAATAAAATTTAAAAAAATTTATTTATAAGACCTTTCCCCCTTTTCTCTCCGTGCACTTGAAGGCATTTGTGACTCGAGTTGAGTTATGTTCGCCATTCGCCGGACTTCAAAGTCAGTTGTCGCCGAGCAAAAAAAGCAACAAAAAACAACAAAAAACTTTGCCAGCAGCAGCAGTAGCGGCATTTTTTGTTATTTTTTCATTTTTTAATTTTTTGCTTTTTATTTTCCTTACTTTTTTTTTTTTGACATTATCAGCGTTAAGTCGTTTCAAATGCCGCCCCTGATGGATTTCTCATTGCCTGAGCTCGCCGAGTGTGTGCCGCCTTTTGCCATAATTACAATGCAAACAGAGGGGGGGAGCGGGAGAGGGACAGGGCGACGAGGGTTCCGCCCTCTCGCTTGCACTCCCTGCCGTAAGCCAGGTAGCTGCTGGCGGCGCTTGAGTGCGATAAGAGCGCTGCGCTCCGCTCTGGGTTGCCTTTGGCTCTTATCAGGAAACCCAGAAAGAGCGGCGGATTAACTCTGTATTCTGTGCGAACGGTTTCTTTTGGAGTTTCCAGTGTTTCCAGTGCTTCCAGTGCTTCCAGTGATATTTTTCAGCTGATAAAAGCGCACACATTAGTTAGTTATCGAAAATTGGTAAGAGGCCAGTGAGGGAATTTCTAAGGCTAGATATAATGACAGTGATGGGCACTTAAGCCAAGGGGATTGAGCCTTGCGATAGAAGGTCGATAATAGTTCAATATTCAAAAGTTTTATAAACTTAAAGAGCGTAAGGTCTTTGAACATAAATTAGCAACATTTATATTGATTCCTCGGCCTCTCCCCGATTATTCAGATGGACTCTGGCCCTATTTTCGCGTTAATTTCTTTAATCAAAATGCGTCTAGATACAGATAGTGAGTGTGTGATATCGGATTGATATACTTTGCCCTGCCTAAGGTTAAGTCATGCGGCCTATATATGCTCTATGTACAGAGTGTATATAGTATATATCGCTGGGCGATAAGCCTCTGGCAATTGCCATAAAAAAAAATACGAGTAACTTTTACGGCATTCCTTTTCGGGCCTCCCAAAAGCGTTTCTATCAAAGGGGGCCCATTGAGGGAGGAGATATCCCTGCCCACAGTTCCCCCTTTCAAGCTCTCGAACTCTCCAACTGGTTGCTGGGCAATCTTAATGGGTTCTGATTTTGAAAATCAAACAATTTTATTGTCGCCATCGCTGGCTTTGCTTTATGACTGCCATCTATGTGGCCGCGGCCTTGTCTCTGATGTTTCTCTCTTTTTTTTTCTCTTCACATTTCTGTAATTATTTATTTCATTCTGTTATTTTTTTATTTTTCTGCAGGTGGGGCTGCTCTCTGGGGCTAATGCCTTGCTCAAATATTTACAATTACTTTACATAAAAAATGTGGCCACAATTGCCACAAAATGCGACGGGGGGAAGTAATGGTAAAAATGCTAAATTCCAAGAGGCTTTCCTTAAACAACATTAATTTGAATATTTAATGATAGATTCTACTTTTAAAGGTATTTTTAAATTAGCTTTAAACAAAAACTGAAGTGAAAAACATATAGGACAAGGTTTTCTTTTAATTTAAATAGTTTTATTAAAAGGAAAACTTGCGAAATTGTAAAATAAATATTGTAAATATAAATAAATATGTTAAAATTCTTTAAAACAAATTTCCAAAGTAATCTACATTGTGCAAAGGTTTGTAAATTAATGCAAATACAAAATAAATTCATTATAAAACATATTCTTTTTTTAGAAATTTACTAAAATATATTTAAAGATCTGACTTAATATTTATTTAAAATCAGTTTCATATACAGAAAGCATAAATCTTTTATATAATTTGTATACAATTTTGTGTTCAATTTTCCTTTAAATTTTCTTGAATGATATTTCTTGTTTTTTTTTGCAGTTTATTTCAAAATTCCTAACAATTAATTTCCAAAGTTATCTATATTGTGCAAAGGTTTATAAATGAATATAAAATTTAGATAAATTTATTATTAAGAAAGTTGCTAAAATATATTTAAAGCTCAATCAGTTTCATAAACTAAGAGTATAAATCTGTTATATATTTTGTATACAATTTTCTGTTACATTTTCCTTAAAATTTTCTTGAATGATTTCTCTTGTTTTTTTTTTTTTGTGGGGGAATTCTATGACTTATCAAGTCGAGGTTGGGGCTCTTTGTTGACTTTGTTGACGGCATTTAACTACGAATATTTCTTTATCTGAAGGCACTGAGATAGGAGGAGCACACATACGCACTGTGAGGATGCCTTTTTTGGAGGGGCCAAAGAGAGGAGCCATCCTCTTCTTCTGGTGACATGTCCAAGATCGGACTGGGAAGTGAGTGCATGTCAGTTTATCGGTTTGTGTGTTGATTTTCCTATTTTGTTGTGTTTTTGTTTGTTTGTCTGTTTGTTTGTTTGTTTGTTTGTTTTTGTTTGCCGAGTGGGCGTTGCGATCAAGTGCCGACAAAGTGCTCGTCAAGCGACAATTACAAGCAAATTAATTGAAAGTGCGCCCCCTTGAGTGGTGTGTGTATGTTCTATTTTTTAGATAACCATCACAAGGGGAGTACTATATACTTTTGTGACATTTCTAAATTGAAAAGTAACTAAAAACTATCTACAAATGAAGGCTAAAAACATGTAGTAACCAAATGCGAGGAACATTTCCTTCAAGAGTATATATTATCTAATCACAAATAAACCCCAATTTAAAGGCAAAACCTATAATCTTTAATAAATAAACTCCAGTGGTCCCGAAATACACGTGTAACACACAGCATCACGATTACCTTTTGGCTTATAAAATACCGAAAATTACGTCCCACATTTAAGTAAACTTCCCTTCCGTTTGATGTGATCATCTCGAGAGAGAGAGCATTATGTAAATACCATTTCCATGTGCATTTTTATAGCCGAACGATGTGGAATCTTATTTGATTTTGATCTCTTTTGATTTTCCGTACAGCTTCAGCTGTTTAGTTCTCTGATTTTTCCAATTTCCTTTGATCTGCGCCAACGTGCTTCCGATTCGATTTGTTGTTTCGGTTCGGTTCGGTTTCGGTCTGCTTTCGTTTTTATTGCCACTTGAGGCTGCTGCCTTTGTCTTTCAACGAAGGAAAAATCGAGGCAAGATCAGAGCGGGGACCGGACAATGCATTTTATTTCTTTCCCAGATAAAAAAAAATAAAAGAAAATACAAAGTAGGCGGCAACGCGCGCGGCAAACGCCCAAAAAAAAGAAAATATACAAAACTAAATGGAGAGAGAGGTGAGTTGCAAGTCCAATCTATGGTCAGTAGCTCCTGCATCTTTTTCTGTCAGTGCTGCCAAGTCTGGATACAGACAGTTAACAGAAATAATTCTTATAAAAATGAGTTAAATTTGTTAAATAATATATCAAAAAATTTAGGTATTTGTAGTAGAAAATATTGCACAAAAATGATGAACTTTCGATTCATAGATTTTATCTTTCAAGTTTCATTTGTACTTCTTCAAGTTTTCTTGATAAAAATCTCTTGTTTTGATTAATTTTAAATAATTATTTTTTTAAATTATTATTATTATTATTATTATTAGTTCTTTTGGTTACAAAACTAGCCAACTGCAGCATCTCTGATGTCTGCTTTTTAGCCTCCGACATCGACATGGACTTGGACATTGAAAAGAAAAACAAAAGCGACTGAGCGCGGCATCGACATTTGCCTTTTTCATCCCAAAAGCAGGCATGGGCCTCGGACTGGGCCTCGGCATGGAAATGCCCGATGCGATGGGATGCGATGTGCTCAAAGGAGACCGAAGTCGGAGGAAAGGTGTTAATGGACTCGACTGTGCGCACACACGCACAGCTTCTATCTTGAGCTAGGCCCAAAAATTCAGACCCGAAGCTGATACGTTGTGTTAACACTGAGCGAAATAAGGTTAATCCAAATGAGGAAATATTCTATATTTATAAATTTGAGAAATGAATGTTGTATATACTTTAAAGTCTTTTATAGTTATTGATTTGATATATTTTTGAATTTTTAGTAAAACGTTCTAGAGAATTTCCTATTTAATTTGTAAAAATTTTAAAATTCCCAAGTGGTTCTGGCACAGTATGAAATAGATCGTTAAAACTGTCATTCTTTGACAGTTTTAATTCCCATAAATTAGTGAAAGTAAACAAATAGAAACAATTTAAAATATATTATAAACAAATCTCATTTAATGTTGATTAATATTAATTTTTCTTTAAAAAGAAATTAATTACTGATTTTATAATAAAATAAATAATATAATAATATAATAAAAAAAACTTAATACAAATTTTCTCCCAGTGCTTGCCACATTTCCCTCACAGCGGCATCTCTTTCTTGTCCTTTCTCCCAGTGTCGCCGCCACAATCGCACAGGTCTCCCCGATGCCCGATTCCCCGATTCCCGGATCCGATCTGCGGCCAACTAACTCCTCGGTCTTGGTCTTTTGTGTCTCTTTTTTGAGATCTCCACTAAATGGCCTGCCCATTCGGCTCTCTTCACGCACTCCGGCGGCTACTCAGCGATTTTCATGGGCCATTTTCACGGTAAATTATGGACGAAAGAGGCTGAGAGCTCAACTATTTGAGGTCATCTCCCTCTCTGTCTCTAGCTCCCTCTCTCTCTAAGCCTTAGCATATTTGGGAATTAACTGAACTCATATTCCCAACGAAATTTGGTTACTTTTTGTTGCCATAAAAGGAAGGGACCTAATCTTAAGTTATGATTTGAAGTTTGTTTATATTTTCAAGAATGAATTTTAAATGCTAATAAAATGCATACGTCTCTTACTAGTATTAAAACCCTATTTATGGAGCAATTTCCTAAGTAAAATATATGCTGAATGGCAGCTCCATAAGGCGAGTGCCTTTCCCTAATTGAAAAGCAATTAAATGTCACTTCTTTTGACTTTGTTTTTCTTTTTTTTTTTTCGGACTGATAACACACCAATGCATTTGTATTTGTCCCTAAGTGTTGTTTCCACTTTTATCTAGATAGAACCAGGAGCTGGGGGAACCTTCCTCCAGCTCGGTCTTCTTTTTCTTTGCCGCCTTCTCTTGTTCCCCCGAGAGCGTTGCTAATGGAAATGAAAACCCGATAGACACCGAAAAAAAAAAATGTAAAAAAAAACACAATGAGAACAGCGGGAGTGAGTAAGGGCCCCGATAGTGAACGAACCGAAAAAGTGAAAAATCATAGGAAGAGGAACCTCTCAAATCGCCAGCTTACGAATGCAAACCATATTTCATAAGCAACAGACACCAATTTCCATAATGCTCTCGTTTCGAAAGCGACGAAAGCAGCCCCACCGTGATTAGATTAAAGCTGGTTAAGTATTTCAAATATACAAAGTGGCATTGGTTCAGAATCGTTAATATCTACGAGCTTCACAAGGCCTTGCTTTTGTGGGCACATAAACAAAGGTATTAACTAACATTTCAGGGAGTTCTTTTTTGGTATTATATTTTACTTATATAAAAGGATCTTTTTTTTTAAGTTTGAACTAAAACTAATTAAGTTTTACATTTTTCAAAACTGTTGCGTACCAAATATATTTCTTTATTATATTTCTTAATATTTTTAAATAATATTAACCATTATTATCCATTAATAGTAAGCAAAGAAATTATTTTTAAATGAAGACCGGAAGCGGCCCCTTTGAAGAGCTGTTTTCCCCCCAAAGAATGCCTCTAATAGCTCTTGGAATTTCGTACATTTCGCCAAAGTTTGTGACTTTTCAACTATATTTTTGTTTTTTCTTTTTGTTTTTTGCATATTTTGGCCCTTATTGCAAAGCCCTTTAAATGAGTATTTAAATTCTTAGGAAACGTATAAATAAAATCAAGTTTTAAATGGCAAAGATTATTTAGGAAATGTTACAATAAATTAGTATACAAAATTCTTACTTTCATTCTGTAATATAATTATAAAAAGTACTTCTGATCTACAAAATTACAAAATATAAATTATTTTCAATGCTAAAAACTATCTAAAAGGTTTTTTCTTTTGCTAATTCGAATGCAGGAACTTAAGTCTTCTTTTCAATATTAATTTCTACAGAAATCCATGTTTTTATATTATTATTATTTATAATTTGATTTTAATTCATTAGACTATTTCTAAAATATATTCTTATATTTATATCTCAGCATGAACAATTATTATATTTATTTTAGGAAATCTAATCATAGATTTTAATATAATGTGAGCAAATCTGCTTTTTATGTTTGCTATAATTTTACAAATAATTTATAAAACATTCCTGCTTGATTTTTAAAAAATTGAACTAATGCCACATTCAAAGTAAACCATAAACAAGATAAGTAGTTAAACGTCTTTAAAATAAAAAACAGCCCAAACTGTAAGGTAATCAGTGTATTCCCAGCACAACTACAAAGTTAAGTTTGGTTTTTCTTTAATGTTTGCCCTTTTTATATATATTTAGTTGCTGTTGTTTTCCCCGTTTTTTATGACTTTGTTTTACTTGGTTTTATTTCGCTTTTCGCACGTAAGCGACGAGAAGTATTTTTATGGGCCACACAAAAGCGAAGCTTATCAAGAACACGGGATCGCGGCCCGGAGACGTGCCAGCTTTTGGCTTAGTTTTTTGGGCTGGCTTTGTGGCTTGCTTACCTGCAGCTCAGCCTCCAGCTGATTGGTGTGACCCGCCAGGTTGGGCAACGCGGTCATGTTGTAGCCGAGACCTTGGCAGGCGGAAACGCTGATCCGCTGGCACTGTAATCCATTCGAGCCGGCCGCCACTTGGTGCCCATTCAGGCCGAGACTGCTGCCGGAGCTTATACTGGCCAGGCACTGGATCAGGATCAGTATCAGGATCAGCAGCATTTTTGGAGCTTAGATCTGAGATCTGACGGGGCAAGGGTTCAATCAGACGCCAATCATCTTGAAAGTTCTTTTAGTTCTCTGTATTTATCACTCGCGAGCACGTGAAAAAAAATAGTATATATTTTCTGTGTTTAGTTTCCTTTAATATTTTTGGTTCTGCAAGAAATTACGCGTTTTATTCTTCTTTTTTATTCGATTTCAATTCTCGAAAAACACGCACTGAGAATCACCCGTCGTCGTCCGCTCTTTCGGTGTCTTTCGAACCAACTGCCGGCAACCGGTCGCCGGTTATTGAGTTTTCTTCGCTTCCAGACCATCGAGCATGTTCGATGCAACTGCGACACTGAAAAGAAAGATTGTAACTATTTTTAGGGACATTTAAAAACTGATGAGAGCAAGTTTATTAATTGGAAATAGAAAATAACTCTTAACATTTGCAAAACCTTTATAAAACTTACTTTAATCACAAATTTAATACCTTTAAAAACTCAAATTTTATAAATTTCCAGCTAGTTCTCTTTTCTACCTTTTTTTTCTGCCAGTGCTTGCAACTTGTTCGAACCGAGATCTTGCTGAAACCAACAACATACTCATGTCCATCCCGAGGTCTGGACAATTAATGAAGACAAATAAATCCAACGTTTTTATGTCCATCGAGACAGATCCTGAAAGGGGCGAGCCCCCACGCACTCACAGGTTGATCTCGAGTCCTCAAGTCCCAGAAATATATGATATATGTCCTTTTTGGACGCCTCATGCGCTGGTTCAGGGCCTTCTTCAGGGAAGGCTTAGATTAGATTTTGAAACTTTGAAGTCGAAAGAGGGAAAGTGATCTGTCAGTTACATTATTGTCATAACCCGACAGCTATGCGTAGTATTCCCTTTTCCCTATAATAAATCAGTGGCGACCGCCTCAGATACCCTTTTCCTTTGAGCCATGACTGCCATCCAACCTGGTGCTTAGCGATGATCATCGGTTCGACGCACACACAGTCGCTGTGGGTTCTGGGGGTGCACTGAGAAGAGAAAGTTTGGATTACAAATAAAGAATAGTTTGTTCATAGAGTATAGTATAGATATAACTGCCAAGAAAAATAAAATGGTAACAACGAAAAACATTTAAATTTATTACCAAAACATTGGTCCTTCGAGCCATTTAAAAAAAGCTCTAATGATGGTCACAAACTTACTTTATTTCATGCATTTCTTGATGATTTTCTCCTTAAAATTTCCTTTATTCTAAATGTATATATTTTCCCATTTTGAAAACATACCTATTACCACACTTTTCTCCCTGTGTAGCCCGTGGAAATTCGATCGGCAACGGCGACCAACCGCAACAGCCGACAGGCAACATCAAACAAAACTGAACGGCGGCCAGGCCGGGGGTGGTGCTGGCTTTCTCTGTGTGAGTATGGAGATGGGGCAGGTGCTAGGGAGGGAGAGGCAGCGGATGAGGTGGCTGCAATTGAACACCGCGACCTCCACAAGCTGCAACGCTGCGGCAGCGGCAGCGGCAACGGCGACTGCAACTGCAACTGCGACTACAACTGCGACTGCGACTGCGACCACGGCGGCGTCGGCGTCGGCGATCTTTGATGTGTGCTTTGATTTCCGGCAGCCAGATAAGATTTTTTTCCCTCCAGCTCCTCTTTCTCCTCCTCCTTCTCCTCGGGGCCTCCTCTCTGGCTGCTGCTGCTCCTTCTCAAGATCAAGACGAATCGCTGCAAAATTCGTTATGGATCTACGCTGGAGTAGGAGTAGGAGTAGGAGGAGGAGAGTCCATTAGTTTTGCGAGGGGCAAACACCTGTAGGCCTTCCTGTTTGAAAGTCACAGGATAAGGGGAAATGTATAAATATAAACGTAAATAAAAGATTTAGTAATTTACTGATAAATCATAAAATGTAGTAGAACTACGATATCCTAAGGTCAGTTTTCTGTTCTCAAATTTAAAAGGTTACATTTTTTTCCGGCTCATATTTAGCTATTTATAAAGCTACAATGTTTTTCTCGTAACTATGACATGTTTTTAGACACTTTTCTCACTCTGTGTGCCTTTTGTAGAGCCCTCTCGCTCTCAGGTTTCATAATAAAATGCCTCAATTGGCGCACTTCCTCCATCTCCGATCTCCGGAGATCACTCTCTTCCATAATCCGCAATGTAAGCAAGAGATCTCGAATATATATAGATAAATGCCGGCCGCATTGTTTATTTTTGTTGATCTGCCAGTTTGTTTGAACTTGGGATGCGCACGTAAAAATATCATCAAAGAGATCGATCTGGAATGAGCATTAAAAAAAAAAGAATAATAATAATAATAATAATAGCTAATGTAAGCACTTACACTTGGCCTTCTTCCTTTGTGTTTGTTTGTTTGTTTACCCAATAATATTCCCGGGGCTTCATTTTCTTTTCATTATTTGCTGCTGCCCTCCAGAACCGAGTTCTTTTGTGTCTTTTTCGGTTAAGTGTTCCCGGATGACACACGTACGTAAGCGGGGATCACTTGAGATTAGTCCAATTTGTGATAATCGTTGGTGCTGCTTCCAAATCTTGGATATCTTTGTCCCCGGATATGGATAGAGAGGAACTGCGGATGATCTTGAAGATCTCTGGAAAGGTACTCATAGATAACCCTTGTCTGGCACTTGACAAAGATTGAAGAAATGCGATTAATTTTTAATAAATTGTTTTGTGAGATTGGTTTTTAAATAATTTATTATTATAGCATTTAACAGATTTTTATAGTTTTTAGTTTTCTATAGCTCTTTATTTGCTGTTTTCATTTGGTTTATTACTTCTCTTACATTTTATTGAATCTTTATTTAGAGTTAACTTAAATATATAACTTTATTGTGAGCAAAGACTAACTCCTTTTGGCTTTAAATTACATTTTTTTTCTCTGGGAAAAATACCAGTAAATGTCAGGGGAAAAAGCCATGTCTCTCAAACTGCTGACTTCCAGTGACACTTGGTTCCATTTTCCTGGCTTCAAAGGCAGCCGGCCGCGGCTCAAAGAGGATTTGCTCAGCCGTTAAGAGCTGACAACGATTATACATATTTTCCACGACGCCTCTTGTTTGCCATTTTCTTCCATTTTCCATTTTTCCATTTTGCCATTTGCTTTTCCCTTAAATATAAATATTTAAGAGTATTTTTTAAATGTTAAATTATATCCCAACGATCACGAGTTGACATTGATTTGTTTACAAGTCTTTCCTGTAAAATGTAAAATAAATATAAATATTTAAGGGTATGTTAAATTATGTTAAAATCGATCACGAGTTGACATTGATTTGTGTTGAAATTTTTACTCTAAAATGTAAATAAATATAAATATTTAAGGTTAAATTATATCAAAAATTCCACTTTAGCTTCTTTTATAAACACTCCATTCCTTCGGGTACATTTTCTCAGGCGTCTTGGGGGCCACCCACATTCTGTATCTGAAAGATACACTCTCTTAATGCTCTTTTGGCATTAAGACATAGCGTGTGTGCCTGTGTGTGTGTGCTCTGTAGTGTACCATTAACTAGTTTTCTGGTCGGCCGAGTTCAAACGCGCTTATTAATCTCTGGTACTTGTGTTTAGTACTTTTAAATACGTTTTGAGTACTTTATTCAGTATGCTTGATGTTTTGCCGCCGCTCCAAGTCACGATGTTTGCTCTGCTCAGCTCTCGGCTCTCGGCTCAGGCTCTCCCCTTCTTCTTTTATCGTTTCTCCATGTTGTCTCGGTGGTTTCTCTGTAGTTTCCCTGTTTCTCCGTTTCTCTGGCTTTTGCTTTGCGAATTGGATGCGCGTCAATATTTATTTTATTTATCTTCGTGGGGCCCCCCGCGCTCTGAGCTCTCGGATCTTGAAGGTAGGAAAAACGATAGCCAGGAGAGGGGGAGGTTACACCGAAAAAAAAGAAGTTTTCAAATATTTAATATAATATTAAAAAGAATCCTTGAAGAAACTCCTCGAATAAGCTACATTTTAGGGGGTTTAATTGAAGGAGATCTTCAACTAGGTTAATGTCAAGAGTTTTTCCTTTACAAAAAGTGTTTGAAATTTCATCAACAGTTTTGTAATTACTTTAAAAATGAATTAAAAACTCTTTAAGGTAAAGTTTTCCATAGTTTTTCTTTCTGTTTGCGAAAATATATTGTCAAGAGCTGAGGCAGAGCCGGGTCAGTGGATTTGTACACCCTCGAAACTGGCGCCCGCCAGCAATTCAATACACGCCGCGTCCGCCAGGTTGACTCTCCACCGACCACCGGGATCCCTCCTTGCTCCTCCTTTCTCTCTTTTCTTTGCGTTCTATGTTATCTCCACTCTGTCTCTCTCTCTCGGCGCTTCTTTTGTGGAAGCCATAGAAATAATGCGATAATTACAATGCCGGGAATCACTCCGCGCCCCAGGAGGAGCCAGAGCTTGGGGGAGTTGGAGCGCGCTGGGGGACGACACCGTGTGAAAGCCATCTAAAGTTACTCCCGGGATTATCCTATCCAGCTACCTCAGTTACTCTCACATAAATCTTCTCCAGGACAGGCCCACGTCTGACGGATAGATGGATAGATGGGCGAGTGTGAGGTCTTCAAGGCAGCCAAGAACTGAGTGTATTTTAGAAACAAAATCGATATCTGGGTACTGAAATGTAAGAGGTTTGGTTAGTTTTTCTTATATTTCATATTTAATTTATTTATTATTTTGTGTATATTTACTACCAGGTATCATAACAGGTTTAATTATTAAGGGAAGTCTCTATTTACGTTTGAAATTGAACTTCTGATCACATTTTTGTACTGAAAAGTCTTGGTGAACCTTAAAACTATTTTTAGAAAGTTCTTAAATGAAAAGATTTTCTTTATTCTTACAAAAAGAGTTAGATTTAAACAAATCACTCTATCTGCTTCGTTACCTTCATAACTATTTAGTTGGCGGTTTAAAAACCTTTAAAAACTATTAAAAAATTACCCTTTTTATATTTTAAATAGGCACTTAATTAGTTTAAATATTTTTGATATTTATTTCCTGCCAAACTAAATATTTAAGATGCTTTCATTAGAACTTAATACTTAACTAAGAAAATAAACAAAAGTTCTGCTTTTTAAGCTGCTTATAAATTAATTATCTAAAACTTAAATATTTATATAATCCCCGCGATATTAATTTTTCAAAATGATAACTTTTAAATCTAATATTAAGAAAAAGGAATATATAATTCTTCATTTAAAGCACGATAGTAAAATACAATAATATAATAAAAAAAATATTTTAGCATACAAATTTCCTTGCATAAATATCAATAAACTCGTATATAAAAAGGAGATTTTTGGCACAACAATGTTTTCGCAATTAGGTTCCCAATTACTGATATCTTTACCAAATATAATTGCCCGAATATAGAGCCCCGAATACGGTTATTTGATAGGCCCAATTAAAGGAGTTATATATGCAATAAATGCCAGGAAGGCAAGCCTGGGAGAGTCCTGGTGGAAACCGATACGCAAACCAAAACAAGGCAGAGCCTGCTGTGGCGCTTATTCAGGTACAAGACAGAGGAGACCCCAAAACGACAATAAAATCCTGCCAGCAGACAATAAAACCATAAAAAAGAACTGCGAAATGTGAAAAGAAAACATTGGAAATAAAAATGATAAAAGCCCGCGAATATGAGTTCCCTTCTAAGCCAAAGAACACAAAGGAATTAAAGGAATATATGAATGTACAGATGTATAATTTGCCATATCCTGGCGCAGGCAACTACTAGACCAGGACCGGGACCGGGACCGGGACCGGGGCCCGTCTGATCCCTTCGTCGGCGGAGATAAAAGTGCCTTTGGGGTGCTAATAAAGTTGCCCGCAGACGAATAAAGAACTTTGATCCGCAGCACCGACGATCCCTGGTGGTGAAGGTGCTAATTCAGACACAGATGGAGATGGAGCGGCGTTTCCATTTCCATTTCGATTTCAATTTCCATTTTCAACAGAAATGAACTCCCGATAAGAGAGACTAAATGTCAAAATTATCAACGCACGCGGTGACCAATTAACCCGCGAGCGACTTCCAAGGTGGAAAATGGTAACACGACTTGGAAGCTAAACTTATAAAGTTACTTTAATATTATTTTATATAAAATAAAACTATAAATATACATTTTAATATTAATATTAATTTTAAAATGTCAAATGATGCCTATCAAATTCCTAAATGTTTAGGCAACATTTACCTTAGCTTCATTTGTTTAGCTGTATTTACCTTAGATACATTTGTTAGGCAACATTTTTTGCCATGTTAAATTTATTTCAGCCAAAGTAAAATATAAAAACTAGAATTTTGGCACAGCAATACATCAAATAAGAATAAAATAATATTTAAAAAAGATTTACTTATACTCTATAATTTTGGATGCTTATAAAGTTCCTAAATGTTGCTCCTCATGTTTCTAGCAACATTTACATTAGCTTAATTTGTTTAGCAGTATTTACCTTAGATACATTTGCAAAGCAACATTTTTCGCCATGTTAAATTTTGATTAACTTTTGATTAAACTTTTAGTCAAAGTTTAATAAAGAAACTAGAAATTTGGCACAGCAATACATGAAAAGAAGGAGTAAATAATATTAAATAAAAGATTTACTTCTACTCTATAATTTTGATGTCTTTAAAGTTCCCAAATGTTGCTCCACATGTTTCTGGCAACATTTGATTAGCAATATTTTTCTCAATGGTAAATTTCGGGTTTTATAAGTTTATCTTAGTGAAACAATATTTTTAAATACCCGCTAAAGGAAATATTTTCAGCTTTTAAGCGTTGAAGAGTTCTGGTTATCTTACAGTCCAGCTTTCCAACTTATTTTCCTTATATTTTACTACTTTTATATAAAATCTAGGCTGTTATTATTTTAAACAAAATCATTACAAGATATATAACTAAATAAAAATAGACTTGAACAAAAATATTAATTAATTGATTTAATTTAGTTAAATAAATCACTAATTTTTGGCTCTCCCGAAAATGGGTTAAAATCCCTGCCACATGTCCCAGATCGAGCAGGGATGAGCTGGGGCACAAAAAACTACGCAAGAAATTCAAAAATAAGAAATAAAAACAAGACTACATAGCAGGGCACATGGGACTGACAAAGTGCAAATATATGTTGCAGACCACAAAAGCCGGGATACGAGGCTGCCGCTGCCGCTGCCGCTGAAAGCCAAAAGGAAGGCGGGCCAGAACCGAACCGCAAAGATACGAAAAGGAAGAAAAAATACAAAAAAAAAACACACGGCTGAGTGGATTGCCTTACCTCGAGATGCCAAAGTGCATCAGGCACTAAAATGCAGAAAATTGAAACAGGCTTTTAATGAAATGAAAGCGCCGCAAGAGATGAGATGCGCGGCTGGCTGGACACTGGACACTGGACACTGGACGCTGGATGCTGAATGCTGAATGCTGAATGCTGGACGGTCTCTGGGAGTGCGGACTGCGGACTGCACCTATCTATCTGGCTATCTGGCTGGCGTCCACGCGGCTCAAAGATGGTGGCAAACGAGAGCGAATTTGCGCTCGAAAAAAAAGGCAGCAAAACAAAATACAAAATAAAGCGAACACAAAGAGTCAATTAATTAGTAGATGGATCCACGATTATCGCTATATTAACATTGCATTGCAGCTCAAGTCGCCAGCAGTTCAAGTTCACTGTTCAAAAAAATATTAAAGGTCTTATTGAAATACTTTGAATAATAATAATAGCTTGAAAAATTAACTAATTATTTATTTATTTATTTCGCCAACAGACAGAATCCTTAACTGGCTACTTACTAATTAATTATTATAGGGGCTAATTATAAAGCTTGATATATAATAAAGAAAATAAAACAGAAGTTGTGCCTAAATGATTTTTAAACCTGAATATCTACAAAACAAATTCAACAAGTTCACTGTTCAAAAAAATATATTTAAGGTCTTGTTGGAATACTTGGAATAATAGTAGCTTAAAAACTTTACTACTTATAAAAATAAAAAAGAAAATAAAACAAAAGTTGTGCTTAAATTATTTTAAGCCTGAATATCTACATAATTTTAAATACTTGAAAATATAACAAAATTAAACCTTAAAATTAGCAGTTGATGTCTACTGTTAAAAAAATATATTAAAGGTTTTGTTGGAATACTTGGAATCATAATAGCTTAAAAAATTTACAATTTAAAAGGCTTTTCTTAAAGAATGATATATAAAGCTTGATATAAAAATAAATAAAACAGAAGTTGTGCCTAAATTAATTTAAACCTGAATATCTACAAAATTTGTAATTCTTGAAAATATAACAAAATTAAACCTTAAAATTAGCAGTTGAAAAGCAGTTCAAAAAATATTTAAGGTCTTGTTGGAATATTTGAAATAATATTAGCTTAAAAATGCATTATTTAAAAGCTTGATATATCGAAAATAAAATGAAACGGAAGTTGTGCCCAAATTATTTTAAGCCTGAATATATACATAATTTTAACTACTTGAAAATGTAACAAAATTATACCTTAAAATTAAAGGATAATACAAACTAGACATACAACTGACTACAAAAACTTATAAAATCAATTTGTTTTTAATTTTGATTACATTTTTATTAATGCTTATAAAGAATATATATTATTTATAGGATGAGAAAGGTTTGCTAACTGTAGACTTAAATTTAAATACCGTCAAAGGTGCTTGTCCTTTTTCTCTCAGTGCCAAATCTGCGGCCGCCGAGTGGTCTTCCTTCTTCTTTAGATAACGTAACACCGGGGAATGGGATCACTATATGCGATTGAGATTCGGAATGGAAAAGGGAATGGTCCTCGATTGAAGTGAAGTGAAGCGAAGTGGAAGCCAAAGCCAAAGCCAAAGTCGAAGTTGAAGCTGAAGCGGAGCGTTCATTAAATGATAACAGAGCGACGGCCGCGTCCAAATGATAAGACCATTTGAACTAACCCGCTCCGACAGCTGATACAGGTAGGAGCAGGAGCAGGATGAGGATGAGGATGAAATGGAATTCGGCTAATGACAATTCCCAGAAACAGAACAGAAGAAGGTAAAACTGAGAGACCCAATGCTGGAGGAGGTAATGATCAAACCGAAGGGGCAGCAGCAGAAACAGAAGCTGTAAGGAGAAAAATGATTTAAATACACGCAATCCTCGAGGCGCCACAGCGGACGGAGTCCAAGTCCTTAAATTTATGATGCAATTTGTTTGCAAAAAAAAAATAAACAAACAAAAAACACAAAGCAAAACAAGATAAAGGTAAAATAAACAATCAGGGAACACACACACACTTATTGTGAATAAATAAGTTTATTCTCTCATTCTCCGCTTTTTGTGCATTTTCTTTTGAAAATGTAATTTGGAATTTAAGCACTCAAAACTTTGAGTTAAATATTGAAAACATTTTACAATAATATGCAAAAACTGTGCTTTGAATCCATCCTTCACAGCCATAAATATATAAAAGTCCTAAAACAAAAATCGAAAGCTAAGCCCCGCTTTGCATGTCTCCCCATCATCTCGATGAAGATTATAAGCCACAGAGGAGCGGCGGAGAATGGGAGATCGGGATGGAGGGGGCGGAGCTGGAGGATCGCCACATGGAGCGGGAAAAAAACGGCAGCCATCCGGGAATCGTTTTACGTCTTCTGCGAAATATTCATTACAGCAAATTTGTAAAGGCAATCGACGGGGCAGACACCAAAAGGGGGTGCACTGTAAAAATATATTTTAAATATTAAAAATATACTTGTTAACTTGTAGCGAATCAAGAATAACTTTTAGCATTGCTAGAATCATTTTACAACTATTAAAACTTGAATTAAAAATAAATCACAGCTCTCTTGAGGTTGCTAAAGGTCGCTCTTTACCCCACTTTCTTCCACGCTTTTCCCGCAGTAGCGAACGAGAGAGAGTTTCTTTAAAGCTTCACTCTGAGAAAGAGAGCATCACATTTTTCCTCTCTCTCTCTCTTTTAATAGGAACCTTAAAGAGAAACAGTTTTTTTTTGCGCTCCCAAATATGAATGAATTAGGGAAATACTTTATTCCGACCCTCAAGTTTATCATTAAATTAACTATCTCATTTTAACCTAAATATTAACTCAAGATCTCTTTGTTTTTCTTGCAGTGTTCTGGAGAAGGAACAGAGACAGCGACAGAGCCAGAGGGTCGGATGATGACGCAGTCGGAGGCTGGAACATGACTTGGACCCGGTCGGCTGTCTGTTTTTATATATATTTTTTTCCCCTCATCTTGGCCGTGTCCAATGCTGTGTCTTCCTCCACCGTCTCCTCGCGTTTCCTTCTTTATGTTTTTTTGCGAAATTATCCGTGGTGTTATTATGCATTATGAAGCCTAATGCGCACAGTTCCTGTGTGTGTCTTCGAGGATCGGAAGGCAGGCAGGGGAGAGATCGGCAGCGAGAATCGGAAAGCAAAAAAAAAAAAAGGGGACAAAATCGGTGTACTATTTGCCAACAAAAGCGTTAATAGATCAAGGCGGAAAAACTGATGGGAACAGCACTCTGTGGAAAGTCATTCAAGAATTTTCCCGCAGACAATCTTGAAAAGGAAATTAAGCCAAGGAAAAATGACAACAACTCAATTGAGGTGTTATACACAAAGAAAAACTGATGATACTTTAGAGGACATAAA
Organism: Drosophila punjabiensis; assembly: GCA_008042585.1. Lineage (NCBI taxonomy): Eukaryota > Metazoa > Arthropoda > Insecta > Diptera > Drosophilidae > Drosophila > Drosophila punjabiensis. The sequence continues at coordinate 165,045 of VNJR01000219.1, forward strand.
CCGAAAACTGGAGGAGTTGAAGGAGTGGTAAGTTTAAATTTAAAATGATGTCTTATAACACGATAATTCTTAAGGCAAATGTATGAAATTAATACTTTTTAAGGTTTTAATATTATTTTAAGTTGTAATAAAGACATAATTTGAAACAGATACCAAATAATAACAAAAGATAGGTTTAAAATCTAAATTCAGACTGAATATTGAATGCACGTTTTGTTCCCCCATCGTTCGCCCCTCCTACTCCTTCTCCAACTTTATCGAATCCTCTTTTCTTCCCTTCTTCATGGTCGCCGCGCCTCGCCTTTTCTTGACTTCCTTTTTTTCTTGCTGTATTTTCATGAAATATTGCCCAAGGGGCGGTTCAATTTTGATGCATTTACAAGGTTCGGGGTGTTGGTAATTATAGGGACTTTATGTCTGGAAGTTTCCTTTATGATAGGGTTTTACTTTCAAGTTCCTTTCATATGCCGTTCGCGCTTTTGTTGCACTCGTCGTCTTTGATTGCTGAATTAAGTCGGTCGAGTGGATCTTTTTTGTAGGCTTTTCTTTTTCTTATTTTTATTTACTCTTTTTCGTATCTCTGCCCCGGGAAACGCCCCCCTTTCGGGGGTAAATCGGAAAGGTGCGGCAGAGCTCGAACTCGGATTCAGATTGGAAGGCGGATCTTTAGCTCCTGTAGGACGACACACACGTCATTTTTTGTTTCAGTGTAGGCAAATATGACAAATAAAATTAAATATTCATAACTGTATGTGGTAAGTTTGCAACATTAATACGAAATATTTAAAAATATCGAATTTAACGTTAAAATATTGTATTTCATTTATTAGAGTCTCTTCATGATGATTGATTCTTTGCTGAATAGTGGTTTAATAAGATTTTAAATTAAAATTTAATTACATATGATTTTTACTTAACAGCAGTGTTTAAGTTTGTTTATCAAACGGAATTTAAATAATTAAATAAATGCTTCATTAGAAAAAGTATGCATCTTTATTCCTTTGCAAACTTGTATACTTTCTTGTGAAACATTTTTTCAAAATAAAAATCAATTAAATAATCAATAACACATATTTGTTCTTGATAAATACTTGCTCAGCGCGTCAAGTTTTTTAAGAGATGCAAATGGATAAAACTTAAAAGCGGCCAGTGATATTTTTGAAACCTTCTTAACTCAGTATTCGTGATAATCAGTAATTACATCTTACTAGTTTTCTTGTTTTTAAACGTACATAATGGGATGAGAAGTGGGAATGTGTACATACATATTATATTTGATATAGTCCATGGGCTCTCCTAAATAGTTCCGTTCTTTAAAGCATCGAATAAGTCATATTGGGGCCTCCCAATAGTTAAATTTCACGATAGGTGACCTGCACTTTGGTCGGGAATAGATCATCATCATCGCTCTCAAAGTCCGATGAAAATGGCGAAGAATGGCTTCCAACGACGTCAATAATCAGTTAGTAGTCTTGTGACTTTCTTGAACGCATCTGTGAGGACTTCTAGGGCTTCGGCGACCTTGGCTTTCTGAGGGGACTGGAAATTGTGCTCATTTTGTTATTCAGCTGCTTACAAGCTGGAAAAGTTAATGCGAAAGTAACAAAATACTTTGAACTTACATTCTTCTTGTGCTCGAGGTCAATCAGTTTAATTTCTTTTTGCTTTAGATCCTCTTGCAGGTCAGATTGTAAAATTCTAGATCGATTGTTCATTGTCGAAGTGATATTACCTCTAGGTTACTCGTTTGTTGCTTTACTTCCTTAGCTTCTATAATCTCAGTTTCCATCTGCTTCTTCTCGTCCTTGAGGCTAGAATTGATCTTTCTAAGCTCATCTAGTTCAGCCTCCATAATTTGCTTTTTTTCTTGCTCAGCACTCGATGCTCTGTCCCTATGCTCAAGGGCAGTTCTGAGTGCATCCAGTTCGGTTTCGTGGCGCTTCCTTTCGGCTTCTAATTCGGATCTAAGGACCTTACGGGTTTCCCTAATTTCCTGTTCAGCCTGCAGCAGGGCTTTTGCTTGAGCCAGCAGCTCTTTCCCAAAGCGTTTGACGATCTTTTGCTGCTTCAGGTTTTCAGCTTTGCAGTCTTGAAGCTCTGCTCTGTACAGGAAGAGTGTCTCGGTGTTAATCGCTTCGAGCTTCTTGTAAGACTCTGCTTGCTTCTGAGAATCCTTGGACAGCTTGCTCAAAGTCGAAATTGATTTCTGCAGAAGAAAATAGTAATTACATTACGTTGTCTTTTTTTTGGAAATATAATAACTTGCTTCATGTTCATCTTTTTGGTTTCTTAGTGCCAATAATTCAATGGTTTTGTCATTCAGCAACTGCAACTTTTTGAGCTCTACTTGGCATTTCCTTTAACTCGGACTTGAGCTGAGAGTTTTGACGCTGTTAACGAATAAGAATATAGCCAGTTGAGAGTATGGCGAGTATAAATACAGAAAATAAGAGACATAACGAGCACAAATACAAGTATAACTCCAAAAATTACACAAATAACAAGTAGAGAATTATAATAAAACGTGTTAAGAGTATTATGAGTAGAAGTACATTTTAACATTGGATTATATTCGAAATGAGTAGATATTAGCAACATACCACGAGAACCTTCCATTTAGCGCAAGTTTTTTGCATTTTGAGCTTTTGCACTCTTAACTCTGAATTTTGCTTACTTAACCTTTTCTTTTGCTTATTAGTTGTATTCAAGAGGTTTGTCCCCTCAGTAAGCTTCAACTTCACCTGGATGTTATTTAGCTAAAAAACCAACAAAATATTAATTTAAGAACATTTTGATGATGAAAAGTGCTTAAAGGAATATACTTACACGAATTTGTTGCAACTTGTGGCGATTTCCGCGCGAAAGCAACGGTGATTTTTCACACAGCAATGTGACCGCGCCTTTGCCTTTTTAAAATACCATCTAGTATACAAAAAATACCATAACACACTATTTAAGTTATTAAAAAATTCAGTATGCAGGCAGAAATACCGCGTTTCTAAACAGTGTGAGAGAGCGAGAGGCAAATTAAAAGTATAAAAGTATAAAAAAGAAATACTAAATGACAATGCAGTATTTCCAAGGCGGGAAAAACACGAGAAACGATAGAAAGTGTCATAAAAAAAAATTGATGCACATAAAAATTTGAAACATTAAAAGAAATTTAAAATATATATTTATTTCGGGAAGTTTTTATAGGTTTAATTAATTTAAGACATTATTTTAGTAATCCGCATTTCCAGTTATCTCTTTCTCTCACTCGAACTATTTTTACCAACAAAATCAAGAGAGGAGTTTGTTTTTTTGCTCTTGCCATCCACAAGGAGAATCCACACATCCATACATATTTACATACATACATCCATACAAAGCGCGAACTGTGTCTTATTTTCTATTGGCAATTGTCTTCTTCTCTCGTTAAGCCAAAGCACCGTAAGACTATAGCTATCCTGCTCATACCTTTAGAATGTTAGGTTTTTCGTAGGTATGTGTAGATCCTCTGCCTCCATTTTCGCCGTGTCTTCTTTGGCGATTTTCGGCATTTGCAAATCGAGCGATCGCCGGACGGAGGTGTTTTTATTCTCCGCTTGAATATATTATAACATTGAGTGATTATTTGTGAGAAGTATACATTTTGTGGTGAAAAATTAGTGGAAAGCAGTATAAAACGGATATGGAAAATGGATACGGAAGAAATTTAGCCTTTAAGAACGCAAATTTCGTGTGTTGGCGTCTGCGGCATAACGGGACCCATAACGGGACCCTGGAGCATTTTCTATTGCTACTTACTGCTGCCAGTTGAACGTTGAACTGAACGGTGAGTGAAGCCTGATCACTAATGATATTATAGGGTTCATTTATTATTTTATATTTGATATTTTTTGTTAGAAAACTACTAAATATTGCAAAGAAAATGCTATTGATATAGGTGTGTGTGTGTTTGAGCTTTTGAAACCGTTGCCATTTTTGAAAGCTTTCGCGCCTTAAGACTTTAGGTTAATAACTTACAACCCGTCCGCCAGAGGTCACTGTTCGGAATTAAAAAAAATTCGATTTGGATCGAATTTAAAAACATATTGTTGAATCACATAGAATAAAAAATAGATAAAACTACAAAGTAATCTTAACTTTGAACACATTTACCTATGGCTAATACAGTTTTACATTATATTTACACATTTTCTCTCGTGTATTCCAACTGCTTGCCCGCTTTAAAGCTTTTGGTTGTTAAGTCACATCCAGTCCGCCAGAGGTCGCTGTTTGGAATTTTAAAAATAAAAAAGATTATAAATATATATAAAATGAAAAACTAAGAAGTAATCTTAACTTTTATCACATTTACCTATGGCTAATATATTTACATTTTACATGCATGGATAGGAAAAACCCAAAGCCCAATGAATATCTCCGCATTTGCTTTTATTTCCGTTTCATTTATCGTCGCTTTTTTTGTTAATTACAATTTTAGTTATTTATTAGGCTTATGTATGTATGTATATAGCATTGGCATATGTATTGCCGTATTGAAATATATTTATAATTTATGTTGTAGACAAATAACGCTTACTGATCGCGCCTAGGAACCAAAAGAGGCTGAGTCAAAGTGAAGTTTTTAGGGTTTCTACAACGTTTACAGATTTTTTGATACATATTCATGTTGTTGGGGATTCATGGACTTGGGAATTGGGATTTGGGAACCGAAAGCTGGAACCGGAACTGGAACTGGAGTTGGGGCTGGGATGCGACTGATGATACAGATACAACCTTGTCCCAAGTGGGGTTCTACGAAAAACAGTACCTGCAAACGAACTAAATGTGGCTTTCGAATTTCGAAACGACTTCGGACACAGTGCGTCAGATCGTCGCCTAACCAAGTCAATAGGAGTGCGAGCTGCTCGCTATTCTCTAAAAATACTCATACGCATACCCGTATTTTGAAGTAGCTCGTCTCTTTCGGGGACTCTTGTATTTTGGCAATTCAATTGTTTGCGTATTTTAGGCCTAAACCCTTGCAGAAGCTCCATGCTTATTGTTGAGCTAAACAACTGAGCTGTTTAACTCTGGCAAAAAATATATATTTTCCAGCTGCAAAAGTTTAATAGACTTTGGCCTGCCAAAGATCGGATTTACATACACATATATATATATATATATATACATATATATCTAGTTGTGTGCTTAGACAACCATTTACACATACAAACAGAGTTATATATGCAAATATATGCGAACTTGATATCGTATGATTTGCTTCTTATTCTCGATCTAAATAATTACATAAATTCTTTAAAGTTTTCCTTTGCTTGCAACACATCAATATCCAATATCCAATATTCAATATTCAATATCCAATATCCAATGTACGCTCAAGTTTTGCCTACATTATTTGCGTTAGTTTTCGATTAGTAATTCAGTATATTATAGTATTAGAAGTAGTTATTGCAGCCACACATACATATAACTTCAATGGTATACATATAACACTTTATTTAATATAGTTTCTGTGTGTGTGTGTCTTGAGGGGATTTATTCTTGTGGATTTAGTGTCCGATTTAACATATCGTAACTTGGCCCGTTATTCTGGATCTGTCTCTGGATCTGGATAGTTGTGGGAGTAAACTATTCTTAACACGACTATAAACTGGCATACCGTAACATTTCCATATATATATCTCGTTCTATCAATCTATATTCAATACTCTGTGTTGCATTTGCTTTTGTTTTTATTCTTCGTCTTATTCTTTGGTGTTTTCATTGCGTTTTCAATCTTAACCCTTTGATTCGTTTTTGATCATCTTGCTGACATCAATTAACCAACACTACTAGCTAACTGTAAACGGTAAACGATAAACGATAAACTAAACAAAAAGTGCGCTCAATAGGCTCTACACATATACATACATAGGTCTCCTGTGCCCATCCATTACTTCTTAACTATCTGCATTTGCTTTGATCTGTTGTCTCTGCTCCTCAGACATCGTTTCCTGTCCTCCGAACCTAACGCTTCCAGCTGAAAAAATGCTGCTCTATCGACCTAATGTCTACAAAAATATGTCTTCGCTGTCTATGGGTACGGGTAGGGGGCGGCCCTAAATGCTCATTACATCAATTATAAATATTATTATATTATTACGCTTTTTATTTTACGGAAAATCGGGAGAGATCTGACTAGACACATACAACAATCAGGGCAAAAGGTATTCCAGAGAGAGAGAGAGAGAGAGAGATGAATAAGATACTTTTTGTATTCCACTTCCAGCAATTCTCGGCAATGTATGGTATTATGGTATTCTTGTGGTATTTTTATGGTATTTTTATACCCTTGCAGTGCAGCACAATTTTAAGTGGCAAGCTTACGGAAGCCATGACTAACCGACCCTATACTATATTTTTATTCCTTATCAAAATCAACAACTGATTCAAATCGTTCTACAAAAACTATTCTCAAAGTTTTTAGAGCTCTTTCGATAGGACTTTACAATTGCAAGATCAGAAGACTATATAATAAACCTGTCATTGAAAAATGATTGGAAACCAATTTAAAACTTGTTTGATTTGAAAATATTTACTGGAGATTTTAATAAATTTTGTAATCTTCCTAATCACTGACGTAGGACCCGACCCGTAGGTTCCATCGGTAAAGTAATATTGGAATCTAGGAAAATCTGCAAGAGTTTGCTGGTTTTATAAATAATTGCTTAGTTAGTCAGATTTTAATGGATTTCCTATTAGCATACTGCAAGGATATAAAATCTTCGGCTTACCGAAGTATCTTCCTTCCTTGTTTCTGATTAAACTATAGCTTTATAAAGATTCAATTGTTCCTACACACATAGTATACATTTATTTAGTATGCTGAGCTAAGAGCTGAGTTTTGAGAAACCAGAGGCTTGAGATAGGTACTAAAGTTGTAGGAGCGTCACTAGCAATAGATAGAGGTACGTTTTGAATCAAGATTGCTCTGTGTTTAGATGTCGAATGGAATTAGAAATTGTAGAGTGGAAACCAATCCTTGGGCATTGAGGTGAAAATAGAATACGAGATGATGGCAAAGTTTCCAAGACGCTCATGCCTTTCTTATGAATTAGGAATTAAATTTTAGATTTAATATTATTGTAAAGAAAGAACTCTTGTTATTTTCCTCGCATAAATCTTTCCCGGTTCGTAACCTTGTTTGTTCTTCTCCTGAATAAGTACGTGGAAGATGATACATGAGCCTGAGAAGATTGGTTGCCACTCCCAATTTTTGACCCAGTCTATTCTTGACACATTTGTGGATTCTTGGATTCTTGTTGTTGTTTTACATTATTGAAAAAGTACTGAGAACCGTTTGTAGGAGACCATTTTAGTTAAGCTTCAGTCCGACCCTTCCAGCCCGATCCTTAGGAGATGCTGCACGAGTTGCGCTTGGCGCCCAGACTCCGCTCCTGGATGCGCTGCAGGTGTTGCAGTTGGGCGGGTGTGGGGGCGTGGGATCCATGGCCGCCGCTTCCGGAACCGGAGCCGGAACCGGACGCCGCGGCAGCCGCCGCCGCCGCCGCAGAAGTGGACGCTGATCCGCCACCGGCATTGTGGTGGTGCTGCTGCGTCTGGTGGTGGTGGTGGTGATGGTGTTGGTGGTGCAGCGGAGTGCCCGGCCCATTGTTACCGATCTGCTGCGGCAACGACTGGCGGCGGCGGCGCAGCGCCGGACTCAGGTTGTAGGTTATCTTGGCCTGGGCCAGCAGCTCCTTGAACACCTGCAAGGAGAACAAATAAGGATTTACAATTAGGGATCGATAGTGGGTCCTTTGTGCAGCGGCTCACCTGAGTGATGTTCTCGTTACTCGCAGCGGAAGCCTCAACGAAGCCGTTTTCCCAGTCCACCGTGACCACCGACTCGGTGGTGGCATACTCAACCTATAAGGATCAAGGATATAAGGACAAAAGCGTTGGTTAGACATTTTATAATTCGATTCGATTGTATCATAATTTAACGACTCTTTCTTAGTAGGCCAAGTTCAAAATTTGACCTCTAAGTTCAACTCCTGTCATTCTGTTTTAAACATTTGTGAAATAATCAATTAGAAAACTTAAAAAAATACAGAAAAGAAACAGGCAGCAGCAGGACCAGGACCATGTACAAGATCCCAGCTGGAAGTGCAAACAAGGGACGTCCACAGGCGGCTATAGGTTCAGAGAGGGCGGCACGCCTGGCAGCCATAAGGAATCTGGATTCCAACCTGGACCTTAACTTCGCACAGGTGGACTGTTGGCCGAGCTCCAGGGAAGGAAGAACTCCCGAACTCCTTGGATCAGAGAGGATCGCCCACCTGAAAGCTCTGAGAAATCTATATCCGAGACAGAACTCGGAAGATCCCACAAAAGGACCAGAGGTCATCGTGTGTAAGGCTCCGGCAGCAAATGAGCACAGACGTCCGCAGGCGGCCATAGGCTCGGAGAGGGCAGTGCGCCAAGCCAAAGCACCTCAGCACAACCTAAACCCTAACCTTCTGCAGGCCGACTGCTGGCCAAACTCCAGGGGATCCGGAGAATCTCGAGGAGAAAGGACTCCTGGCCCGCCTCGTACTCTGGAGGCCATTGGATCGGAGAGGGCCGCCCGCCTGGCAGCTCTGCGGACTCACAATCCGAATCACGGCTTGGCAGCTCGGCAGCTGCAGGCGGCGCTATGCAAGAGTGGCAACACGAACGTGGTGCCTGGCAGGCAGAAGGATACCCTGGCCGAGGTACGGCACCGTTCTGGTGGTCACACGTTCTTAACGGTCGCAGGAGCAATGGCTAACCAGCAGAGTCGAGTGCCGCATCCGGATAGGAATCCACTACCCACTCCGATCCCCATTCCGACTCTGGCCACTGGGCCAGAAGGATTGTACCTGCTGTTGGACAAGACTCCTTGTCCTTGTCCTTGTCCTGTTCAGGCCGAGAGGTCGTGGCTGAGCTTGCTGCCGGAGTGGGAGGGCAGTGGGAAGGCGGAACCAAGGCCTCTGCCTAAGCTGGACGACCTGCACTACGCCCAGGCGAAGAATCACAGGCTGGCGGAGCGCATCCTCAGCCAGATGCCCAACGAGCTGCGTCGCCAGCGATTTCAGGACGAGCTGCTGCGCCGCCAGCTCCGCAGCGAGCAGCAGCTGACGAGTTTTCTGGAGGGGAAACTGGGCCGAGAAGCTAATTCGCAATGCCATCGGATGCCATGGCTTGGAAATGGTCATGATACAGTGGAAGGAAGTAAAGAGGGAGGAGGCCTGGCTTCGGCCAAAATATAGATCAAAGTGTCAGATCATTATAAACCAGAAAACCAAAACTAGAATCAATAAAACCCAACCCTAAACCGCGGGACACCAGACACAGAAGACCTGTTCATTGCTTTCGCTGAGGAAAGATGAAAGGTTATAGATTTGAGGTCATATCTCGGGCCAAGTTTCCAGTTCAACTGACACACAAAGTTATTCATGCCACATTGAGAGGAGCAACCGAAATGGAAAGTGAAAAGAAACGCTTCGAGTGGGGCACCAATTTGAGCTTACACCACATGCAAGTGAACACGAACTTTATTATTATTTCTTATCGGCTTATCGGCGGCAAAAAATCCTTATAGACGTCTAAATTGTGGCAAATAGAAACTTGCCACGAAATAAAGGAGGCACAGGGCAGTGCCCCAAGAACGTCGTCGTCGCAGCTAAATTCTTCCAAGTGAACAAACCCGAAAGGCGAAAAGCGACAATGAGCAACTACAACCCAACCCTTAAAGTGAATTTAAGGCGACCCAAGTCCAGCCAGCCTCCTTTTTTTGCTGCCTTTTTTTCCACGTAACACACAAACGACAACAAAAAAGTTGATTTCGCTTCGTTGAACGGAAAGGAGAAAAGTGAAAAAACCGAGTCCTGCGAGCGGAATAAAAAAGAATCTACAAGGATGCGGAAGCGGGAGCGTTGCGCTAAGCCAGGAGCGCGCGACAGTCTGGCGTTTGCTGGCAATTTGCATTTTTATTATATCGGAGCTCCGGTTAAAGTCAATACACCCGAAGGACGCCACAGGACTACTTATGCATAACTACGTATAGAATGGTGAAAAAAACGCACCAAATAAGTGACAAATAAAACCGACACCACAACCAAAGTCCAGACGGATAAAAGAAAGGCCAAAACAAAAATTCAAATTTATAAAGCCCGAAAAGGAACTCAATACATATTACAAAGCCAAGAAGGAGCAAACTCTGAGATTTGAAATTAAACCCTTGACACTGTAAATTATATTATTATAAGTTGATATTTATACTAATATTTATAGTAAATCACTTAATCGGACTTGTTTATTGTTATAAATAATTGATTCTCCGAATAAATCAATATGTACGTCTTCCGGGAAGGTCCTACCTGTCATTTGTGCATTCTGTTTGATATGCCATAACTTCAATTTACATAAATTGAACCGAACGGACAACTTACCACATATCGGTTGGACAACTCTCAAATTTTTTGGTTTCATTTCGGTATTTCGCATTTCGCATTTCACATTTCACATTTTGCTTTCAAGTTTGACAATCAAAGCGAAATTTTCCCCAGCAAACTTTTCCTGTATTCGCATATTCGTACCTTCCCTTCAGTCCCCTTTTTTGTTCTTGTTGTCATACTTTTTCTCGCGTGTTTTCCTTTAGTTTTTTATACCCCGAATTTATTAGAGTCATGTTTGGGTTGATATTTCGGCCCAAGGCCAGGAACGTATGCGGAGAAGTTCCGTGAGGCTGTGCCTTGTCCCGGCCAAATGATGTTCACTTAAGATATGCAAAGTACTCGGGGTCGGATTTCGCATCAGTCTGAATTTTATTATTTTTACAACATTTAAGGTTATTTTTGTTTGCGATCATTTCAAGCCCAAGCCTATTGTTGGACTTGATGATTTTTCGGCAGACAAGGAAAGAGCAGTTTCAATACGATTTTAACCGGGGGTTTGATGAATAGTTTATGTGTTGTTTGTTCCCCTCACAAAACAAATGTATTTTAATATAGTTTTGTATTTTTAATAAGCTGTCTGAACCACTTCTTTGAAATCAAGTTCTTGGTTTTTCTCAAGTTATTGATTTTCCTGTGAATTTGTCTTCTCTTTTCTCTATGATGAAGTCTAAATATGAAGAAGACCTTTTGATTTTACCAGAATAAATATTATATTATCAAAAAAGGAGTCTAAATAAAATTGAAATAATAAAATTATCATAATATGATTTTAAAACCAGGATAATGGTAGGTTTAGGAAGCTTTCAAGGGTATAATTAAGCAAGTAATTGAGCAGCAGTCATAATAATGTAAAATATTACAAATTCAACTTTTAGGGATCTCGTTTTTCTAATTGGCTGTCGTTGTTGTCATTCAAAAAAAATTCAAATTCCGCGACTGTTTAGTTTCCTTCCCCACTTTTCCCTCTTCCCTAGAATTTCTTCCTAGAAATTTGCTTATATTTTCCTTGTGAAGAAATTCGCAATGCTGCTGACAGCTAAAGTTCTGCCACTTGGGGAGTAATGGCGGTCACAAGGGGGGTAGTGAGGCAAGGGGACCGCAGTTGCAGTTGCAACTCTGACGATGCCCCTCGGCTGCTTTACGTTCCCCTGGATGTTGCATAGTTTTCGGCACTGGTCGCGCACTAATTATGCAAAAGTTGCCAAAAAAAAAACCAAAAAAATTGCAGCACAGCGCAAAATAATATTTACAGAGAATTTTGGATGATTTGTGAGTTTGTCAGTCTTCATGCGTAGTTAAAAAAGATATTACTCGAAAATAAATTCAGGAAATATTAAAGAGGCTGCATTAAAGTTAAGAGAATGAAAACTCTTAAATTAAAAAGTGACAATACATTGCTGTTGTTAATTAAGATGTATGACTATATAAAATAGTTGATATATTTTTATTTCAAATTAGTTTTTATAATATAATATAACTTAGTGATTGTTTTCTCTGTTGATTATTAAGCTCCTTTCGTTTTAGACCGCATTCCTTGACATTTCATTTTGTGTGTAACTTTGGCGCATAATTTATACTTTATTCGCGAGTCCGTTTGTAATGACATTTGAAATGTTGCACTTTCTTGGGGTATCAGTAATATCCTTTAATCCTTTTCCCCCGCTAAACCTGCTTTCTGTTGCTGCTTCTGCTCACATTGAACACTCAACTCAATCAGCATTTAAACGTTATTCGAGACTGCCTTTGAAATTGGGACAAATTGTTTAACTGACTTTCGCCATGCCCCAAGTCGTCGGCTGGGACAAACTTTTGATTAAACTGTTTGTTCTTTCCACCACACCACGCTTGACAAACTTTACATAATTGCTGAAACGCCCCCCCCCCCCCCCCCCCAAAAAAAAAAGCAATTTCCATTATTTGGTGGGGAAAACTGGAGCGGTTATTGTATAAACACGCCCCCGAAATTTCTGAGGCACCCAAAAAACACAATCAAGGCGGTCGCAAAAAGCTTGTCTTTCCCCCTTTTTCCGCCTTTTCAGCGGCAATTAAAATCTATGCAAATTAGCACACAGGCGAATGACCTTTATGCGACCTAGGATGGTCCTCACACCAAGAATTTATCATTAAAAGTTGCAAAATAATATTCTTTTTTTTTTGATTTTTAATTAAATTCGAAAATAGGTGGAAAATATATGTGGAATATAAATAAAATCTAGCAAGAAGGGACCCAAACTTTTATAGTTTCTAGTTTAAAGTTTGCAAACTCACCTCGCGCTCCATTTCACCGTCAGCCAGGAGGTCAATCTTGTTTCCAACGACCACAATGGGCACCGCCGTGGTGGCCTTCGTTTCGTGGATCTGGTCGCGAATCGTGCGCACCTCCTCGAATGTGCTGGCATCGGTGACATCGTAGACCAGGATGAAGGCATCCGCCGAGGATATGGAGAGAGCTCGCATGGCCGGAAACTGTAGAATGGATTAAAGAACAAATTATAAATTATTTAATACTCTTCTCAAGTATTTACACAATATAAACTGATTTTATATTTCTATTAAAAGTATAATTATTCGAACTTTATTTATATTTTACAAAAGTTTTAGCAATTGGTAAATTATTTAAAACTAAAATCAGTAACTAATTGATTCCGTTTTACAATTTAAAATTGTATATAAATAAATGTAAATATTCAAGCTTGCCACTTTCATTTTAATTAAATAAATGGTAATCATTGGCGTGCGAAATACACTTTGATTACAAACAGCTTTCGTTGCTCAATGTTTGTTTCATTTTAAAATATATAAAATCTAAAAGATACAAGAAACGTGAATAATAAACCTCTAAACGATATAATTCCACAGTTTCTTCCCTGTAAAAGGCCTAAATTATGCGTTAAAAGTGTTAACTGCGCCATGTTTTTCGCCATGGCAATGGTAACGAGTCCCGAGTATTTCGCAGAAAATGCCTCTCGTCCTGAAAATCCATTAAAATGGGCGGCAAAATGAGTTAAAGTGTTGAACAAGGAATGTAATTTACAGCAATTCCAGCGACTGCCATCAACAACAATTGTTTCCTCGACGGCAATTTGCATATTATTATTATTATTATTGTCGCACACACACACACACGTCGATATTTGAATAATCACAGATAATAATGTAAATTTCGGTTTCTATGCCCCGCTCACACTTGGCACAATTTTCATCATTTTTCTCAATTTTCCTTCAAGAGGAAGGAAAAAGTATGTATATTCCGGTTAGGTTCTTGGTTCTGCGATTCAGATATTATTCTATAAGGAGAGTTGCCCCTCAATCGATTGACTATGCTTGTTTTAAAATTGTTCTTAAAGATATTCTTAATAACTTTTTAGTTTTACAATGGAATTAATGGAACACTCTACCTACGGTATATACGTTGTTCTTTTCAATTGTTTCGCTGGCATCCCTGCATATCCCATTTCGAAAAGCCTAAATGTCCTTAATTAATATTTACACAAAATGTGCGCGCTGGTGTCCTGGCGCGCTCTGCTGTTTGTCTCTGCTTTAATTAAGGCCCCACAGCCCGACCTGACCTCTGACCCCGATGCTGTCATTGCACGTTCACAATTGTGGCCGAATGACCCACTCAACGCAACGTGAATTGTGATTTGAATTTTTTCAAGGTCCCAGGACAACTCTGTCCTGCATTCCTCTACAAAATCTCTCTCTCTTTCTCTGGAATATTTTCTTAATTGATGAGAAAGAATGCACGTGGGGTTATATAAATTAAAATTAAAATTAAAATTGAGAAATATTACACTGTTTTTTTGTTAGCCAAATGAATCATGGCACAAATGAAAGGATTTCAAGCGGAAGGGAAGGGAAAATTCCCTGGAATCGTCGTCGTCTTCATCTCCATACACTCCACTCGTTCGTCTGACATGCGTCTGAAACCGCAACCGCAGCATTTTGGCAGAAGATACACACGCACACAGGCAGAGGCACACGACTGTGTGAGCAGGGAAATTCGGAGTGGTGTCCGGGTTTTCCGGGGCGGGATAAAGCACCACTGACAGCCACCCATTCCGGGTCCCGCTCTCTCGCAGCACTAATGGCTTTCAAAATCATCTGCCTGCCTGCCGAGTTAGTTTCAAATTGAATGCGCACACACCACACAGACAGAGGGAGTGGAAAACGGGGCTGGGCAGCAGTGTTCGTGTTAATAAAAAGGCTACCTTTGAAATGTGCAGGTCACTGAAAAATGAAAATCCAAATGAAAACCCAGCACAGGGAAAGCCCTTAAAAATAAGAAAACAAAAACAAAATAAGCGCACAAAATAAAATAAAAGAAAAGTAAAGAAAAGAAAAGAAAGGGAGGCGGGACGGACAACAATGCCCGGACAGTGTGTCGTGTCGTTGAGATAAACCAAAGCTGGGAGAGTCTCGGCCGATCCTGACCCTGACCTTGTGTACCTGAACTTGAATTCGCGACTCGACCGAAAAACCTCAACCTGAAGCAGAAAATGGGAGCTTGTAAACGGGTTTAAATTGATATTCCCAGAGGGTTAAATGCCCAAGATGATGACCCAAGTTGACCTCTCTCGGGCTGTTAACTGGTTGAGCCTGGGTCTTGTTGCTTATAAATATATCTGGGGTCAGATGTAAGGCCATGTAAAAACATGACAATAATAAAGATCAAGTTCATTATTTTCATATTAAAATATATAACTTTAATTTTAAATTTAATGCAGTCTTCCCGGCAGTCTTGCCCAAGGCACTTTTTTCTCATTTTTAATAATATGCTGCTATGCTCCAAGTTGAGTGTTAGTCTCACTTGTGAACATTAGCTTTTGGAAAAATGCAGACTGGCAACATTCAAACCCTTTTATCTGCTTAAACAAGGCTTTAAAGGGCTTTTGAACCCAGCTTCCCTTTCATTCTCATTTTTATCTCAAGAAAGTTGTTGAAATTCGCTTAGTTTGAAATTTAAAAGACAATTTCCGAAGCGCTTTTTAAAGTAACTCCACTTAGCTCCTGTTACTTGTGGGTTTTCTAGATTTTCCACATTTCGTTTTTCTTCCACTTTTATTATTTTCATCTCATCAGAAACGAGTTTTGTTTCGTTATAGTACTCCGATGGCAGGGCTGAGCTGCTATTGTTATGATAGCATATTACTGTAAATAACACGCTCAAGACGCCCAAGAATAGGAAAGGATGGGGATAGAGATTGGAGGGAGCATCGGGGAGAAGCGATGGAAAGCGATGAAAAGCTGAAATGCCTGGCAGCTCATCTTGACTCTGCTCTCGAGCATTTTGTGCATTCGAGAGATGCTCATCGTGTGCCTTAACCCATTGGGTAACCTCCACATTCAGTGCCACCAATTTCGACCCCAGTTACCCCCTTCGCCGTGTGGTTTCCGCTTGTTGCACATACAAAAAGCCTGGCACAACACCATAAAGACTGAGGGAAGCAGGTTCCGAGCCTGTTCCTGTTCCTGGCGCTGTCAGCTCCCTTTCCCTTCCAGCACCGAGAGGAAATATCGGAGAAATTGCCGCTAAATTGGTATAATTTCGTGTTTAACGAAATCGGTGACAATTCTATTCTATTCTACATACAAAATTCTGAAAATCTGGAGAAAGAATTGGGTTTTAGGTATACTTTCTTTTCTTATTAATTTAGTTAGTCATTAGCTAATTGTCTGTAATTATTGCTAAATATTTGATTACAAGAACCGGTTTATTTTTTCCCTGTGTTTATCCTTTGCCAGTGCCCCTCGTTTTGCCCCTTTTGGGGAGCCATATAGCCAACCTCTTGATTTCTCAATAGACTCCCCCCATCATGCTTGCCATTTGCCGGGCTGATTGTGTGACTTTTGTCTTGAGGTCCTCGATTGCGCTTTTGGTTCATTGGATTGCCAATGGATTTGCGCTGCGATGGAATGGAAAAGAGGGGAGAAAAGGCAACCCGAAATGCATTCATTTGTCAAATATTGCAGGGGGAAGGAAATGGGTTGCTTTCGCAGGAAATGCAAATCCCGCTTCTGACATCCATGCATGCATTTTCCTCACACTTTGCAAATACTGAAAGCGAAGGAAGGAAGGAAAGTTCCCAAAGTGGATTTAATTTTTTGGGCTGCAAGTGAAAAGTGATGCCAGGGAAGGTGCACAATAAACAATGAACAATGAGCAGTGAACACAGACTCTCTCGCAAAATGAAAACTTTAACTGAGTTGCAGAGTTTCCAAACTCGATTTGCACGTGTCTGTGTGTGTGTCTGCATTTATTGAATTTCAAATTTTTTACTTTGATTGAGCAGGAAGTCTCTGAACTTTATAAAAATGAAAACCAACGAGAGATATTTTCTAATCGGATCAAAACCACCATCAAAGCTGCTGCTGCCTGACAAAGCTCCGATTTTTGTACGAGTTCTGGGAATCTACGAGTAGCTGTTATTTGTAGTTCGTTTGAGTTTACAATTATTAATGCAACAAAATCGGATGACAACTATTCAATAAAGTTGTAAGTTGCAGTAAAAGACAAAGTACCTAACATCTTGTGGCAAAATGAATATTATTTTCCTTTTATTTCAGGTATAAGTGGGTGATCTGTGTCCTAGGAAAGTGCCTCAAGTTGTAGCTCGTTCATTTTATGTCCACTTGCGGAGATGCGGAGAGGTCATACAATGTGAAACTAAGTCCTTAGTTTGCACTTTAGACTGGAAAGTGAATGATTTCTGCATGGGACGGGGAATTTCAAAGTCGAATCTGGGTTCGGACGAACGTATAGAGCACATATATGTTATATATATATTTTTTAAATATTTGCAATTCGGAATTTTTGTGCAAATACCATTTGCAGCTGGTAAACATACGCGAAGTATTAACCTTCCTGCTTTGCCAGTAATTTCTGTTGCCGCTGGCAAAATGCGAAGCAAATATTGATAGAGCCCGCAGTGGTGGCTCTGGGTGGTTCCGGGTGGTGGTTCTGGGGTTTGCAAGGTGTGGGTTTCCAGCGAAAACTCTGGGCTTGATAGGGTGGAAGGGTGCCAGCGTGTGTGTGTGTGTGTCTGTGGTGGCCTGCGGTCTGTTATCTTTTGGCACACGCAAAAATATCACTCATACGCATGGTGGGACCTGGCGGCACTAAGTCAGCGTGAAAACTATTTGGCCGAGCTGCGGTCGAGCCATCAGCACTCCCATTTTTCCCTTTCGCTTCTCTAAGCCCCACTTCCCACCATTGTTAGCCCCTCTGTCCATGTCCCTGTTTTAGGCGAACGTGCGGAATGTGAGAGTTTGCAGCTCGAGGCGGGAGTTGAGGCTTAAAGAGTGTTTAAAGGGTCTAACTTTATGGAAGATATAGTTATAAGTCTTGCAATTGATGTCTTCAATATAATATCATTTTCTAAGACATTTCTCCCTGACTGATGATGATGATCTTCCTAAAATTTCTAAGTTTAAGCTGATTCTTTGAGTCAAATCCCTCCATCAATTAGCTGTTCTTTAAGGTAATGCTAATGTTAATGGTAATGCTATGGCACTGTCCTCAGTGAATGACATGGCATTGTCCCTGTGTATTTATCGTCTATCCTCTGCTAGGAACAATGCCACTTGACCACTGCAAAATCATTGCGCATACGCCCCGTGGGCCACGCGAAGAGATGACGAATACTACGGCTACCAAACAATGCCAAATGGCGAATGAGCGAATGATGCAAAAAGTGGAACAAGGAAGAGGCAAGAGGATTGAAAAACTGCACTGCAGAGAGGAACAGGAGGGCCTCGGAGGATAGTCTCGCAATCAACGCATATATAAGGATTATGTGACACCAGAAGGCCCGGTTCCGGATCCGCACCACCACATACTACGACTATTATTAACCCAAACAACACACATGCAGACACACGCCCCTGATATGACCTGCCACTGGGCGATTTATGCCCTTTGCCTTGCCGCCGCCGCCGCATCCTTCTCAAGATTTGCCCCGAAGGGCTCGTAAAATTTATGAGCAATGCGTGAATGTGTTAAAATGTATGCCTAGTGCGGCGCTTGGCTCCTGGCTCCTGGCACCTCGCTCCTTTCGTTAGTTGGCTGACTCGTAAAGGGTGCCAAAGGGCTGGCTTCCTCGGACATCCATCAAGCAAAGGGATGCCGGATTTTTATAACCTTTGCCAGGGTATTATAATTTTCCTTTCTTCTTCGAGTTGATTTTGGGTTCGGCGTGATCCGTGCTCCGTGCTCCTCCTAATGATTATCCCACTGACACACACACGTCCACTTGGGTTGAGATTCGCTTGAGCTTGAGCTTGAGCCGAGTGAGAACCCATTTCATTAGTTCCATTCTTTGGCATTACTTTTTTGTTCTGCCCTCGATATCTGTTGTATGATTGCATTGTATTGTACATAAATCGAATGGCAAATGCCAGATGTAATACGTTACATGATGTATGCTGTGCACTGGGAGAAATAACACTGAAACATTCAGGGTTTTTTTTTTATATTTATAAGTATACAAAGCACAATAACCAGAGTTTGAATGAAGTTAACGAATGACTTTGAACTCTCGATTTTAGTTTGATTTTTTAATACCAAATTAAAATCATTTATAATTTATATTATTATCAAACTAGAAATATAAATTTTTAAAATTCCAAAATATCTACTAAAACTTACTCAAGCTACTCATATATTGTTGACTTTTATTTTCCACATTTTCAATCTCAAAAAGAAAACGCTGTGATGCTAATATTTTCCCTCAGTGTAGGCTCATTTTTCGCCAAGGACAGCGCGCTATGTCGAGGCTGGCTCACAGTTCAGTTGGCTTCACTGGTCTTGCACTCTCTCTGCCTGACTGACTCCATTTGTAGCCAAGCCATACCCTCCTCCTCCTCCCCATTTATGGTATATATGCGGATCCCGCATTCATAAGGCACACGGCATAAAGCATGAGCTCTGTGCGCCACGCCCACCTGTACGGTAAACACTCTGCCACTCTGCCACTCCCACAGCCCAGAGCCCAGCCACCGCCCGCTGTTCGTTTTTACGAACAAGCTTTTCAATTCACGCGCAGCGGAAGTGCCAGCGAAATTGAATCGCAGCCTGTCATTTCCGCTGCAACCAGCTGGATGATGATGATGATGATGATGATGATTATTATTATGATGAGAATGATTATTATAAAGCAGTAACCCGTAACCAGGATACGGGAGCCAGCAGCAGCAGCAGTTGTCGCTTCTTGAAATATTGAAAAGCAACTAAATGCTACTGGCGCTCTGTTATAGCCCATTAGAGTTGGTTATTTAAAATTAAAAGACTGGCTCTCAGGAACCACAAGGGAGCAGGAGGTGGCAGGAGGGAGCAGAAGGGAGCAGGAAGGACTAGGAGGGAGCAGGAGGGAGCAGAAAGGAGCAGAAAGGAGCAGGAGGGAGCAGAAAGGAGCAGGAGGGAGCAGCTAGTAGCAGCTAGTAGCAGCTAGTAGCAGCTGGTAGCAGGGTGTCAGAGAAGACACAGAATAATCATTGCTCCTGCCTGCTAGGTGCCGTGTCCCGAGTGCTCTTCCCTCGTACCGCTGGCCACAAGCAATTTGATTCACCTAATGAACCCAGCGGGGGAAAGGAGGGAAGTGCAGCGGCCATAAGGAGCACATGCATCGGAATAATGACACTAATCCTAACAGCTACTAACTGAAATTAGTGTTTGTTGTGATCTGGCTTCGAGCCTTGATGAGGCTTCAAGTGTTTCGGTTATAAATTTTAAACAAAATCCTGTTGAAATTATTTCGTCAAGTGCAAAGGAAGCGGACTCACCTCGTAGGAGCCAGCGGTGTCCAGGATGTCGAGGGTGAGGCTAACGCCGGCTATGGAAAAGTTGCCCTGGTGCATCTCCTCGATGGTCCGCTTGTACTTGGTGCTGAATGTGTTGTACAGAAACTGTGTGATTATTGATGTCTTGCCCACCTTGGCCGAGCCCATGACGACGATTTTGTGGCGGGCGTTGGCGGGTCCGATGGCGTCGTCCACCGCGTTGTTTCTGCCCACTCTGCGTATGAGTAATGCGATTTTTCAGTAGAGAGGCATGAAACGGGAAACAGGAAACAGGAAACAGGCAACAAGAAACATGAAACGTGACTTGAGTAAGTTAAGTTCGGTGCAATTAATTTAATTCCCCAATCCTTTACTCTCCATTTTGATGTATGATTTAATAACTGTGGGAAATGCCTGCCACGCTCTTCTCTCTTCTCTCTCCGCTTTTCCCCTTTACGCTTGCAACAATTTTCAATCTGCCTCCTGAGGCCGTCACTTTATCCCCTCGGCGACTCATTAAACCTGTGCGCCACATTTAAAATTAATCATTACGGCAACATCACAAAGCGCCAACTATACAGCGACAGCAAAAGCAGAGCAAACAAAGGAGTCTCACTTTATAAACAAACTATATATTACGGGGGCACATATATGTACATATGTGTACTATATACTATATATTGTATACTATATAGTAGTGCTTGCAAACTAATTGCTTATCGAGCGAATTATTGGCCTTTCGAAGGGTTTTCCGGCTTAAGAACCTTTACCATCAGCAAACGGGGAAAATCAGAAGCAGTCTTGGTTTGCAAATAAAGAACTAACAATAAAACAAACAAAAGCTAGAAAACAAATATAGTAACGAAGGATAATATAAGTTATTATTCATAAATTCAATTCAAAAGCCTGGCAATGCTTTACCAAAGATAGTTAGAAGAAGTACCAATTTAGTGGCAATCCATCTTTGATATTTTCTGCCGGCAAAATGCTCCTAGTGCCATATGTTTCGGTGAGGAACTCCGCCAAGGAGATAACGTGATAGGGACACGAGTCCAGGCACATCTGTGATGAAATTCAATGCCATATCCGTCTGGACAATGGACGGAAAGCCAAATCCGAGACTCTCCGCCGCTGACAGCAGCTTCTGCTCCTTCCTTGCCTCCTTACTCAGGCGACAATAAATCAGGGAAATCCCCGGGAAAAAGGGAAAGTCGGAGAGAAGTGGCATAATTGTCCGATGGGAGACAGCTAACCAACAGCGGATCAAATTTGACTTTAATAAGCACGATTCTGTCTTGGGCCCGCCTTTCTTTTCATTATTTCATTTTTTATCTTTTTTGTTTTTCTTTTTTTGCACCTTTCCGGCGTTCCATAAAGGTTGGCTAAGGCGGTCGGTCGGGACGGTTAAAAAATAAAAAAAAAGAACAAGAACAAGAAAGAAAAATGTAATCAAAGACCCGCAGAGGCAAGTAGCAGAGGCGGAGCAAACATGAAATTCTTGTCCTGACAGCCTAAACAAAGGGAAAGTATGCAAACTACGGACAAAACGGACAGTGAGTGCCGCCAGGAAATCAGTCGGGAAACGGCCTCTTTCCATCTTTTCCTCTTTCCGCTTTTCCGTTTTCCCCCTTTTCCCCCCGTAACATTTTCACATTTCGTGTACTTCGGCGTCTTCCTTTCATTTCTCGTCCTTTGAACTTAATGAAGCAATGAAAATGTTTGCCCAAAAACTGAAAACAAAGATGCTCCTCTCCCATCTCCGCAGTTAATATGAGTTTGCCAGCTTAAATATATATAAATATATATATATATGGTATTTCCCCGATCTGACCACAAGTTTAAAGTTTTTACTTTTCATTGCGCTGGCATTTTGGCATTTTTCCGATAAAGTTCAGCTGGGTAAAAGGAAAAGGCCAGTAAAATTCTTTAGCAATTATTGCGATTGAAGTTGGCCCCAAGTTTGTGACACTTTGACTGCCTCGCCGGGGCTTATCCGTCGGTTATCTTTTCGGAGAACTTGGTGCAGTTGCTACTAACCAGTTACCAGTTACCAGTTACCAGTTACCAGTTAACAGTTGAAAGCTACACGTGTCCCCAGTCTGAGTCGCAGCAGCTTTTGGCTTTCCACTTAATATGAGCTACTTTTGGTTATTGTTACTGGAAACATGGCATGGCTTTTTATAATGAAAGCTTCAATAGGATCTTCATTGACTTTAAAAGGGGATTGCTGTATAAAATCATTAATTTCTTTTAAATAAACCGAGTATCTTAGCTAAGTCTATTTAATTTTAAAGCGCAATCTCCTGACATTGAACTAATATTCGATTTTGGGGCTCAACTACATTTGGGTCGCCATCGAAAAGTGCCGGTTAACTGCCTAGAAAGGGCTCAACACTCACACCCACTTTGCCTCTTTTTATGAACCATATACAAGGCACACCTTTGGGGCCAACCAAGCACTCGCTTTTTGGCCACCTGCAGGTATGCGAGTAGTTTAAGTGTTGGTAGCAGAAAGCTAGTTGCTGCCAGGTGAGGAGGAAAGAAAAAGGAGACTTTCTACAGGCACATGTGTGTGTCCTTTTATGCGGTTTATGGGTTGCTTTCGATATTCCCTTGTTATGTTAGTCTATAAAGTATATATGTGTCTCTTTATTTGATATTTTGCTATATTTTTCAATCTGCTTCAATCATAACTTACTTGTCGCGCTTGGGCTTATCTTCGGCGTTGTCATCCTTCATGAATGAGGGCTGCAGGCTGAAGCGGCGACGCAAGTGACGGCCACGCATCCTGCAATCCTTTTGCGTTCGTTCTGCGTTGGTAACCTGGTTTTCTGGTGTCCTCGGCTTCCTCGCTTCCCCGTGTCCTGATGATTGCTGGTGTGGCTGTCGCAAATCAACGCCCCGTTCCCTGGCGCCTTCGTTGCCTCTCAGTGTGCTGTCCCTGCGTCTCGGTTGGCCGCTTGTCAGCGTTTACATAAACATGGGGAAGACACGTCCCGGCGTTTTATTATCTGGAAGGCGAAGGAGAGGAGAGGAGGGTATAAGTGGAGCAGTAACTGTAGCGCTAACTGGCAACTGTTATGGGCTCACTAACGCCGTTAGGTAGCAGGGTCCTTAGTCCTTAGTCCTTAGTCCTTAGTCCTTAGTTTATTATTAGCCCCGCCCCGCGTTTTGCCCGGCAAATGCAAATATTTGCCGTTTGTTCTCGCTTCTCGTCCTTTTTCTCGCCTTGTCACTCACAGCGGCGTTACGTCTTACGTTTCGTTTTAATTACGTGGCTCGATGATGACAATTCGCTCTCAAGTTGCTTGCGTTTACCTGCGAATTGAAAATGG
This sequence comes from Drosophila punjabiensis, assembly GCA_008042585.1. Classification (NCBI taxonomy): domain Eukaryota; kingdom Metazoa; phylum Arthropoda; class Insecta; order Diptera; family Drosophilidae; genus Drosophila; species Drosophila punjabiensis. The sequence continues at coordinate 188,608 of VNJR01000219.1, forward strand.
TTCTGGATGAGACAAAAGCCATAAATTACAGCCACCACCTGCTTATCTTCCGCAGCGTCAGCGTTTCAGAATTCAAATTAGAGAAGGCGCCCAAAACGAAATACCAATAAGTACCTCCTGACCCTTAACCTCGTTTCAGTAGTGTATGCCTCGAGCTGCGTCACTGGACGAGTCAATTTAGCCAAGTCCCTCCCTCCCTCCGTCTGCCTTCAGTTCAGTTTAAGTTGAGGGGATAAAGCAGGCCCGAGAACGTGGCTGCTGCCGTGCATTAATTAGACCTTAATGGAGTAGAATAACTAACGCTGCAGCGCACTTTTCTGCGGGGAAATGGGGAAATGAGGAAGAGTGGCCTCCTCAAATGCAATTTAGACGATTAAATGTTACTTCAAGTGCAAGTTAATACGAGTCTCGGTCGGGGTGCGCACACTCTCAAAGCGACTCGCCAGGAGGGAGGCTCCGGAATAAATCCTTGGGCTCTTCCTTCCCCTTACTTTTCAGTGGTTTCTTTTTTTTTTGTGACCCGCATTTAGCACGAGGGAAGCGGAAAATGCCTGGGAATTACTCAGTAGCATTCAGAGCAGGAAAATCAGGGAAAATCCCAGAACAGCTGAAGTCCGTCAAAAATCAGATTAAAGGTGTCCTTTGATATATCATCCTTCAATGAGGATGCAATTGCAGGGTATTATAATTTTAGCAAGAAGCTTGCAACAGTTTCTTCTTTCGTTTTATTTTTATTACGCGCCTACTTTTTGGGGCATTTAAAATTCGAAAAAATTCACTTTCGCTAAGCTCCTTCAGTGTCTGATTTTTTCGCAAGACTGAAAGGCGCTTAAGCAAGTCAAACTTTGGCAGTTGAGAGTGTGCGTGCGGTGTGTGTGCTGCGTGTGTGCGCCTTAAGACCAGTTGATCCCAGATCCCAGCCAGGCAGTGAAACTTGGTATGCGGCTTAGGAGCCCGAAAATTTGCTCAAGTAAACGAGTTGCGGCAGCAGCATATTGACTGCAGTCAGCTGAATAAGTGGATTATCCTAGACCAAGGAGTCCAAAGGAACCAAAAAGGGAGGATGCTGCACAGGACGAGGCTTGCAGAAAACGCCTGCGGCTCGTGTGCATTGTCTCGGTGGTCATGCTGCCCCAGGCTGTGGCCGTAAACTAAATTAATTTGCTTAAATGTTTGTTGTGATCTTTCCTTGAAAATAATAATAAAAAGAGAGCTAAAAATGAGCTCAAGATGACGATGGAAAAATGCAACAAATTTCAATTGCACTTGAACAATTCGATTTGCATAAAGTTTAGCGCAAGTCGAAGGCAAAATTTCCAATGCAATTCAGGGAAATGAGAAAAATGGGCCAGGCAACCGCATTTCCCTGGGTATCAGTTAACAGGAGCGGAGTCTGCTCGGTTGGTAATGAATCCTTCAGTTGGATAAAGACTCAATTCACATGAAATGACCAAATGTGATTTATTTAAGAACTCACTAACAGGTTTTTTACTATCAAGGAATGATTTTATGCCTGGGTATTTACTAGTCTGGTTTTAGCAGCTCCTCCTTCCTTTTTTCCGCTATATGTATTCCTGCTCCTCTTTCCTGCTTCTGCTTATTTTATTATCTGGAACATTTTCCGCTTTTCATTCAATGCAATTTATGAATAAACATAACGATAATAATAATAATAAATCATTGAATAAGCGTGCCAGGGGAGCGGGGATCGTAAAGCGTAAGTATTTCGAAATAAATAATCGTGAAACGTAGCGGACATAAAACGGAATGAATTGAAACCCAGAATTGCTGCTGCTGCTACTGCTGCTGCTGCTGCTACTTCTGCTGCTGCTGTTGCTGCTGCTGCTGCTACTGCCCCAGCTACTGCTGTTGTTGCGTTGACAAATGCGAAGAGGTGGCAATGGCTAATGGTGGTCGTGTCGAGACATTTTCGAGAACTGTGCCCGGGAGAGTGGCTGTGGTGGAGGAACATGTTCCAATTTGAAAGAAAAACGTACATAATAGGAGAGCGCTGTCCAAGTCCCCCGCAATTTCCACGAAATTTGCTAAATGGAAACCGGAAAGTGGAGAGACTTTGCCCTTTCATTGCAATTTGTGTGGCGCTGGTGGCGCATGCGACCAGATTAGCAATAGGTGGCTCCCTTTCATGGGCTCCCGGCGGGTGCGTGCCTGGCCCAGAATGCGCTGGCTCACCTGTTTACCAGGTACACAGCGTGCCAGCATACAAGCATCCCAGCTTCCCAGCACCCAGCCAGGTGCAGCACTAAAATTGAAAAGCATAAATACTGGTAGCAACGAGAATAAACATAAAGTTCCCTCTGTGTGTGAAGGGTCCTGTGTGTAGTGTGTGCCTTGTGTGTGCGTGGGGGGAGGTGTCCTGAAAAGAACCACAAACGCCGGGCAGCTGCAATTTTTAGCTCATTGCTGCCATGTGCTGCAATACCAATCCTTGCTGATCCTTTGCTGAACCAAATCGAAATGGTTTTGGCAACACTAAAGGGGACTTGCAGCACAGTCTCGCACAATTCATTGGAAATAATTAAATCGAACCTCCTAAAAACTGACGAATAACAAGGTTATTAATTCGGAAACTGGAACAAAGGACAAGCAACAATTGGCAGCGAGACAGACAGAGACAGAAAACAATGGCTATGGGCCAGGACAAACGAAGACAAACAACAGGGATTCCTCTGGGGACCCGCAAAATAAATTCCCTTTTTCTCTTTCTCTGCTTTTTGGGCTTTTGGCCGGGCCAGAATGCTAATGAATCACAGAGGCGCGGACCAGGGCGGACCGGAGCGGGGCGGCTATATCTGTACAGGGCCAGGCCAGGCGACTATATATCGTGGCCGAAGAGTGGCCAGCAGGCCGTGGGAAATCTGATGAAAAACAAATAAACAATCAGAGCAGAGCCAAGGCAAAATGAAATGTCACAAAGGGAAACAAAGGCGGGAATCGCAGGAGCAGGCGGAGGCAAAGGCTCTCCCCTTCGGGAGAGGGGCAGCAACAACAGTCACAGCCACAAATAAATGACAAAACAATGACACAGGCGTAGGATTGAAAAGCAAGCCTCAGAATAAACTTTGCCGCACGAATTTACAGCCCCGAATCCCGAATTGGACTGCAACTAGCCGGGGGGGTTGGACCAACATAAATTTCGGGTTCAGATTTAAATTAAACGGCAAATCATTCATCAGAAAAGAAGCTAACTGCGGGAAGCCGAAGATTGTATATCCTTGCAAGACAATTGATCATAACTCAGCCAAAAAAAGCATTTCTTTCAATTCGGAAAGCTTTTTCATGCTAGTTGTGATAAGGTTAAGAAATTACATTAATAAACTTAAAATTGAAAAAGTAATATTTGTTTTGTGTTGTTTTTACTCAAAAAATTGAGTAAAATTTGTTTTTGTCCAAACATTGCTAGATCGAATTGGCTGTTGATTTTGATCAAGAATACTACAGTGTTGGAAATGACTTCTTTACTTAGTTAATGCCTTGAAAGGAAATAAATCTAAATATAAAATATTAAAAAAAATACTAAAAAATATGAGTTTTCCAAAAATGCATTAATTTCCAAACGGAAAGCTTTTCTGTGTTAGTTTTTGGAACTTGGAAGCTGGTTTGTTCTTCAAATAGTAATTAATGTAATCCAAGGGTTCGAAGATTTCATCCAGAAACAAATAACAATTTGGTAACTGCAAAATAAAGTGTACTCTTGAATTCTCCCGAAAACTATCCCCGAACTGCCGAAAAGTTAGTCAGCTAAAGATTTCACTGTAATCCTCTTTTTTAGTAGTAGTGCGTGGGTAATACATTTATTTAAATTGATTGTGAACAAAAGTAACCTAGGAAAATGAGCACTTGTGCTAACTCGGTACATCCGATGGGCTTTGGTATTTAAATATTAAATAATGGGCCAACATATAGTCTCACTGTACATTTATATTGTTATTCTATTTATAGTGAAGTATATTGTACTACGTTAAGTCCCTCCAGTCCCTCTCTCTCTCTCTCCTAAACGAACACCATAACCACGGTCTGTGTGGCATTTGGGACTCCCATTTGCCCATCGAGTAATCGTGGCTTAAATTGATTCGAATGTTTCGAAGGCGGGTCGGACGGGCGCTGGGAGACACTTTGATATACAATGTCACAATCGCCAGTTTGGGGTGGAAAGGAAGGAGGTAATGGGGCTTAGAGCGGAATGTCGGGGCTGTCGGGGATGGTGGCTCAGATCGCCTTAATCGCAAAGCCGCAGCTAAAACGAGGGCTCATGTAATTATAAATGCCATTTTGTGTCGGTTTTGTTTAGCATGAAGAGATAAGAGAGCAGTTGTGTGTGTGTGGCAAGAGTGGGTTAAGGGGTGCCTCAGCGGAGGGTTAACGTGGGACATGCATATTTATCATTTATGTAGGCACAAATTTGTGTCTGTGTCTCATGAATGACACGAAAAAGGCAATTTAAGCAAACACACGGCCCGAGCTCCTCCATAAACAAGGGGCCCAACGTGTGGAGAGGGGAGAGGGTGAAGGGAAAAGGGAAAAGGAGGTGGTGGCCAAGTGGGACGAGAGCGGTGGGTGCTGACATCTTCGCCGCAGGCATTTCGAAAATTTCACACACACACTTGGAGCAGAAAAAAAAAGTAGAGTAAAGCAAGTAAAAAGTACTCGACATTGAGTTACCTGTCTAATTTTGCTGATTGCTAATTAATCTTGTTAATTAGTTGGTAATTTTTGTAGCAAGTTAATAACTATAAAAATGGAAGTAATGAAAATGAGATTATATAGCTTTGCTTTATAAAACGCAGAGTATCTTATAGTATCTCATAGTATCTCTCACTTTACTCACTTCTCTGCTTCGCTAGCAGTAGTACTTTCAACTTCCCCAACTACCCAAGTATGGAACCCATCCTACAAACTCTTTAAACCCTTCATACCCTTTATACCCTTCATACCCTTCATACCCTACATACCCTTTTTCTGCCAACGCCTAATGGTTGTAATGAAAACAGAGCACCCGCACTGTCAACAGGCCAGAGCCAGAGCCAGAGCTACAACAACCAAAAATAACATACAACAAACGTAAGCGGGCCACAATTACGGACTGGCTCTTATCATTGGCAACAGAAATCGAGCCGTAAAGCGTATATATTGAATAGAACGTGGCCCAAACTGAGCTGAACCGAAGTGTGAGCCAAGTTAGCAGCGGGCTCAACTGAGCTCTGGCTCCGAGGTCTCTCAAGTTGGGAGGGAAAAAGTGGGGGAAGAGAGAAGGAAGGCGACGAAAAGCCATTGACCGAAAGCAGCAAATGACATGCCGACACCTACACACACACGCAACTACACACTACACACAACACTACACTGCATCTTATCAGCCAGCGGCCTTGTGTGTGTCTGGAAATGGAGCTTGTTGCTTCGCACAGTGGAGCAAAGCGATCCCAAAAGTTCCGAAATCGAAGTGAACTTACGAACCTTTCGAAATTTGACTATTTTCACAGAACTTTTCTGCTATTCTCTTAAAATATATACAAGTGTTTTGCTTAACCTTTATATAACTTTATACTTAAAGGTTTCTTAAAGATATTTTATCATTTTGGTTTATTATTGATTCCTTATATATATGAAAAGAATTGTCAATCATATATATACAATATCTTTCCACTGAAAAATTTAAAGTGAATTCCGTCAAAAATTACTTCTCTTTAGGCGTTTTCCACGGCTGTGAAATATATGGCCACTTCGTTGGTCTTTTTATAATTAAGACAATTTCATAAAAACTATTTAATAAAGGATTTAAATATAATTAAATCGTTTTTAACAAAAGCGAATGACGGTCTTCTTATTTCGAGTTCTATAATTTTGGTTCTTCGAGCCTTAATTTTACATTTGCTGGTGGAAAGAGATTGTGTATATATTTTGACAATTATTATTATTGTTCAAGAACAACTTTTTAATACTCTGACTATATTTGCCGAGTGCAATTAAAGCCAATGTGATTAAAGCTGCTGTTAAAGTTCAAGTCGATGTGCAAGCTGGCATGCAGCTTAGTCCTTTTTGTTAAGCCAAGCTCCCGCGGGAAACTTTTTTTTTATGGACCTCAGGACACAGTGGGCGGGAAAAGTTGTCCTTTGTTCATTTTTTCCCTCTTCTTACTGGGCATTCTTTTTTTGTTTTTGTCCCTTTTTCCTATTTTTTTTTTGCAAAGTTGTTGCTCTAGTTTTCCGTTCGCGTTAGTTTTGCTGCCTGTCAGCTGGCAAGGCTTCGGCTGTTCGACTTCATCTTTATGCCTGCCACAGATTCAGCCCAAGAAACAACGTCACGACAAGGACAAGGGAACAGAAGGCAGCCAAGCTACGAGGACCACAATTTGTGAGGATTTTTATAGACAAGAGAGAGAGGGAGAGCAGCGTCTTGGTGGGAACTTGTGCGAATGTGTACACACATGTTCCACTAATGAGACAATTTCCACTAGTCCCGCGGGTGGCTCGAGCCTTATCCCCTAATGAACTGTCCGACTGTCCCTCCCCCACGACCTGTTGCTCTCCCCCTGAATTATGGCTTTTCACCAATCAAGGGTGTCACATTGTTGGCGTTTCAATTAGGAACCGGCTAAAGGGGCATTCAGCAACGGAAGCACTATCGGAATCCTGCTTGAAATTAGCATGGAAAAGGTTTTCAAGAGGCGAGACAGCAATTAGCTGGAAGAGCATCTCTCCAACATCTCTTGACTTTGCACAGCAGTTCCGTGGTTAAGCCTAAGGCAGAACCAAGTCAAGCTGGAAATCCGAGTTGGAGGGGACTTGCGATAATAACTGAGCACTGAGTTGGCACGTGAGCCAGCTTCTCCGAATCCAGCTTCTTCCGCTGATTGGGGGCTGGCTTAATGGCAGCCCAAAAAAGTGGCTTTATATGTGTCTAAAATAAAAGGCCATTAAAATGGCAACACCAGCCAAAGTGGCAGGAGCAGCAGGAGCAGCTTGAGTGGATCTGATGGGCCATAAAGCCAGCCATCAGGCGATCCAAAATTTTGCTTCAGTGGAATCCGTGCCTTTAAAGGGGATTCCCAAAAAGTACAACAAAAATAAACAAGAAAAGAATGCAAACTTTGGCAGGCTAACTTTGGAATTTTGTATACCTTTGCAGGTTGCAATTGGATTATTATTAAATAATCCATATCTTATATAGAGTAAATTATATAGATATATGTATGTATATATTATATTATATTTTATGTAAAAATATTACTTTAATAGGGATTCCCAAAAAGTAAAAAATAAACAAGAAAGGATGATAACTTCGCAAGCAAGCTATCTTTGGAATTTTGTATACCTTTGCAGGTTGCAATTGGATCATTATTAAATTATCCATATCCAATGTAATATGAATTATATATATCTATGTATTATATGATATTATATATTGTATGATATTTTATTATATTCTATACTATATGATATTATATTTACATTGATTATTTTACCCTTGCCGCTATTCAACATATTTACATTTACTTAAGGATGTGACCATTTTGTATTATTATTAAATTTCGAATTTAACAAGTTGCAAAATTCGGAATAAAATGATAATACCCTGCAAGTTTATAGAAACGAACGATCGAGCGAGGGAGGGAGATGGATGGAACACCGTGACATTGATGACTAATCGCAATCGGGTGCAATCGGCAGCTTGGCCATGACAATGGATATACACTGGCAGCCAATAGAGCGGTTTATCTTTTGCGGAGAATAAATATTTTATCGCATTATCGATTGCGATTACTCAGTTAATGAATTAAACACACATAGATACACCAGACACACACACACATCGATGCATTGATGAGACCTCCTTCGGCTCGGTTAGCCGCTCGATTCCGATTCCGATTCCAAAATTCGAAAAAAGAATCCCGGCCAAGCAGGCGGGGCAGCTGCGACAAGTGCGATAAGAAGTCAGCCAATAATGGCATAATAATAAATCATCCCTCGAGCACACACACCGCACACACACCGCACACACACAGCACACACAGAGTACAAAATAAAATAAAGCAAGTGCAGCTAAGCAAAGTTTGCACATAAAATGCCGAACGAGGGAATACTATAATTTACGATTCAATACCGAATATCACACAGAGCCACAAATATCGAGGGACAGCAACAAAAAACTTCATTGAATTAATTATGACAAGCGATGAGTTTATTTATGATCTATCTAGATTACCAATGAGCTATCTTCGTTGCTGGATCGTATCGGTTCGGATCGGATCGGTTTGCAGGGAATCTAGAATCGACAGAGGCACCTGGACTCTCTCTCTCTCTCTTTTTTTACTTTAAAATAATATACAAATTAGAGATGCCAATGCACTACTTCGTTAATTCGTTAATTAGAAATGTCAAAGTACACATTTGATGCTGCTAGAAACAAAAAGCTTTAAAAAACTCAAAACAAAATTATTTCGCTACCTTTTATCCTTTTTTTTTTAGTTGCGGCAGTTGAGGAGACAATCTCTTTGTCAATTTCTTTAATTTTTAAAAATCAGGTTTCCACTTTAAAAACACAACCACAAAGTCCGACAAAAAAAAAAAAAACTAGAAAAAAATATATTTTTGTTGTTCTCACTGGACGAGAAGAATTCTGCGAGTCCAGCTTTTCCTCCGATGCCTGAGAGTGGACTGTTGCTGCGTCTGCTTCCGTCTGACTCGGATTCGGACTCGGATTGATATGGAATGAATGCTGAGGAGAGCTGGTCAGCGACGCCAGAACAACGCGAAGCTTCGAGTTCCCGGGAAAAACTGACAGCGTTCCGCTGTTACACTTGATGCATGCCTCAAATCGCAAAAGCCGAATACTAAAGCCGAAAGAGCCGAAAGCATAAACGATCCGAACCCGAATTCGACCAGCCGAAGTGTGCCAAGGTAAGAGACAATTTCCATGGTTTGGGGTTGCTGCTTTTTCGGCGCCCTTTTTGGCGACTTTTCTGGGTATATTTCGGGAGGCAGTTCGGAGTGAGGGGGGACAGTGGAAAAGCGCCACAAGTGCATGCCGAAAACCGAAGGAAAACGAAAGGCACGAGCACAGACAGCTCCAGCTCCAGCTGCGGCATCAGCGGGGAAGCGAGCAGCAGCAGCAGCAGCTGGAAAAACCGGAGGAAATGCGGGACGAAGCTTTGGCGCTGAATACGCACTAAGCGAAGCTTTGCCGCCGCTTTTCCACAGCCAGACCAGAGCAGAGCTTTTCCCCGCAGCGGCAAACGAGATGCAACAAGCAGATACAGATACAATAAGCAGGAACAAGATACATTCGTATGGCGCGGAAAAGTCAACTGCCAGCGATATGATAGATGGCAGCGACCAAGGAGAAGCACAAAGTATAATAAATTGGCTTTAGGTTTATTCAGGGAATAGTCGGTAATTATTTAAATTTTAACAAAAAACTCACCGAACAGGAGGATTAAAAATGCGACAGACTGCATTCCAAGTCTTTATTTAATCAAGACAAGAGATACTTTCCGCTGAAGCGGAAGCAGTATTTGTAATAGTGTTGATGCCACCAACTCAGAGAGATGGACATGTGGCAGCCTAATCAGGGATATAGTGTCCCTATTCCCCGATCCCGACCTAGCCGGATCTGGTCAATGTAATCCGATAGCAGGATTTCAGCACACACACACAGCAGTGGCGGCGTCATAAATCGGTTTAAATTAGCTGTTAAACAGGTCACACTCTCTGTGGGGTTGCAAAAGTCTCCCCACCTGCGGCAGGTTGTTAGTTACAAGTTGCCACACGGAACGAAAGTAAAGTGAGGGTAACATCATACCATTAAATGATAAATGATAATTATTTCAATATTTTGGTAAACTAAACTAAAACTAGGGAATGAAATTGGGGAAAATAATGAGGTCTTTAGACTTTTATGAGCATTATTTAAAGAGTTGCTTGTAATATTAATATTAACATAAACTCTGTAAATAATACTTAAAGCACGTTTAGAGAATTTGCTACCTTACAATGTAATAATATAAAAAATATATACTCTAAAGATTGTTGTCTGTTCACATGAAAATTTCTGCGAGCCTGTTTTCTGTTTCTGCGCCTCATGTTCGCGGGATAATCTCTCCATCATAAGAAGCTTACTACATGCTGCTCTTCGGCTCTGGAGAATATGGAACCGCATCGTGGCATCCTCGGTAGTAATTGCCACCTGCCAAGGACAAGCGATGCCAGAGAGAAAAACAGCAAAAAAAAACATTTCAATTGAGGCCGAAACAAAGTTGCAGTTGACTGCGCCAAGTGTTACCGCTTGCTCCTCCTCCCTCCTCCTCCTGTGCCCCGATTTCATGCCTCCGACACTCCGCACTCGCCTGCCGTCTTGGGGAAAAGTTTTTAATTTCCATTCGTAATTGTGATACAGACCATGAAAACGACAATTGAATGTAGTAGCCAGCCGCACAAGAGAGACCGCACAGGATCGACGAAAGTTTCCCGCTCACTTCAAACTTGCGACTGCATTTTCCGATGGCACGATGGGGTGAAAATGTGGAAAATCTGCTGGGGATTGTGAGCTCTGAATGCGATTCAGTGCGCCAAGTGGGTAAACAGTGGTCATATTGAGCAGTGTTAATTGCGCTACGTTGTGGAAAAGCCTTTTTTCTTTAAAGCATTTTCATGACGAGCAACTTTATTTTTCGGTTTATCTTAATGTTCATTTGTCTTAAAAGCAAATCTTTCTGTATTTTAAGTACTCTTTAAGACGTTTCTGCAAGGGCATACAATCTTCGAGGGGCCCAAAGTCAGCTTCCTTTCTTGTTAATGATGCAAAAAGACAAATGTGCACAGCGCGAACCCAGCCCAGTCCCTCTGTGCGGGTCAAAGGCCACGTAAAGCGATATAAATTGCTGCATATGTTTGTGCGTTGGCTTTTATTCGATTATTTTTCATTATTTTTTTTATTCTGCGTTTGGCAAGTGTGAACCTGTTTTGGCGGCTCGTTGTAAAGGTATCTAAAATTTGTTGTTCAGTGAGCTTAGTATTATGTTTGTAAATTGAAATCGTTAGACGTAAATGTGCGACGAGGAAGGGAAATAAATGGGGATCTCTCAGAGGTTACAGGATTCTTGTTTAAAGATTTGTCTCTTCATAAAGTTCACTAAACACCTTTGAATATAATCAAGTCTTGAACAATGCTTGGCTTTAAATGACACTAAGCTTTGGGCTTTCCGACCAACATCATGTTTAAATATTTGACCTGCATTCCACTCAATCAATAAACACTTGTATACACGTGTAGTTGCTCAACTTGCGCACAGAATTTGAGTCAATCGAAGGATCTGCTGTCATTATCCTCGGCAAACGATTCAATTGATTCAGTTGTGCTTGTGCTGTGTGCTTCCATTGGGTCAGTTGCCGAGTTGCCCAGTTGCTGGATTGACTGATGATTGATCTCGTTGTGATTTAAATGGTCTCAACTGAGCCCTGAATTATTAACGACGTCGTCGGATTACGGACAGCCAGCCAGCCAGCCTGGTTTCCCGCCTCCCTTTTCCCCGTATTTTGTGTTTGCCTTACAATAATTTTATGTGGCACGCATAAAAATTTTCATTTCAGCTCGTTAGCCACGGCGTATACGCAACAAGCTGAAGCTGAAGCCGAGGGCCTGAGCTGAATGAAAAAATACTTGTTACGTATACGTATTCGTATTCGTATTCGTATTCGTATTTATATGTATGTACGCGTACAAGTATAAATAAAAAATAAAAGCGTGCATAAAACTTTACGCCCAATTGATTTCGATTTCATTTTAATGAATTTTGCGGGCTCAGCGAAATTTTTGGGGCCAGGTGAACGTGTGCTTTCTGCCCTCTCTCTCTCTTGCAGCAGCAGCGCGTATATAGTTTGCTTTCAGGTGTTTATTTATGCCACTGCCTTGGCACAAAGGTTCAATTAAAATTTTAATTATTAGCTGGCAAACAGAGGATTGCTGCTGAGCGCGGGAAGATGACAAAGAAAGAAGGTCAAACTGAGGGCTATAGAAACGCGGAAATACCCTGAAATTGAAACAGAAGGTAACTTCCAAATGTGGAAGTTTATAAATCAGCAAATATATGATTTTTGCAAATCTTTTAAATATTTTTTTTAAACCTTTTTAAAGAGAGTTTTACTTAATTTCACAACCTTTCTTCGAGTGGGAAATAAAATTAGGCAAGAGCCAGGATGCCGAGAGCGGAAAGTTGAAATTTCAGACCAATAATTAACAGGCTTTCAAGGATGTTGCCTCGTGCCTGTAATGAGGAAGATCGTGTGCTGAGAGGAACATTCGCGGAGTCAAGTTTAATCTAAGCTTAATCTAAGCTATTAATTACTTACTTACTTGGTAGTTTTTAACCGCATTTTGTGTTGAAATCAATAAAATAAAGAATATAAAGCAAGCATATATATACATAAAAATATATATATATTTCTGTATGCATACAGATATATATATGTTTATCTGGCATTCTCGTCCTTTCTGCAGGCAGACGGCGCTGGATATGTGCAAATGTGGCACAAGCTGTCAGCGGGGTGCCGTAGCTGCCACTTGTTCTCTCTTTGTCCCCGGTGTTTTCTCAGTCGTGGCAGGCTTACAGTGAATTACAGGTGCGGCTGGCAGAATAGAATAGTCTTCGGCCTGGAAAACAAATAAATAAATATTGGCCAGGCCTTGATGTACTTTATAACCATATATTATTTGGATATTAAGCAACCTTTTTGGAGCATTTAGAATTCCCAGCTAAGGGCTAAATTTAATATTATATAAATTAATTTAAATTAAGCTCAAAGACAAATCTTTTGAACAAATGTGTAGCTCTGTTTCTTTATATATATATTTTTTTGGCTGTTTAAATATAATCTGTAATTAATTGTTTGCATTTCAAAGGAAGAAGTAGCAAGATGTAGCGATTATTTTGGAAAATATTTCCTCTGCTAACCGCAAATGTGCGGATGGATGCATTTTGACAAGAGCCGTTGGCCAAATGGCAAAACAAAACTCACATCAAAGACCGCATCTGTTTGCGGTTTGTCGCCGGGTCCAGCTTCCTGCGAAGGCCGGGAGTAGTCTGGGAAGCCTGAAATGGGGGCGTGGCAATTGTAGCATGTACGAATGTGCCACTGGGGAGCAGCAAGCACAGAGCACCAAGCGAGTGGCAGCCAAAAAGTATGCTAGCGAAATTCATTTATCAATTTCTCGGTAGCAAAGCAGATTCCATATTGGTGTGCGGGTGTGCGGGTGTGCGGGTGTTCGGGTGCACATCCCAAGTGCATGTGACGCTGCTCCTGCTCCTGCTCCTGCTCCTGTAATTGCATTTTAATTTGCAACAAATTCAATTTTAGTTGCAAACATTTAATGTAGTTGATGTGCAGCCGACGGTGAGCCAGCGTGTGTGTAACTGCAGAGTGCGTTCGTCTGAATTTGGATCTGTGTCTGCTTTCTGCAGATACATTTGTATTGCAGAGATACAGATGTACACAGGGAGAATGTGGAATTAATAAATGCAGATATATAAACAAGTTGGGAATTTATATATATGTTTGGTTTATTACAAGTCTTTATTAGAACTTAGTGAAATATATACACAGCTCTGCTTGTTCTTGGGCTTCGTCGATTGTTAATTTCTTCGATTGCCAGAAACAGATATAGTTTCTTTAGCTTTCTGTGTATTTGAAAATTCCAAGACAAATCTAATAATAGATATGACATCTTTTGAAAAGTAACAACTCATAGGCAGAGACTATATTCTCAACATATTCCCCAACAGGATGTAGGCTCGATTAGTCAGCTCTGTTTGCAAGGCAAACCTTTTACTATGCAAAGGATCTGGAAAAGTAGACTGGGACAGGGACTGGGACAGAGTGCGAGGCATATACATACGTCACATCAATAACAATAACAAGGTCCAGATCTATGAACGCACATGGAGTCTCAGGATATGGAGCAGTCGGGTAAATCCAATTTAAAAGCAATTCGATTCGAGGCTACTCATCATCATCGTCTCCACTCGACTCTCTCTCGGGCTCCTTCCAAGTACCCAAGTATCCAAGAATCCATCTTGCTTCATTCCCGCGCTCATCTCACATCTCGCAGCGACGTCTGCCGTCTGCCGTCTGCTCTTGGCCCTGCCTTATTATTGATGGTAATGAAAATTTGATGATGGCCAACAGACTTTGTCTGCTGCGACTCTACATAGTCTCCTGCTCCTGCTCCTTGTCCTGCTCCTGCTCCTGCTACCGTTTCTGTTGCTGCTTTTGCTTTTCTGGGCATGCTAATGATAATGACAATGACGATGATTGATTGATGTGTTCTTTTTGGTGTTCGCCTCGGTGATGCTCGGTCTGTCTGTGGGTCGGTCTGCCGCTGTTTTGTTTTCCCAGGGAATCGCTCTTTCCTCTTTTCCCCTCTTTTTCCCTCTCCCAGAAGTCAGTTAATTAGTGCGAACTGGCTTGGCACCGTCGCAAAATTCAAATGAAGCCTCAAATGGTTTTTCCCTCTGGCTCCTCGACTCTCGCTCTTAAGAGCTCCCTCGGGTAGAGTATTGCTTGCTGGTTTCCTCTTGGTCTCCACTGAGGCTGTCTTCAAGGCTGTCAGTTCTTGGCGATGCCTTCATGCATGTATTTATGGGCGGACTCTTAATAACTCTTTCAACTTTACAAAGGTTGCCGAAACGAGAACAGGCACAGACGCACACGTGACCTAAAAGCCCAAAGCCTCGCCAGTTCGAGTTCGAGGCTCGAGAGCAATTTCATTTGATTGTTCCGCAAATTAAGTTTCCCAAAAAAAACAGGACCGACCTCCTCCGCCTCGGTTGGGTGTCGAAAGTTTGCGGGGAAGCTGGCAGGTTTTTGATGCGAAAGTTGGCCAGCGAAATGCTTTCCCTCAGAAGCAACAAGTTATGATTTCTCCTTGGCGAGTTCCTGGAACTTTAAGGAACAATAACTTGTGTACCAATTTGTCGTTTGCTATCTGCTGATGTTTGTGATGAGGTGTTGTTTGCGACTTTTATCGAAATTAGACACGAGAGTTAACTCATCCTTTAAGCCAAAAATTACGAATATTATTGTATATTATATCCTGAAAAGGTATACAAATATTGTATTAAATCGTTATCACTGCAAACCAATTTGGTAAATAAAATTAAAACACCTTTTCAGCGCCATAGAAATACAAAACATTCCCTGGAAAAATGTGAATTGTAAACATTTAAGCAGAATTTTAGAGGCAGCAAAGTGCATTACTTCTGTTATAAGGAATTGTTGGGAAGCCTTTTATAATGAGGTTTTGTTCAAAATGGGATACCTTTTCTGTCAACTTGGAAACGCATTCTCTTTCATGGAATTTCCAAATCGAAATGCAAATGCAATTTTCAGATAATTTCATTTGTTTGCGTCTCGAAATTTCCAAGAAAAGTCGGACACCGAATTCCGGAAGGTGAAAATGTGGGAAATGCGGGTCGTGATTACATGCCAATGGCCAATCACCAGTCCTTCTCCTCCGTCTCTGTATTCTGTATTCTGTATCCTGCGCACATTGTCCTTTGGCGACACGCATTCCCCTGCATTCATGGCCGCAGGATATGGCAGGACACACGCCATGACAAAGGATGCAGAGCGAGAAATTCCACCGAAATGGAGGAAATAATGGAGCGAGAAAGCAAATCAGCAAGAAAACTTGGCAAATTCCTGGCATTTGGCATTGGCATTCTTAGAGAATCGTTAAAGAAAAGTAACCGGAATATACTTTTCCAAAGGATTCCAATGCGCTGAACTTGAATCTCGAATCTTATATTATTTATATTCTTTGGGAATCGTTAAAGAAAAGTAACCGGAATATACTTTTCCAAAGGATTCCAATACGCTGAACTTGAATCTCATATTATTTATATTCCGTTTCATTGCCGCGTTGTGTTTGGTTTCTCTTTGCCTCGGCTGTTGTTCTGCTTTCCGGCCACACTTTGGTGTGTAAGCAAATTGTTCAGGACTGACAGCTCCCAGGACTCGCCCCAATATAACAGCTAAATATATATACACTTATCTGCAGCATCCCCAGAAAGTGAAGTTTGCCTAGGCTTTGCTGGCGATTTTATTTGAATGCCAAGTTTAATGAGGGCCAATCCCCGATGCCGAATGCCGCCGCACTTGGAGTGTCCGGAATGGCTCCGATGGAGAGTGGGAATGGGAATGGAAATGGAAATGGGCACAAGACTCTTGAAAATGGAAGGCGGTGCTCAATAAGTTGCCATGATTCAGCTGCAGCCACAGCTGGTGAGTGCGAGTGCCGGACTCATCATCTTGGCACCCGAGCCTTCCTCGGACCCTCGGACCCAGATATAAAGCCCAGCGTCAAGTCCAGCAAAAAACTCTCAACACAAACAGACCGAAGGATAAGGAAGGAAAGGAGCCCTTGGCTTATGGCCACAGATTTACGTGATATTCATTATTCACAAAGAGTGCCAACTGTTTGTGTATTCAAATTACTACACTCATTTCAAGATTCATATACAACACTTTTCTATAAAAGGGTTCTTTAATTTGAATTTCCAATATTTGAGGAAAATGTAGTTTATTCCGTTTTTTTTTTTTTGCTACGCATAAACTGGAGGTGTTTCTTGGTCTCAAGACGCGTTCAAACAATTTGTCGTTGTCCTGTGCTGCCCAGAGTATGGATCCTGTTGCTTTTGCTATCCCGTCAGCTGCTTTTCCGCTTCCGTCCGTCCATTCACTTTCCTTTTTCCCCTCCGCAATCGATTTTCCTGGGGCTTAAGTCGAGTAAAACTCAACCTTAAAAATGCGCTTAAGTTTTATTGTATTCCAATCTCATTAACTTCTTTTATTATTATTTGTGTTTTGACCTCCTCCTAGCTGTCGGTCGGTCTCTCTGCCTATCCTCTCGTTTCTTTCTTTTCGTTTCTTCCCGTTTATCCTTTGTCCTGTGGCCCAATTTACGCGTCTTCAACTTTCCCGCTTCGACTGCGAGTGACGTGCGAGTTTGTGTATTTCTTTTCCTGGCCTCGGCTCTGTGTGTGCGTGCGCAAAGAAAATCGCATAAAATAAAGCAATATCCTTCAGTTATTTGACATTTCAGACCCATATTAATGAGGCCTATCCCCACAAGTTCCAGTTCCAGTGTGTGCTTCCGAGTGTGCGAATATATCGGAGCATTTCAGTCAGTGTATTATGATTAATGAGCGTTTTGGTGGTCGGAACCGAACTCGAACTCGAATCGAATCGAATTAAATTTAATCAGATTGTCATGAGCTTTGATTTGGCAAAGTCTAGAGATGCCTTTAGGGATGGATTGCACTATCCTGCACAGGCTCCATGCAAGACACTTCCTTCTCAGCTCATATGGCTGTGTATTTCGACTTTTGCTTTGAATAATACAGCTCCGTATCTTTCAGTATCATTCAATATGTATATTGGATGTCCCTTGCCTTGCCTTTCGTTTTGGTCCTGCTCAAAGTCCCTGACATCATTAATGTCACTGCCTCCTTTCCGTTCTCAGGAGAAGGAGGTGGAGGAGGTTGAGCACATCGGAAAACGGAAAAGGAGGGACGGTTCGGGGCATTACATATTGTCAGCTGTGTCAGCTAACTGTTGACACACACACCCTTACACCCATACACCTCCTGGCTCTGTGCTCTGTTCTCTGTGCTGTTTGCCTTTTGTTGCATTTTGCATGTTGTACTTCGATTTGCATAATCTTAATCTTTTGCACTCGCCAGGGATTTGCAGACACATGCCCGGGAAGAGCCAGAGCCAGAGACAGAAGCGGAGAGACAGAGACTGAGCAGAGAGACAGAGACAAAGACTGAGATAGAGACAGAGACAGAGTCTGAGATCCTGCAGAGAATGACAGAGGACAGGACACAATGGCAAGTGGCTGCGACAGAATCATCTGGCTAAAGTCCATCGATTATTGGGGCTTGGTTAATGCCTTGCTCCCTACATTGTCCAGCTGCCAAAGATGTCTGCGTATCATCTTCCATTTGCATCCGGCTGAATGGTAACCCAAAAATGAAGCAACCCCGAATCCAAGTCAGAATCCCAATCCGGTAACTGCAAATTGAGGGAGCAAAGTTGAGGAGACAAGGGAGCCATTTTTCTGGCAGAGCCAAACAGTTGCCCCTAAATGTTAAGCTTTCGTTTCGAAATTTGAAATTTGAAACACAATTGTCCTTTTTGTACTTTCTTCAACTACATTTATGGGGTTCACAGTTGAAGTGGTGCTCAGCAGGCTCATCTATGAATGTGGCAATAGTGGCAGTCAAAGGCCTGTGGTGGCCATCAGACAGTTCCTTCATGCAGGCTCAATTCCAACGGGGATGCGGAAGTGGATGACAAGGATGCCACGCCTGGGGTTTGTCTGTCATTGCCATTCCTCCAATCGGCTCTCAGCGGCGAGTCAAGTCTCTTAATTAACATGGGTGGCGACTCTGGCGACTGGCAACAAAATCAGGATCTGAGTTTGCCGAGCAGGGAGCAGGCAGCAAGAAGAGGGCAGGATTAGCTACAATTCAGAGCAGACAAAGCTAAAGCTGCCCACGCTTGTTCAATATTTAGACACGGCGGCCTCATTGTTTTCCTTATTCCCTTCCCGCCACGGTTTTCTCCCCTTTCGATTTTCTCATGGATTTTCCACTTCATGGGCGCTGGGCGATGGGCAGTGGGCGGTGGGAGGTGGGAGGCGGGTGGCCTCCTGGGTGCATTTGGGAAATTTACTGAGCCATGCGCTTTGTTGGTTTTCAATCAAGAGTTTGTTTATCAATGTTTTGCTGGTACTAAGAGCTAATGGCTAATAACAAGCTGCCAGCTGGCTGGTCATTGGTCGTCACAATATTAAACCCTGAACCAACCCTTCTTCTGCTAAATATTGGGCCATGAAGGCAATGAACTTCACTCAAACCCAATGCCAATTTGAAGAAAGTTTGTGTTATCATTAAAAATAGTAGAATACATAAAGTGCAACCGATTATGCATGAAAATAATTTATCCTATCATTTCTTTAGCACACTTTCTAGAGCAAACACCTTTGGGGGAAATCCGTAATTGAATCCCGTCTGAGCAACAATATTGTGTACCTGTAATAACAAGTACAAGTCTGCCAAAGATTTGTTCCGCAATCATTTAGAATTATCAACAAACATCGCCTATTTACCAGTTTCAAGTTCGACGAGCGCTGGCCATAAAAGTCCTGGTAAATTACCATAAAGCAAAGTTGTTAAAAAGTTGAGCTATATACGTGCATTTTGTGTATATATTTGTGTACGTTTATATAGATACAAAATGAATCCAAAATTGGTTTCTTCAAAATCAGGACTTATTATCTTATAAGGATAAATTTCATACAAAAGTAATCATTTTTAAATGCAGTTTAAATAAAACTACATTTAATTCGTTTGTAACTCTTAGTTTAAAGTTTCATAATAATAATTTTAAATTAATAATAATATAAAACAACATAATATCATACCAAAAATGAATCCCGAATTAAATAAGCTTCGAACTTTTTCCTTGGCCACAGATGTTGTTGCCACTGGGCGAGGAGTGAGGAGTGAGTAGCGAGGAGTGAGGAGTGAGGAAGCGGGGAGCGAGGGAGGGATCCAAAGGATGTCATAGCCTGAGCAACAGCTCGCGGTGGCACGCAGGTTTCAAATCACAGCGGTATTTAATGGCGGCACGCAATCACGCACACACACAAACACGCACAAACACACAAAACTTCCAGGAGCAGGAGCACAGAGAACAGGCAGCATAGAACACAGACACAGATACAGGATACAGCAGCTGCGCTAAATGTCCTACAGAGTTCCAGGAGGGGTATGGCATAACTTTTTCTGCGACGAAACAATTCAATTAATTATTGTCAAATTAAATGTAAAATATCAAAAAGTTTCACACGATGCTGGATAATAATTTCATTAAATAGATCGCCTTCAAGGGAGTGCTGGCAACTCGTCTTTTTTCCAGCGAATGCTTCATAACACATAGCAAATATAACAGTATCCTTCAGAAGTAAAAGTTTGTATACCTTCAAGGGTAAGGCATCATGTTAGTCACAAAGCATGAATTTCGTTGGAGAACAGATTGTTTCGGTTTTTCATCTTTGAAACATCTTTCTGACAGCACTGGCTCACTGGTGGCAGCTCACCTGACGGAAGCGGAAGTGGAAGCAGAAGCAGTAAGGGGAAGTCGTTGACATGTCGTCAATGTAGCAGGAAGTCAGCAGCAACACGAATGACAGGAGCAAGATCTACCAGCTACCAGCTAACAGAACGTCGAATTCATCATCCTTATACTCTTGCTGGGTAAGTCGGCTGAAATTAGCTTAAAATATATATATATCTTTATATATATTGTTGATGTAGTTTCTATGATGATTGTTTTTATTTCTTATGATTTTTGTTATTTCTTCATAATTTCGCATAAGAGAACACTCGATCAATCTTAAGTCTTAGTCTTATTTCTTACTTATTCTTTTATTTATGATTATCCTTTTTTACATTGACTTGAAATGATGGAAATGGAACTCTTGTTACATTTCCATTTTTATATAAATGAAAGTATAACAAATGAATGTCAATTTTCATATCCAAATAATAATAATTTACAGTTTTACACTTATAGTTTTACATTTTCCTCTATACTTACACTTCTATGGCAGCTATATAATATAGTCTTCCGATATTATATCAAATATGAATAGTTTATTAATAATCCAATTATGACACAGCGGTTGTTAATAGTTTTGGCCCTGTCTTCCCCCTGTAGTGTGTACCATTGCCTTGCAACTACCAGTAGTTCCTGGCTTCGAACCATTCGTTGTAAAAGAACACCTGGTTGGAGCTCACCTCCTCCTCATCCTCCTCCTCCTCACATGTCCCGTCAAAGTGGCACCTGGAACCTGTCGGGGGTGCTATTGACTTGATTGCTCGGCGGATCGGATGCGGCAGGAGTCATAACATCGATCTAATCCCTCTTACGCTCTATTAGTGCTAATAACTTGATGTAGTTAAAGGCGTGTGTGTGCAGGGGGCCTGTGGTGTGGTGAGACGAGGTGTGAGGTGTGTCGGAAGTGTGAGGTGTGCACAGCTGACATTTGCATGCCGGGAAATGTGAGGCGTGGAACGGGGATGGTGGGAGCACAGTGTGCAAGTTCGAAAGCCAAACGCATGTCGTGGCTTCGCCTACGGCTTTTGTCCACTGTTATCCGAGTGGGCGAGTGTGCGCCGGATGACAGGGGAATGGGGAACGGGGCTCGGAGCTCAGAGGACACTAAGTAGAGGGGAATGTGCGCGGCACATACTGACTGGGACTCCAGCGGATGTGGCTGTGAGTGCGGATGCTGTGGCTCCAGCTCCTGGTTACTCCAGCTTACTTGCCTGTAATTATCGAGCTAATTTAATGAATGAAAGGAACCACCAGGGGAAGCTCGTATTTGCTGCTGCATTGCGGAAAAAAGCACCTTAAATGTCTGCCGCAAATTCAATTTTACCAAAAAAATGTTTATTGAAATTGCCAAAAAATAAGGCTGAAGTGATAGTTATGATTGAAATGGGGATTTGCCTGTATTTTAGTTAAATTTTGTGCCAAAGTTAGCTTCCTTTCTTGTTTCAGTTGCTTTTCAACCGCCTCCTCAATTGATTGGGTCACTTACAATATTGCATTGTGTTCCCCAGCGGATTTTTGTGCTCAGGACAGGAGGTGTTTCCGGGGCAGGAGCAGTTGCGGCAAAGTTACCGCCAAAAAGTTGTGGCCGCTAGTTGCCTGGGGCACATTTTGCGAAATTGTTTTGCCAAGAAAATGTTTGCTGCTTTCTCTCTCCTTCACTCTGACCTCAGCACTTCCTGCAACTCTTCATCTTTCCTCCAAGGAGCTTTTCTTATCTTCGCTGCAACTACTTTTTGAGCTGCAGTTGAGGTTGTCAGCTGCTGGCTGCTGGATGGTCACCATTTATCAAGAGCCCGGCGCTCGGCGACACACGCGGCGTTTGATTAATGGAAACCAAGGGACGCGGGGTTCGTTTTGGCAATTAGATTGCATTGCGTGCAGTCTCGGGGACGGGACGGGGGTTTGTCCACGAATAAGCAACAATGGGTGGCATCAATCACAGAGAGCGCTCGGTGCCAGTCAGTCTCGCTCAGCCAACGCGGCGTATGCGTGATGCTAATAACATGCAATAAATTATTGCTGGCGACAGCGATTTGTATGCTGAGCCAAATCTATCTCTCAGGGCATCCAGCGCCACCTTGCCGTGCAACCCCATTGATTCCCCATTAGTCACCTGGCCAGACCAGCAGATATTCTCGTATACAAATATATACATATGTCCTGTGCAGGATATCATTAGGGACAGCACGAGTGAGGGCCTAATTACACATTAGCATTTGGCCCCCCAATCAACGACACTGCCGACATTTCCATCAATGCCATCCATTGGCAAAATTGTCTTTAATACCGAATATTCGAATACCCGATGTTCTGGGTTCCCCATTCCCCAGCCAGTGTCCAGCGTTCAGTATTCGATGGCTTCGCAATAGCATTTAGTCCACAAGTGGGAAACAATTGCTCCTTTAAGACGCACTTAACCATTGGGAAACTGTGAAGCCTCTGCAGCTCAAAGCACATACCTGAAATGCCTCACAAAAAGGTCTGAAAGTGCATAAAATAAAATAATTATCCCGCTGGCCTTCTCTAGTGACAATTATATGAGTCCTCTCAAGAGATAACAAGAATTATAAATAGTATTTAACTAAAAAGATACATATATGGGCATATATGTTTAATATAATATCCCCAAAGTACGGTACACCAGATCGTAGTTTGTAGGTATATTCAGGTTCAGAGGAACTACAATTACTTACTTTACTTAACTTACTTAACAACGTATTTGTTAGTTTCCGTTTTGAAAATGAAATGTATGTTGTTATGAGTATGACATAGGTAACCATGCTTGGGGTAGCGCTACTGGTCCCGGAAAACATATATATTATACTAAGTTCATTCGTTAAAAGGTAACTGGGGGTAGCTACTTATTATTGAAGTGTTTATCCCCTTGAGCACGCTTTATAATTACCCTTCCCTTTTTTAGTTTTTGCCACATAAAGAGCAAGAACACTCGCATAACTCGAAACTTTAGTGCTATTAAAGCAAGCGCAGACATTTCATTCCTTGCCCCACTGTGCCACTGTACCAAGTAAAGGACGCCAGTTGGGAGGGACACTTGTGTTCATGGCGGTGCTTACCCTGAGTCGTCCTTCGGCCCTGTATTTTGCTACTTCGCTCTTGTAGCTTGGCCAAATAGAGGAGCCTTATCCCAGGCCAGCGTTCGTTTCGACTCTTCTCTCCTCTGCTCTGCTCTCCCCTGAATTGCTGGCAACTCCGGAAATGGATTGTTTGCACCGACAGACAGACGCACCTGGGAGCCACACTGTGTACACTGCCGCACACACATGCCGCACTCGCACTCGAGGTGGGCGTGTCTAACGCCCATGTTATGCCAGACCAAATGTTCCACGTTACTCGCCTTCCTCGCAGTTAACTTGCCTCCTCCTTCGGCAGATGGATGATGATGTTGTTGTGTTGATGCCCTGCACAGTGTAGAGAGTATCAGCGGGATTTCGAGGAAATACAAATCTAGAAAAGGAGTCAAGTACAGTGACCAATCTCATTCTTGAACGAAAATGTTACAGTAACGATTGTTTAAGGATATAAGATCCTTTAAGCACAGTATGGCTTCTTGAAGTGATTAATTTTAGTGAATGGTCAGCAACATTTGTGGTGTGTTACTAAACACGTGTCCAGTTCAGTCGCTCCTTTTGCTGAGCCACGCAGCTAGCGCCAAATGGCTTTACCATCAACACCTTTAATGGATAAGGATAAGGCCAGGTGAAGGGGAAGCAAAAAAACAGAGGCAGAGATAGGGGAGGAGTCACTCTTCCACTTGCCAAGCCAACGAGGCGGCCTCAATTTTGATATTTGGCGTCCTTTCCTCGCTCCTGCGATGATTTGCATTGATATGTTTGTACAGCGCTCCATGCTACTCGTTTTTTTCTTCGAGTGTGCGGAGGTCCTTTGTTCGCCTGTTTGCATATTTCTTGCGCCTCAAAGTAAACGGGGGGGAAAACGCCAAGGCAAATTGCACGCAGCCAAGCAAACACAAGCCGAAAAAAGCTAAAAATTGCGAAAGGGAGCCAGTGAATTTCCAATAATCAGCCGAAGGAAGTTCCCCCACAAAGTCCTGGCAATTTGGCATCTTTTATCATTTACATTCACTCGCGATGCGGTGGCAGTGGCAGTGGGAGTGGAGGATGCGTGTTGCTTTCCATTTTCGAGTGTCATATTTATTTAGCGACTGGCTCATAAGCCAAGGCACACCCGCAAGGAAAGCCGTCGCTCCCCAAATCCATGCTGATGCCACAAACGATTTGAACACCAAACACAATTGGACTCTAAAAACGGCATTTGGATTGGGCAATTGAACTCAACGGCAGGGATATTAAGGTGTACATGTAACCAGGAGACAGTTGAGGCAATTGGTTGCCGGTTTGGCTTGAGCTTATTCCGGAGTTTAGAAACTCTACATTCTCTAAACTATTTCGGAATTATTGGAAGCTTAAGAAAACTCGGTGTTGAAAGGTTCAGCTTTGAGTTATAAACTAAAGAAATTACTTTAAAGGACATCCTTCCGCTTTTTGGATAGAAAATGCAACACCTAATCTAATAATTTGATTCACAGCAGTTTATCTCTGATGCCAATTCAATTAACACGTAGTTATTAGTACTCGCGATTCGTTTCCAGACACTTGGTTTAATCGACTAATCCCAAGTTGCGAGTTAATCAAGCCACTTGGAGGGGAGAATTTAAGATTTCCCCAGCATACACACATCGCAGTTTAAGGCCATGTTTAAGCCAGGAAACAAAAAACGCTTACCTCAAGCGATATTTAACAAAAGTTTTCAATACCCGTGGGCGGATTTGCGGAAATCCCCTGGCTTTGCCGATTGCGCCTCATTACATTGTTAATTGAGAGTAATTGTGTTTCAAAGTGATTTTGCCGACTTAAAGGTGACCTGACCCCAGCGGAGAAAGTTTCGTTTTATTTTTTTTTGCGAGGATGGGAAGAGGGGGGGCGAGCACCCTTAAAAATATATATAGAGATAATCACGCCCTCTCGCACACACACACACACACGATGTTGGGTCGGGGATTGAGTTGGAGTTTGAGCAGACAAAGGAAAAGGTCCTGTTTGGTCCGGTTCTGGGCCTTGGTCCTTGGTCCTTGGTCCTTTTTAAGGATGGGGTCGGCACGGCACGCCTGCACGTGCAACGCCATTGAGCAGGAAACTCGTAAAAACAGCGAAGGCAAACCCTGGACGATACAATTTGGGATTAAGCATGCTGCCGCCGTGGCCGCCACTTGAAGGAACTTCAACCTTTTGGCTGCCCGGGAAAACTCGGATCTCTGCTTTCGGATCTCTCAGAAGTGGTAACTGGGAACTTTGTGTTTGGCTTTGCATTTTGTTTATTTTTGCACGCGGTTGACGTAGTTGCTCCTCTGCCAGAAGCAGAAGCAGAACCATAACTATAACCAGTACCAGGTCACCCAGTTACCATTATCGTTGGCCACCTGCCCAGGGCCACTCGAGAGTTGCAATAAAAGTGCTGGCGCCAGGGAGTTGGCATTCCCGATGCCCTGCTTTCACTTTATATATATTTTTGTTTTTTTTATTTGTCCAGACCGAGCGACTTGGTCCTTGTTCTTGTTCTGGTTTTTTGGCTTGGCCCAGACTCGCTGGCGTCGCCACCAGTAGTTCGTTGCACTTTCGATGGCCCGCAGTTCGATTGCATTTCAGATTCTTTTCAGATTTCGAACTAAACTGCAACTAAGGCAGATTCGAAAGTGGGCGGAGCAGAGCACGGGGAGTGTGCCAAGTGGGTGGAATTTTGGGTGCACCCCTCACGCACGTACACTTGCGATTTCCCACACAAATGCTGCGGCATTTCCCCTCCGCAAAACTTATTCAGCACAAACTTATCCAGCGCAAGCTCTCAGGTTCGTTTGAGGCTGCTTCAAAAGCTTCAGGTTGGTTCTGGCCTGGGCTCACGGCCAAAGTTTAGTTGGCTGTAAGAAACATGGCTTAAATGTGAGCTTAAAGCCATGATCTGCTACTAGGAAAACCCAGAAAGTTAGGAAGTTTACATGTTTTATTTATTCAATTGCAGTGCAATTCATTAGTGATTTATAATCAGACACTTTGGTGTCAAATTACAAATTATTGATAAACTTAACATGGGGAAGTCCTTCGCTGTCATCAGTGATGGGTCAAAAATATAATTAGTTTTCGATGTTTGTTTAGTTTTTTTATATCCTTGCAGGGTTTGTGAACTTAAAATAAAATATGCTGATTTATTACCCTTAAAAAAACTAGCAGAGCACAGTTTTCCGAATGCAAATTAATGCATTTTTGGCTTTGTTATGATGATTTTCCATATCAATCTGCAAGGGTATACAAACTTCGGTTTTTTTTAAGGCTAGCTTTCTTTTTTGTTATTTTTCACCTGAAAAATATAATTCGTTGTAAACTGCAAGGGTATAAGAAGTTAGCTTTTTACTTGTTATAACTTTGAATTTGTGTAAAACCTTGAAGTACATTAATTTTGGCATACAAATTCTTCAATTAAATTCTCTGATTCTCTTTATCTGTTTTTTTTAAATAAGTTTCAAGTTAATAAGTGCTTTTACAAAACCAAACCCATCTTAGAGTTGCATAATTATTAGATTTTCGCCGGGATCCGAGTGCCACTTCACTGATAATGTTGGCTACAGGTTGTATAAGCGCCGCGATGAGCACCCATGGAACATCCATGTACAAGACCCACATGGGAGGCGACTGCCGACTCATGTTGCCAGCGAGACAGGTTGCCCCAAGTTGCCCCATTAGCCGATAGTTTGGCAGATGAAGCAATACTCGTAGAAGTGTGCCCCACTGGATCCGTCGCCAGTGAACCCAACTAACCCGGCTCCAGCCGAAAGGGGCTGGGATTGCGATTGCCAATGCGGCGGTGTCATCATCATCATCGCCATATCAGGCAAGCCATGGGAGAGCTCTTCGCAAGCCAACAGACATTCACAGAGTACATTTCGCAGAGCTAAATGAGGCTCTGTGACTACTTGATACGGACGACTCTTGTAGCATGAATTTCAGGGAATTATGCAAAGACTTTAGGCATTAGCAGAGCTTTCATTGTAATTTTAATATTTAATTTAATATTAATTTATCATTAAATGCCTCTGACTAGGGGATACGACAGGATCGTAACATATGCCCATAATGTGCATATTTCACGAGTCGCAAAGACAAAGAGTAGCTCTAAACCCAATCGTCGGCACCGGGCACAGACCAAAATCAGCCTGTCGAGAGTCATTTGTGACTTGGTCAGCAGCAATCTCTGTGGGGAATTGGAACCTAATATATTTGCATGCAATCATGCCACAGTGAGGAAAAATGTTGTACAGAATGGCCGAAAGCCACGAAGCAAGCTTTTAAATATGTTTGGCAGTCAGGCGACGGCTTAAGCCCAACTTTTACTATCTATTACTTGTATTTTTTAAGCCTAAACATATGTACATATTTTCGTACAGCCAGAATCAGAATGCATAATGAATTTTATTCAACTCACTAAGCAGAAAATCTTTTTGGGACAATTTCTTCATAAGCTTTGTCAGCATTTTTTGCTTTTTTTGAGTCCTATTAGCTTATTCTATTCACATTCCCCCAAACTATTGAGAGATCATTTAATTCCAACTTGCTTATAATAATAGATTCCACTGTGAACCGCGATCCACTGTGCTGGACCTGCATCGCTGGGTAATTGCACTTCGTCCAGTGGCTGCCTGCAACAGGTTCTGGCGTTTAATTATCTTTATATTCCCACAAAACGTAGCTCGGTTTGTTTTGTAACTCGAGTTTTTACTGTCAAGGGTTCTGAATGTGCACAGTGGACACACTTTTAATTGCTCTGACAGCCACTTACTTTTCGGTGCCTGTGTCTATGTCCGTGACTGAGGATCCTTTTGCAATCGCACTTCCCACTCCGCGATTGCCCAAGAGTGTGTGTCTGCATTCGCGATGTGTGTGTTGTGTTCGGGTCTCCTTGGCAAACACTACTTAATTAAGCTGCCTTGTGCTGGCCGCAGGCAATTGCTTACTTTTCAGCAAGTTGGGCTCGCAGATGGATGGATGATATGCAAACGGGGGGATGGACAAGAGTCTCTCAGTGGAGACGAGACGAGACGCCAGGTGGCAACGGACAGAGACGAGAGTCGCGGCTTGTTGGAATTCTAATTGAATTTTCAAGACTCCAAACAGTCAGCAGCTGACATCACGATCACATTTGACTTAAGGGTCAAAGAGTTCTTGTAAATAATTAAACGAACTCGCAGCAGAGAAGGTCTTTGGAATAAAACATGATTGATGTATGAATATTAGTCATTAATTAAGCCATCAAAAGAAAGTTCTGTCTTATCTTTGCGATTTCTTTTTCAAACTTTGAAGTAAGAAGGTATTTGCCTTTCCCAAGGTACATATTTTCTAGCTTTGATTTTTATGTTTCACTTTCTTCCCGCCTGCTATTTGCAATGAAAAAAATTCTTCTGTATTTTCCCATTTTCGAAATCAAGTTACTTTGCCAATACTGTCAGTATGTTGGCTAGCCTGTCTCCAGTCACAGGGCAAAAATTCAGAAGTAAATTCGTCGTCTGTGAACACACAAAGACACACCAGAAAAATTTGGAAAAAATTCCACCAGAAATCTTTTACAAAATTTCTCTGATTCGATTTCGTTCCGACCTAAAAATTTCCTTTTCGGCCCGAACCCAAAAAAAGATTAAGCAATAGAAAACGAATTGGCAACCATTTTCCAAACGAGTGTCGAGTGTGTTTGTTGAATTCAAATCGCGTTTAGCGCTTCTCGTGTTCCAGGTGAGCCCAAAGATCATTCTTCTTGCGTCTCACTGCGAAAACAAATCGAATATATGCTTATTTTTATGTTAATTATCTTTCAAACACTGAAATAAGACAGCTATTTCCTGGGAAACAAATTTAGGGTATTGCTTCTGCTTCAGCTCTTCCTGTTTAAGTTTCTATTATTAAAACCTCGATTCCTCCACATCGTCCTTGTAGCTGCCTTGGCCTTTTTGGGACAATATGTGCGCCTGTGGCTCGTCGCTCTCCAATACCAAGTGATCGATAGCAGATACAGATAGCCCCGATCCCGATCCCGTCCACACCTCCCAGACTCCCAGATTCCTTCGCTGCAGACAGACAGAGTTCGCTCCAGACAGAGCCCAGCTAATAATAGAGTAACCGCCTAGCCAGCCGCCGCCATGGGTAAGAAGGGCAAGGGAAAAGGCAAAAAGGGGAAGAAGGGCAAGAAGTCTGTGATAGCGGCCCCGGTGGAGGCGCCACCGTGTCCGCCATGTCCAGAGCTGCCGAAGCAGATGCAGCCGCTGGACGTGTGCCCAGAGTCCGCCGGGCCGCACGATGTCCACCGGGCGCAGCCGAACCACTATCCGGCCCTGCTCCGCATCCCGGAGACGATGGCGGTGGTGGGGTCGGAGAACGGGTGCTACGACAGCATCTGCAAGCTACTGAGGGCCGGCTTCCGGTGCGCGGAGCGCGTCTTCGTTATGGCTCCGTGGGGCAACTATGTGGTGTTCCGCTACCATAATAACAATGACTTCATATACTTCTTGTATGACGGCTGCACCTGCGACGTGAATCGGTTCCGTTACCTCGATCTCAGCTGCGGCACTGCCGGCTTCCTCTTCATGGAGGCCCTGCACGACGTCATCAGCTACATACTGCAGTCGCGGAAGACCCGGCTCTATCTGGAGAACCTCAACAAGATTGCCATAGACCAAATCGTCGAGGAGTATGGCGCGGTCACCTACACCCAGAAGTCCAAGTGCATGCGGTTCGCCTGAGGTGGTGAGGTGATCCCGAGCTCATGACCCGACCCGACAAGGTACTCACACAACACAAAAGAACCGGATTAAAAATACTCTGCTCGACACCATCCTCTACAACGGCAGTAAATTACAGTAAATAATTTAAATATTTGGCATTTGTTTTATTCTTAAGTCAATTCAAGTTGCAGATTATTTGTTTTAATTATAAGTTATTATGTAGCAGTTCTTAGGACGCACTCCACCTGGTGGCTTACTATTCAAGAAGCTAGAAGAATAGTAGTAGAGAGGCTTTTCTCTACAGCGTTCCATTTGGCCAGCCAAGCCCCCAAATCCCTCGATTAAAGATTAAGCAAGAGAACGAAGCGCGAAGCGAATTAAACGGCCAATGGTCAAGCTCGTTTCCCAGCTGACTGCCCAGGAGCGCTGGAGCGTGGAACGGGGGGACCACAGCTAGCTGACTGACTGACTCCCAAGTGGAACGGAATGCCAGCCATGAAGTACTCCCGATGCCGATGGTTGCACATCCTAAGAGGCAAGGACTTACTGCTCAGTTCTACCTTGCTTTTGATTAAATATTAATCGCCAGCAAAGGATCCAATAAAATATATTAAGACTTACCAAAAAGGTGGCTTAAAGCGAAACTGAAAGCCAATAAAGTACTCGTACTCGTACTCTGATATAAAGCCAATGAGCTCACAGCGAACTATGAAAGTTTGGTTCTCGAAATCAACTCTCTAGTCTAGCATTCGATCCCAAAGGGACGCAGTTCAAGGACGAGATTGGTTTGACGTTCCCAGAGACAACTCTATTCAGACAGAACTCTATTGCTGACAGAACATCAGCTCATCCACATCAAACACAAGCTTCTGCATTTGCATTTGCATCTGTATCTTAAGTTACACTGGCAGGAAATGTTTACAAAAAGTAATAATTAATTATTAATACCCCCAGATTAAAAAGTGTTTATTAAATACACTCTAAAACTTCTAGATAATTTTGGGAAATAAAGAGTTCCATCAAAGAAGCTCGACTTGTTCGTTTAGTGTTTCCTTGTTCTTTCTTCT
The DNA here is from genome assembly GCA_008042585.1 of Drosophila punjabiensis. Taxonomy (NCBI): domain Eukaryota; kingdom Metazoa; phylum Arthropoda; class Insecta; order Diptera; family Drosophilidae; genus Drosophila; species Drosophila punjabiensis. The sequence continues at coordinate 219,675 of VNJR01000219.1, forward strand.
TCCAGACAACATTTTCCCATTTCCTATTTTCCTGTTTTCTCGTTAACATAATCCCTTTAAGTAGTTTTTATAAATGCAATTAATGATATATTCTCGCTGTGTACCTGCAGCTGTTATTCATATCTTTGGCTTCGCTGTGTCGATGCAAGAACAACCTTGGGAATTTAAAAGCACAGTTTGCTTTTTCTGGGACAGGGACAGGGACGGACAGATGGCTGCGTTATGTAAAACCTTAATAAATAATTATCGAAAACGAATGTCGAGCAAACAAACAGCGGCAAGCACTGAACACTGAACAGTGAACTCTGCGATCGCATTTTTGGGCTAATAAACAACAAGCCACAAGCCGGCAACCGTATTGAGCATTTGGAGCAGCCGCGCTCACAGATCGGCAGATCGGAGACCGAGACCCCGCAGATTAGAGACAGATGAAATCCAAGACGAAGTGCTCAACCAGATCAGCCCCATCAGCAACAGAAGGTTAAAAAAGCAACAGAAAAACAACATTAGCAAGTACAACAAAAATTGTTGTACTTTGGAAACTTTCAATTGGGTTTATTTCGAGTGTTGCAATTAGAAAGAAGCATAAATATATCATTCATTCTTTTATTGATAAAAGAGGGAAAGAGAATACATTAATGTTTAATAAAAAAATCTGTAAATTAAACATATTAAACATGATCGGTGATTTTTTGCCATGCATTTGTAGTTTGAGTTGAGCTCGTTAATTAAAACAACAAATGCTGCACACACACACAGATGACAGAAGACCCCGTTTGGAGACAGAAGACAGAAGACTATCTGCCACAGAAGACTTCATGGAGAGCAAGGGTACACGGGTACACTTGAGCCGCAAGAACTTGATTGTGATATTCCATTTGGAGGCATCTCGAGTTCGAAGTGCCTCATGCGTGGGCATTGCTGAAAACGCCTGTTAATTGCTACTATTTGCCGCTGAAACCGCTGAAACCTTTATGACCATCATCAATGGCAGGCACTAAATGCAAATTGTTACCCCTCAGCTTTGGCTTAACGTTCTGTTCTGGCAATCAAATGGAATCCGAATACGAATACGAATACGAATCCGAGTACGAATTCGAATGCGATTCAGATGCAGACAATGTCAAATGTTTGCCACTTGATTTAGATGGAGAGATACGGCTGACATGCGCACGAATAACTTGATTATGGGGTAACTAGAGGCAATCAGCAGTTCGATCGGAACCAAACTGATCCGATTCGATTTGAGCAGGAGACTGGGACTGGTACTGTCTTGGGTTTCCAACTGTTTAGACTGATTTCCAACAATCTTCTTTACTTATTTCGGCTGATGGATTTATTATACCCTTTTCAATTTTGATTTGTTTAAAAGTTTATTAAAATAATAATACAATATTGTCATATCTCAGAGTAGATAAATTTATGTTAGAAAACGCTAAAGGTTTAATAGTTAATTTTTTAGAAATGCTTCATTCAGTTAGCTTCAAAAGCCAAGAAAGAGACTTGATTGCCTTTTCCCAGACCCCTTTTTACAGCCAACTTGGCCAAGACAAAACGGAAGTTCATTAGGCATTGTGTTGCCAAAAAAGACGTGCTCATTGGCTAAATGCTTGTGTCTTTCGTAATGAGCTAATTAAACATGGAAATTTGCGGCTAACGATAAAGATAAAGATTCTCGTAAGAAAAATGGCAAATATTTACGCAAAGACATTGAAATGCAGACAATGCAGCCGCTAAAGGTGTGCTGCAGACAAACAAATACAAATATTTATAAAAAGTTATAAATAAAGTAACAAAAAACGAAATGCAAATTATTATTCAGCAGCATTTTGTTACAAATCGCGATAGTGGCAGGCCAAACACGACGATTGGATGGCGACAGAGTTGCGCTGCTGAAATATGAAGAGCGACACAACTCTGGCAACGTGCAACATGCAACATGCAGCTGTTGTTGTTGTTGTTGCTGTTGTTGTTGCTGCTGTTGTGCACTCCACAAAAATACTTGTCCTCAAGTGCTTCTTGCTCAGAAGCATGAGTCACGGGCCTCGGTCTTGTAAGCGGCTTGCTTTCTGTGCACTGAAAACAAAGCATTAATGTTTCATTTTGGGTTTCTTTGGATTGTTTTCTAAATTTTTACATTTTTTGTTAAAAATTTACTGTATTTATTTCTATATTTTGTGATTTTTAGTTAGATTCCTAAATGGAATTTTCCATTTTCTCCAAACCTTTAATAAAATTACAAAATTAGGAAATCAGGAAATATACAAACAATTAAAAATAAAACATAGAAATGTCTAATTTTATAATATCTCATCCTTTGTTGGTCAAATTCTTGTCCAGGTGTTGCTCTCTTAAGCTTAATAGCTGGTTAAACGCACAATAAATACATTTAGGTGCCAGGTATTCGTATATTAAATTAAATCCTTTATTATTTTTCGAATGTCTGAATGATCGCTCAGTGTATGACCCGCCATGCAAGTCCAAAAAGACTTGCTCTTCGGGGTGCGTGGTCTCGCTCTCCGGCGCCGAACCTCGCCGAAACTGTCGCGATCTCGATCTCTGCAATGATTTGCAATTGTTTGAGCAATTCTCGTTATGCAAATTTAGGCAGTTATTCTGCGGCAGAAAATGCAGCAGAAGTCTTATCATGTCGCATCGTCCTTGATGTGTGACAGCGAAAGATGAATGCGGATGGATGGGTCCTCCTCTGGATCGGGCAATGCGAGTCTGCAGCTCAACTCCGAGTCAGTCACGTCAGTCAATCAATCAACGGAGAGGTGTCGCTCGGAATGCAAAATTATTGCAAAAAGAAAAAATAAAAAAAGAAAAGAAGAAAAAACCCAATAAATAAACGATTGAAGGCGATTGCGACAGTTGAATAAATTCTTGGTTGGTTTCTATTGTCATGAAGTTTTTATACTCTTGCGGGGAATTATAATTTTAGTTAGAAAAGTGTAATTTCTGACTATAAAGTATATATATTCCTGATTAGTATCAACAGTCGAACCTCTATTTGTAATTATACACTTGAAACATACATTTAGAATAATGTTTCTTTGATACGATTATAAGTTTGCATCTAGAAGGGTATAGAAACTGCGGCTTCTTGAACTCAAGCTAGGCCAATTTTAATTTTGCCTTGGAATTTGTTGGTTTTTTTTTACCCTTTTTTGAGTTGAGTTTTCAGATTTTTTGATTATTTTGTTTGGCTGCGTTGGCGTTGCGCATAATTTGTCTGCGAACAGCTTGGCGCGCATTTTGCTGGCTGGAACTTGAGACTCGCTTCGTTTCCTCACTTCAAGTCCCAATCGAAGTCGCAGTCGCAGCTTGGCTGACAGAGAGAGAAGCAAATTGCTTCCTTATTTGTGTGTGCCACACATGCCACACACGAGTGTGTGTTTAAATGGGGAACAAATTGAAGCCAATCGACTGGCATGCCGCATGCCCCAAGCTGCAGGACAGTGGCTCTGCAAGAAGGAAGTTGTCTCAGGAGAAGGAAGTGGGAATTGACTCATGTTCAGTCATCGAAACCATTCTGGTTTGTAGATTGTACAGAAGATACAAGTAGTTTCTTACAAAAGATACAATTGAAAAGTTAAAAAAGTATATATAATAATTTCTGTTAAAACTTGATACTTTTGTTAACCAATTGTTTAGACAACTGAACAATGCAAAATCCCATAAGAGGCAGGATAATGCGATTAAAAACCATATGAATGGCCAGTAAGAGCCGGAACCAATTACTCAGTGAGTGAGCACCATTGTGAGTCTCTGTTTGCGGACCACTGTGCCTCGGCTTAGTGGCGGAATGTGCTGGCCCGGACTTCCACTTCTGGCTCCCTTTTGGCCAAAGCGAGAAAACAGGCTTTTGCTTCGGTTCAGTTAAGTTCAGTTCAGTTCAGTTCAGTTGAGTCCGCCCTCTAATCTTGTCGCTTGGATTTAATCTCGCAATGGGTTCAAGTCTGCAAGAATTGCTGATTTTTTGGGTGCGCCGAACTATGTGTTCCACTGGAGATCTCTCTTGGCCGCTCCAACAATGGATTTAGAAGCGCCTCGAGTGGGCCTCGGCTCGGCTGTCTGTCTGTCTTATCGTCCATCAATCAATCACACTTGTCTCAAAGCCGGGGACACTGGTGCTCCTCTGGTAGATCTCCAGATACTGGTATCTGCTGGATACATTACTTCAGAATGGGTCAATTAAATGGTAATGAAAACACATTTAATGGCAATTGTTGGTAACTTTCGATCGAATGAGGATCTGACTACTAAGACACATTGAAGCTCAGAAGTCGAGGAGTCCTATTTGCTAATCCCACCGAACGACGGTTTTAATGCTCGCCTTGAGATCATCGATGCCGGGCCCCTCCTCCTCGCTCATGACTTTATTATCCATTATTTGAGTTTGATCCGTTTTTTAAATGTACAATTTGTACGGCATGTCCAATTGATTGACTGCGAATGTTTCTGCTTTCCGTTCGCTGGCTTCTTTTGTGTGCGCCTCTATTTTTCCGCTGACCATTGTCTTTGGCTTTATTTATTTCTACTTTTATTTTGTATTTCGTATTTTGTATTTTGTATTTCGATTTCGTACTTTGTATTTATTTGATTATGTGCTCGGCATGCCCAAGTCATTCCCCTCGCCTGGCATTTGCTTTGAAAGTCAAGGTTACCCCGCGATCCATGTAAGCTCAACGAAATTGTCAATTTGACTTTGTGTGATTGCTGATCTGTGATCGGTGATCGGTGATCGCTGATATCTGATCGGTGATCGGTAATCAATAATTGGAATGAATTCTCCGCCGGCGATGCCATTTGGCCGCTAGAAGCACTGACATTTCGATGGCATTTGACAGTCGTAGGACGTTTATTATGCGATCTGTGATCAGAGTTGGCAGATCCCAGATCCAAGATCTGTGTGGGGTGGCACATGTCGAATGTCAAGCGGTGTCCAAATGCCAGATCAGTCTGATCAGCAACCACTGATGGAATCTTTTGAGTTATGATGATCGCTTCAATTCAAATTTATGCCAAATCGAAATCGTTGCAAAAACGAGCCTGTTTTTATTTTCTGCAGCATTAAACGAGAGTTGCCTGACAATGCTTTAGATTACCAGAAAATGAAGAGCCCAAAAAAAAGGGTACATTTCTTATCGAGGTCCATGAATTGCGCAAAATGAAACAACATTTGTACCAAAGTGCCAAACAACTTGCCCAGCCACACGATTTTTCCCTTGGTCTAATCAGTAAACGACTTGGAGTTATCCTTTGAAGAGTTACTAAAACCTAAAGGTTAATTTATATGATCTCTGTTCTCTGAGTAAGTAAATGTACTTTATGGATGAATATTAATGATTAGTTTAACTTGAACTCTTGTCATTGGTTAATGAACTTTTAGCGTTTTAAAAGACAGCTACTAAGGTCAGAATTTATTATTGTTTATTGATTGCTATATTCCAAGACTCTTGGTATTTATTGCAAATTTATTTTATTTACTATATAAAATTCTTTGTTTATAATTATAATATAGTTGCAGAATATATTCTTTGACAGCCCCAAAGGACCCTTGCTACCCTCGCTCAGTTGGGTTCAGTCAGAGTTTCACTGTTTTTACGTCTTGGAAAAACTGTCTGTCTGTCTAATAACCCATTTTGCTTCTCGAGAGGAATGCAGCTTTGTTTTCGGCGCATTTTGTTTTATTTCATTTATTTCGTTGTGATTCTTTGGCAATATTTTACCTGACATTTGGCTCTGTTGGTTGGGCGAATGCTGCATGCTGCCGGTGTGGCAAGTAGCAAGCAGCAAGCCACAAGCAGCAAAAACAGCAAGTGGCAAGTGGCCGGTTCTCCTTACTGGCTTTGCTCCTCCTTGAACCCTCCGAGCTCCCCCTTGCCCAGTTTTCCTTTGTGTTGTCCCATTTAACATTTTGGCACTCCGACGAGTGGTGCATCGAGAGTTCAGGCTGAAACGATTCGTGGGGCAAGATTAAGTCTCTGCACATTGGAAAAATAATATTTAATCATAATTAAAGATTTTTAACTTCGAATTTTTATTGTGTTTCTTCTGACTGAAAAAGTACCTGACAAAGGTATACAAATATGTTTTTAAATACATCTGAATTCAATTAATTTCAATATAATTTTTTTGCAATTTTTTCCCCTGTGCACTTGAATTGAAAGAAATATGTGGTTTCACGGTGAGGGGCGCCTGGTTGACAGGCACAGACACCGACGACGAGTGTTTCTATTTTTGGGGGAAAATGCCTGTTGTGCCCTTTCACGTTTGCCTAGCAAATGTCAGGTATAAGTACACCCCGCCCACGTACAAATTAATCGCAGCAACCGACCATCAAGCACCAAGCCCCTTCCTCACCACCTAGAAAATCCTCCCGTTGGTGACCCTGTTTCAACCTATTCACATTTCGAAGATGTCTGTCGAGCGGCATTAAATTGTGGCCATCAATGCTGGGACAGGGAAATGCACTGCAAAAGCTGCATGGTTTAAGATGCAGAAATTACTATAAAAAAAACCAAACTGCCACATCAATCTCTTATTGGTTTCATGATATAATTACAAATATTATATATTTATATATTATATAAAATTCACATTCAAAGTTCACCAGAGGAACATGACTTTTCTCTGTGTGTGGGGCTGGGCTATGATCATCATAAATTCGGATTTCTGAGTTGGCCAAAAACAGCAGCAACTTGCAACTTGCCCGCCAGTTCAGTTCTATTGTTTCGCTTTTTGGTTTTGGTTTTGGTTTTGGGCTTGAGTTTGAGTTTGAGTTTGAGTCTCGGCTTCCATAGATTGGATTTTTGGTTATTGTGGTTACCTCTCTTGCCTGCTTTATGCGCTTCATGCTACATTAGTCAATGACACTCGTCGCCGGTTGCTGCCGCTGCTGCTGCTGTTGCTGCCGCCGCGCTGATGTAGCCGTCTTGCTTGCAACATCATCTTGCGTCAGGCGCTGAAATGATTATAGATATTTGCCTTATCCCTCCTCCCTCTTTCCCTCTCACGTGCAGTTTGTGCAACAAAGTTTCCACGCTTTTTAATAGTAATTTTTTTTTATGTTATAAGTTCAGGGAAAAGTCTCCTCGTTTATAAGATTTTTTGTATGTTTCTTTTTAGCAAAAGTTTTCTTTTAGCTTTTTTTTCTTAATAAAGGGACTGGGCTTGTCCAGTTAATTTCCGTTTTCTCTGCGAGAAAATGTGGTTGTGTTGCGCGAAACCCATTTGTCGCAATCTTCTGTTGTGACAAGCAGCAACAGCTTATTAGCAACAGCAAAGCGCCACTCGATTGGCAGCAACATAATGCAAATTCAAATGAATTGCACATTAGCGAAATGAAATCAAATGACAGGAAGCTATATCGACATCAGCAGCAGTAGCAGTAGCAGCAGCAACAGCAGCAGTCACAGCAGCAACATCCACTGTAACAACATGTTGTCGTTGTTATCGTCTCTCGCTCGCTCACTGATGTCATCGAAGAAATTCAATAATTGCAAATTGTGAAAAATTGCTAACCAGCAGTAGCAACACTTACGCGCTTTTTGGCCAGCATAAAACCCGTTTCCACGTAAAGCATTGTCATCACACCACCCCTCCAGGAGGAGGCCCCCTTTGACGCAATGCAATCGAAGCGAATTGCATCGCTTTGAGTTGATTGCAATTGCAACTCTCGCCTCGCGCTTTTCTTTTTCATTTTCATTTTCTTTGCGTGTTGCGCATTTCACTCTGCTCTCTTTTCGCGTGCACTAAACCGCATTTCGACAATTGAATAATATTTATAATAAAAATATAATTGAATAATATATACGTTCAGAGCATACCATATTTTCATTGATGAATTTTGTGAGTTTCTGTCAGTCAAGCAAGAACTGAAGAACTTATGACTTCCATAAAACGTACATATATCCCAAATTTGATCTATACATTTAGCTTGAAATTGAATCGAAATTAAAGACTGTTTTTCCAGTGCAGTATCCGGGTTGACACATCTTGTCAATTGCCGTTATTATGTTGTCTCTGATGCTCTTGTTGCTGCTGCTGCTGTTGCTGCTGTTGCTGCTGCTGCTGCAACTGCTGCTGCTGCGGCTGTTACTGCTGTTACTCTTGCACTCATAACCAAGACTGAGGCATTCGACTCGCCGGCAAGTGAAATTGGTTTCGCTTTCCAGTAAAAGCGTGTGACTTTTCTTTTCCTTTTTTCTTTTGGTGGCAACCGCTTATGGCTTTTGGTCTTCGTCTCTCGGCCGTCGGTGCAACATTGATTTCCTCTTTCATGGCCGGTTGCCGATGCTGGAAACGCGGGACTCGAGACTTGAGACTCAAGACTCGAGTCTCGAGAGGCTGCAAAACTGTTTCCTGCTCCGCAGCAATTTGTGCAAAGAAATGGGGAGGGGGGGATTGGAGGAAAGGGTTGGAGGAGCAACTGTTTCGGGATCGCTTGGAAATTGTCAACATTTGGCGAGTATTTTTCAATTTGCATGCCAGCCAACAGAGCAAAGACAATATCACTTTCGCTCTCTCTGTGTTAGCATTCAGCATCCAGCATGTAGCTTCCGAAACGAACAACCTCAGCTCCAAATTGGCACATTTCTGGCTTTCTCTGACATGAACACAACCCTTATGTTGCGCTATTGAAGAAGTTGAATAACCCAATTAGATTACCCAACGCCAGTCTTCTTCCTATCTGCTGGGATTTTGAAAGAAACATAACAAGGACTTTATACATGACTCCTCTGAAAATCAAACTCCTTGAAATATGAGAGAGATTTAATGCAAATGCCATTCCAAAGGACAGCAAAGCTCACTGGTAATTTAGATCAGGGGCGATAATTTTTATGGCGCAAGCAGAAGACCCACCGACCGACCGAGTGAGCGAGCCAAAGTTCGTGCCTTGAGTCTTTCGTTTTGCGAAATTCCCTCTGTGTGTCGCATAGCCAGCTCGTTAAAGCGACTCACTCCCCCTTTCCCGTCGCAAAAAAAATCAAAAACCAAGAAAAAAAGGTAAAAGAAAAAACTGACAACAATAAAGCACGGCGCATCTTCAATAAATTGCATGCAGCTGCCGACAAGATAAAGCTGTAGGAATTATACAACAAAATCAATTGCAGTTCGGCTGCCTCCGTTTTCGTTGTTGTTTTATGCCGTCGTCTCTTGTTGCCTCTTTGAGGCTTTCGCCGCATGCCGACATCTGTCTTATATAATAATTGACATGAGTAATCATTATGATCGCTTGTTTGAACAATGACCATTAACACTTTGCTGCCTCCGTTGCTGTTGCTGTTGCTGCCTTGGTTGCACTCTGGAGAACAGGTCAAAGGCTTTTGCGTAATGCAGCACGAGCAAGGAGTTGGTCTTTCTTTGAATTTATTGAGGAAATTTCAAATATTTGTGAGTCTCTTGCCTCGATGGCCCAGTTGGAAACAAGGCGACACGTGCTGGCTGACTGGGCAATCGATCGAATCGCTCAAGTATCCGATTGTCTGATTGACTGATTGACTGACTGATTGCGCGACTGAGTGACTGACTCATCGGCCTGTCAAATGTAAGAAAACAACAACCAAGTTGGCTTTGCGAGTCATCCGAACATCTGCGACATCTTAAATCTACAATTCCAATTGCACAAACACAAAACAGAAAACACAAAACACAAAACAGAAAACAAACGATGGCGGTCGACAAACAACAAAAGAATGTGTTGCAATTGAAAATAATTGTTTATGCTTGGCATTAAAATCATTACACAAACGACAAATACTCGGCACAACAATTGCTGCTGCTGCTGCTGCGCGGCTCAGCGGCTTGTTGAAATTTTTTCAAGTTTCAAGTTTCCAGCATTAACATTGACAGAGAGAGAGAGGAAGCGTGCAAAAAACCAAAAACCTAAAGCCGAAATCCAAATGAGAACGGCAAACAATGAACGGTAGCTGCGAGCAAAGCAACGTTTAATCCACACTCAAAGCTAAAACCAAATTAAACATAATTGTCCTTACAAGGAGCTCTGACTATTCAGACCTCTAAAAATATCATAAAATATTGCATATTTATTTTTGTTCAAAATAGTTTCTAAGGTTGCTTAACATTACATTAGAAAATATAACTTCTGGATCATTATATATTATATCAAAAAAGAAAACCCCTTTACTTAGCCATGACTTTGAAAGCTTTTATACAAGTTTCCATTTTTATATATTTCTCCAAGTGCATTTATGCAACCAAAGTGTGTGCCTGATCATCCGAATGCATCCACAAAGTCGGAGACTCAGTCTTGAGGGACACCCAACAATCCAAAAGCGCTTCCTTGGCTCCGCCGAAGCTTCAGTCTCCAGTCGCCGTGGAAAAGGCTGAAAACCAGGGGGACAGAGGGCTGACTTGATGAGTCCGCCTGACAGGTGACTGCTCACAATTTATTTGCATTAGTTGGCAACTGTGAAAGGCTGAGAGGCTAAAAGGCTGCGAGGCTGAAAGGCTGAAAGGCCAAAAGACTGAGATCCGACGAGACTTCAAAGTAGTTGGGCAAACAGAAGCCGCCGCGGGCGGGCTAGAAGACTTGGGAATGAGTATGATGTGATGCTAAAGTCACAGAAAATAAGTTCAATTCCATAACTATTTGCTTAGCATTACTCGGTCCAAACCAAAAAGGGCTTGAGGAGGCTTGAGAGCCCGAGCTGTGGTCATGACTGACACACGAAGCGGCTATTGGGGCTCTCCACTCGTGTATGTGGCCTATGGATTGGCCAGTTCTGCACTCGAATGTGGTAATTCCACCCACCGATTCTGTCACTCAGCCGTCGCAGTATGTCACCTTAATGAGCGCTTAAATGCCAAATTAATGACACCGATTTTCTGCCACAGGGGCGTCCCTACGCCGCTCGTGACTTTTGTGGGCGAATCGAACACATTTTGGATCTGGATCTCAGTGCCCAGACAGACTCTGGTTCTTTCGTGTCAAGTGGCTGTAGATTCGGTCTCAGCCATAATTTTGTTTTCATTAACAATAAATTTCAATTAAGCTCACGATTTGGATATTAATAAAGTTTTCAGCGGCACGAAACGCAAATAGCCAGAAAAGACCCACCGAAAATAAGGCCACAAACGGATGCCAAGTGTGTGTAAACCTTTTTTGGGTTAAGACGTTCTCTTGTTGGGTTTTCATTAAATTAATCAGAAGATTTCAATGCACTGAAAGTAATATTTACTTGGAAGTCTTACAAGTCATATTATATTTAATATGAAGAGATTATAAATGATCCAATTTCAGTATGCAAGAGTATTCAAACTTCGGCTTGCTTGACTTCCTTTCCTGTTTTGTCTTCCGAGCTGTCGTCAGATTTGTACTCGTGCTTGAGACCCAAAACGAAGGAAAAAAATATAAATAAACCGATCCGCGGCTTGTACAAATTTTCGTGGCCCAAGTTTATTAGCAACACGACAACCACAACACATTGCCGGCCGTGTGGGTGTTCGTTCGAGTGGCTTTTCAACTCTTAATTCTGGTTCTGTTTTCGATTTTCGGGGCCCCGTAAGAATTTTCAAATACTTGCCTCATTTTTGGGGCTTATTTTGGCAGTTTGCGTTGACAAATGGCCTCAGAGAGCCGTCAAAGGAGTGCCGAAGTCTAATTCCAAGCGACATTTTCCTAAGAGAAAAAGAAAAAAAACGAATAAGAAAATAAATATGTTAAATCTTAGTCGAAGAGACGAGGAGTCGAGTCTCTTTGGCTCCATTCATCATTCGCACACCTTTCCCACAGCCATTATGACTGCCCATAATTGCCGTACATTTTGCATATTAATTAATTAAGGCATTTGCAATTCGAATCCGATTGATTCGAATCGCGCTGGCCAACCCATTAATTAGCAAATTGCTTAAATGCCGCCATTCGCCATCCGCCATCCGTCGTCCGTCGTTCGCATCAAGCATACGCAGCGTGGTCCCATGCATCTTTGATGAGTTTTAATCAGAGTTTCCAAGAATCTCCATGAAGCTGGAGATGCATTCATTATCTTTATTGCTCTGACAATCGATCACGTGAGTTCTTTGTTTCAATTTCAATTTCGAATCAGATTTTCCCACGATCTAGAAGGGGGCGGCAATTGGCGTTTAATTGAATTTCTGTCAAGCCGCAAGGCGGGACGGAGACGGAAACTTATTTTAATTAGTTTTCTCAGTTAATTGAAATACTTAGCCTGCGATTTGAGTTCATACGCACTGCCAACAAGCAGGTATTGCTTTATAAAGATTTGTACCTGTGATAAAACAAAGAGATCTTAATTAAAAGTTGGTTAGTATAAATGATTTATTTATTATTCATTCAAAACTCACACTTTTACTTTATTTAAATTGCTAATCTGGGTTAGCAGAAGGAACAAATCTGAAAGTTGCACTGATTTTCTCTCTGTGCATTCATACCTTGCGAATGGGGGAACTTGGGCGAGGCCGTAAATTAAGTGCCAGCCTCCAAATGTCAAAACATATGCCAAAGTCTGGAGCTGTGCGGCTGTCGCGTCAGTAGATAAACATACGCAAAGCAAGACCAGCAGCAACAGCAGCAGCAGCAGCAGCAGCAGCAACAGCAGCAGCAGCAGCAGCAGCAGCAGTAGTAGCAGCAGCAGCAGCAGCAGCAGTAGCAGTCACATCAACCCACGGCAACAAGAACCGCTAGCGGACAATGACCATGACTGCAGCGGTCGTAGAAAGAGAGATACGTCTGTATAAAACTACGTACGACAGGCACATGTATAGACATATATATAAATATACACATGCATAAAAATAAAAAATAAAAATCGGTTAGACCAGCAGCACAAACGCGTTACCGTTAACCATGACGAACGACACAGTGCAGCCGCAGTGAAGGTTCGGACGTTAAAAAGTCAAATTAAAGTAGAGAAATAGAAATATAAAACGTGGAAACAACGTTCTTTTTTTGTTGAAAGAGTCAAAACTTTAACAACATAAAACAGCAGTATTTATTATTAGCATTTAAAAAGCACTTATAAAAAATTATTAATGAATTTGAGAGATAATAATTGAATAAAAATAAAGACTTAAATGTATCTAATCAATTTGATATCGTCATAATAAATACTAAATAATCCCATTTAACCACTGTGCTCACCGGACGACAGGTGTGGCTTGGACTCGGCTCTGGGCCTAAACTTTAGACGGACAGACGCCCCGGGCGTGTAATTAAATCATTCGCCGGCTCGGTTTCACTTAGCCAAGTCTCGCTGCTGGCCAAATTAAGTTGTAGTTAAAAGTCCCAATTAGGCGACAGCAAAGTTTTTCCACCCGCCCTCTATATATATTTTCGATTTTAATTGCTCCTTTAATTGAGCTCCTTCCAATGACGACGATCGACCCAGTCCTCAGTCAGTTCTTAGTAAAATGTCAAAGCTAGTCGAGGTTGTTCTGGGAAATCTCTGGACGCAGCGCTTCACCTTTGCCCGCATGGGCTTGGACCTGCAGCCGGGGCCGAAGGAAGGCGTCCTCCGATCGCCACTGCTCTACGGGATCATGGTCTGCTCCACCGGATTCGAGCTCTGCACCGTCTGCGCCTTCATCGTTCGGCATCGCAACCAGATCGTGCTGTGCTCCGAGGCCCTGATGCACGGCCTGCAGATGATCTCTTCGCTGCTGAAGATGGCCATCTTTCTGGCCAAGTCCCGTGACTTGGTGGCACTCATCCGGATGGTTCAGGCTCCCTTTACCGACGACACTGTCATCGGGTTTGGGGAGTGGAACACTCAGAACCGAAGGGGACAGCTAATGGCCGCCGTTTACTTTGCCATGTGTGCCGGGACGAGTGTCTCCTTCCTGCTGATGCCGGTGGCATTGACCATGTGGCGTTATCACTCCACGGGAGAGTTTGTGCCAGTTAGCTCCTTCCGGGTGCTGTAAGTGTCACCTAACTCTGGATACATAATGACTTTGTTGAGGAATATAATATGGTTTTGATAGACTTCCCTACGACGTCACCCAGCCGCACATTTATGCCATGGACTGCGTCCTGATGGTGTTCGTGCTCACCTTCTTCTGCTGCTCCACCACCGGTGTGGACACCTTGTATGGTTGGTGTGCTCTGGGTTTGAGTTCCCAGTACCGCCGCCTGGGAAGGCAACTGAAGAGCCTCCTTGCTGCGCACTCGGATCCCTCCCGCTCCGACCTGGGACTGAGCGAGCTGTTCACGGAGCACGCTCGTCTCCTGCGGCTGGTGGAGCACTTCAATTCTAGTTTCATGGAGATTGCCTTTGTGGAGATTCTGGTGATCTGCGTGCTCTACTGCTCGGTGATCTGCCAGTACATTATGCCGCACACCAACCAGAACTTTGCCTTTCTCGGCTTCTTCTCGATGGTGGTGACCACGCAGCTGTGCATCTATCTCTTTGGGGCGGAGCAGGTGCGGCTGGAGGCCGAGGGATTTGCCAGGCAGCTCTACCAGGAGCTGCCCTGGCAGAAGCTCTCCCCGTCGCACCGCAGGCTCCTGCTCTTTCCGCTGCAACGGGCCCAAGGGGAAACCATTCTGGGAGCTTACTTCTTTGTTCTAGGGAGGCCTCTGCTCGTCTGGGTGAGTCCTGGCTAGCATTTGGTTAAGATAAACCATACTTTATACTTACAAGATCCTTCTCAAATATTCCTTTCAAGATATTTCGCACTGCGGGCTCCTTTACCACATTGCTGAATGCTCTCTATGCCAAGTACGAGACGGCTTAGTTAGACCTGCAAAATGTACTCACATTTAACGCTAAATAAAGCAACAGCGGCATATACTTTTATTTCGTTTTTATTTAGGTTTATAATTACATTTAACATTTAACATTTCTCGGTTTTATGTACACGCACATAATAAAATATGCTCAATTAGACAAAAAATAATTACATTATGTAGATATAGATGCCTGATGCATCGTATACATGCATATAGAGTAGACTACATCTAGGTTTAAGAATAACAATCGATGCGAGACAAAAAGCAGACAGACCAAAAAAAACACTGGTATATAGTATTTAGTATAATTGCGATAGGGAATAAGGTATATGGGATATGGGATAAAGGATACAGGATACAGGATGTGGGATGTGGGAATGGAACGTGTATAATGGTTATATATTTGGGAGCGAGTACGGGCGGCTCTTTTGTGGTGGCTGGCATTCATCTCGAAATAAAATAAATAAATCTAACAGAGGAAACGGAAGTGGAAGTGCAAGTGCAAGTGGAAGTGATGAATGTGAACGTGCAACTTGCTGCTGGCCAGCTAACTTAACTGAGGGCCAGCAGCGGTTCCAGCTCTAGCGGATCCTGGGATGATCCTGCATCTTGGACCTTGGGCCCCGCCGCCTTTTTCCGGTACATCTTCTGCAGCTTGGTCTTGGCCAGCTTGGCCTTGGCCTTGGACGAGCCCTTGCCCGAGGCGACCTTGGGCCTGGCCTTGGCCTCCTCCAGCTCCTTCTCGCGGTCCAACAGCTCCAGCTGCTCGAATATGTTCTTCGGATGCGGATGCGAGCTGAGCGCCGTGGCGTTCTTCGCCGCATAAACGACCACGAACTGCGAGAAGGCCGAGTCAGCCGGTGTGTTTATGTCCGCGAAATCCCTGAAGTTGGCGAACTGTTCCTCCGGATACGTGTACTTCTGAACGAATCCCTCGGAGGGACGGCCGTGGCCATTGTTGGCGGCATCGCCGTAGATGTAATCGCTGTTGTCCTCCGGGTGGTAGGGCATCTCCTCCTCCGGATAGAAGGTTCCGCCGCGCAGCACTCCAAAGTCACCGCTGCCCAGGATGCTGGCATCGAAGTTCCTCTGCTGATGCTGATGCTGCTGCTGCACCGGCGGCTGTTGCTGCTGCTGCTGCTGTTGCGGCGCCAGGAGCGGCAGTGGCAGGGACAGTGGAGTACTCTCCGAGACGGGACCATGGCCAAAGTAGGGCCTGGAGTGACCTAGGGGCGGCGCCTCGTGGTAGAACGGAGGATAAAAGTTCTGGGCCGCCTGTGTATGTGAATCGGCGTCGGATCTGGCCAGCAGCTTGCCAGGGTTGGGATTAAGTATCGGACGGAACTGCTCCTCCCCCGGATCGTGGTGCTCCTGCTGCGTGGCCACCTGGAACTGCCTCGGCTGGGCCCGGGGCTGAATCCTTGCGTGGCTCTGGACCGGCTGCGACTGCGACTGTGGCTGAAGCTGCGTGGATGGCGGCATGTGGAAGTGCTGTTCGTGGGATCGCAGCACCGTTATTGGGGCAAAGTCATTCGGCTCCATCAGCATGTCGCTGTCCTCCTCCGGGAATTCGGCTGAAAATAAAGCAGAGATCGAGAGGAGAAATCAGAGATCAGAAATCCGTCAGAGAAATCCACTCGACGCGAGCCTCGAGTATTTCGGGTACTCAATGGGATGGCTCTTCGCGATGTCTGACATCGAGTGGTGAAATGTGTTGCTGAACATGCGTCTCGAGTTCGTCGTTCGTTGTCAGTCGTCAGTTGTCCGTCGTGGGCCTAACCTGCACTCGAGCCAACAGGAAACCCCAGGCGAAGACGCAATTTTTCTCTAGCGAAACCTCATGCAAATGTCATGTGAGCAAGAAAGGAAGTTTGCTTTGGCAGAAGCTTGACCCAAGTTTAAATACTCTTGCAGGATAAAAACGTGAAGCTTCAGATTACACTGTTATATATTTCAATTTCAACAATTTTCTGATTAGTTTGGTTAGTTGGAAACAATTTTTGAAACAGACAGACGGATCTAGACACACTCCTAAAATAATTTTCTAGATTTAAGATCACCATAATATCAAGGTGAATCACCATAATTACAATATTTTGGGTTTAATTTGTCTAAATTCCTAAAATTTGGGACGTTGTTTTCGGATATAGTTTACTTTTCTTAATTTTTAATTTACTGTCAATTTACCATTGATTTGCTTATTAACTTTTCGCTTTAAAATTTAAGCAGATGTGCGCTCATAATTCCCAACTAGTTCTAACATCGCCTGCATAAAGTCACGATTGCCAGACAAGTCTTAGATACAAGTGTGTAAATATTATAACAGGGCATAAAAATATCGATTTAAAGGTCTCTTTTGCCGCATTATGAATTCGTAGTTCAAATAAAAAGAAAACCGCGGCAATTGATAAGTACCAAAAATGCAAAAAGTCATGCAAATAAATTGAGCTGTGCTTGATTCATAACCAAAAGCAAATAAATATTCATAATTTTAAGAGTGTATTTTGCTTTCAAGTGAAATATAAACGTTAATCAAAGAAAATGAATAGTTAAACCCCTATGAAAAAAAGGAGTGAACAATTTTTTAGGCTTCAAGAACCATTCAGACTTGGATTGGCCCAAATTCTGGCTTCTTTCTGGGCCTCGGGTCAGATTCAGTTAACGCGTTGTGAAGTCGCATGCCAACTCAATTACACTTGGCCAGCAGCTTGAGCTCTGGTTTCTCTGCCTCAGTTTTTCATATATTTTTTCGGACTCTGTCTGCAGTCAAATGTCGTATCGATAAAAGTCGATAATAATGTGAGCGGTTGGCCGGGCAGCTGGCACAAAAATTCGGTGTGTGTGTTGTTGGGGGCCTGTGTTCTAGGCATAAATGTTTTGGCTCCTAAAGACTATATAGCAGAGACCCCACCCACAGCCAAGAGCCTTTCATGTGCTCGTATGCGATTTTTACTCATTTCAACACAATTGTTGCTGCTGCTGCTGCTTGTTTTTCGGTTTTTTCGGTTTATCGGTTTTTTAAGTTTTTCCTTTTTTTCGATTTTTACCGAGTTTTCACTGCATGCAATTTCTTGGCCTGGCACCCGCTGGTGGTTGTATTATATATTTTTTGTTTCCCAGTCCGTTCCCCGACTGCCAAATGCCGAGCATAATGAGTTTGTTAAGTGTAATTGGGCAGTGTCTCGGAGGGGGGGGAGACTGACTCGGTTTCGTACTGCTCGAAGCAACAAAGCCTTTGTCGATCTTGGGCTCTTGATAGTAGAGAGCCGGGCTGCCAGAAATGGGTCAAACACTCGATATGGCGATATGTCGTGTGGTAAATATAGATTACTTTATTATTATTTATTATTGGGGCGACTCTGGCTCTAGGACTGTGGACTGTGGGTGCACGACTCGGCTAATTTACGAAATTGCCCCGATTTGCTGCTGGATAATCGATCACGGCCACAGGATCCCCAATCCCAGGCCTTAAAATGATACAAAATTGCCGAGCAACTCAATGCGAAGCGAATCAGTTGGTCGGTTCATCAATCAAAAATGAATTGGAAATAATACAAATGGGAAGGGGAATGGAAATGGAAATAGAGATGCAAATTCAAATGCAAATCAAAATGAAAATCAAAACAAATGTAGCCTCTCAGGCAACTTTCTCCCGAAAGGCCTCTTAATCCCCCAATTTCCCTGAAGCAATGAATGAATAAGCTACACTTTCTTGGATTTAAAGAGACAAAACATTGTTTTTATTTGATGTTTTACAATAATTTTATCTTTTTACTTGTGTTTTCATGGTTGTAAACTAACTCAGGTGACACAAAATGGGTTCAAGTTTAATGGAACAACTTTTGGATCACACCTGTGTTTACGTACGAGAGCATAGATCTCTACTAAGCCGAATTAACTTGTTAACTTGAAGGTGACCATTGCCATGATGTTAGTAAATCTATTAAAAGCGAATAGCAAATGGAAATAAATTGCAAGTGAACATTGACTTTCTAAGATTGCAGGCTTCCCAGCTTCTCTTAAATATTATTTTTTTTAAATTGAATAAAGTGTTTTAATATTAGCAATGATTTGCTATGATTTCGATGTTTTTTTCTCCAAAATTAATATGCTGGAACCTGTGGCAACTCGCCTAGTTCACTATTCACCCAACCGTTCCAAATTGTCTAATTAATGTTGCCTTGCTCGCTGCCTCTCCCTGTGTTTGTGCGAATTATGAAAGTGCTGCAAAGACAAAGCGCAATTAAAATCGGTGGGCGCAAGGAAAGCGGGTTAAAACCGGCGAAACCCAGTGAAAGAGCTGGCCAAATGGGATGGATAGTTGGATATGGGTGGTGTGTATATATATCTGTAGTATGTGTATACAAGTGCTCGTAACACGATGACCCTGATGACGATATAACTATGCTGATGTCGATGTAGACGATGCCGCACGACTCTGGTACAATGGAGCGAATGCGTTAAATTGAGCGCGTCGTGCCCACAACAAAAAGAGTGTGTGTTGTGTTGTGCCTGGGTGTGTGCTCAAGTGTGCTCCTCTTGATACACCAGCCACAGCTGCTGTCAAGATATTAGGACAAACTGGAAAGTATATACTATGTAGGTCTTTTGAGAAAATGTTGTACTTATTATAATATTAGATACTATTATAATTTATTTAAAATTTGCTGGAGTTAACTGGAATTTCTTGAACTATGACAGTACTATTATTTTGCCCACAGCTGTACACACCGGTGTCTGTTTGCAATTACCGTGACACCGAGCTTGTGTGTGTCGTCTCTTCACTTACAAGTCAGAAATTGCACACTACCAGCCAGAGCCCAGCTCTCCTCCTCCCATCACGACGGAGCTCGTCTTCAATTTCAGTCCCGATTGTGTCCGATTATATGTGCGATTTTATCTGATTGCAGTGTGGGCGTCAGCCGTATAATTAACACATTGTTACTGTATCTGCCATCCCGTGGCGGGTGTGTCTGTCTGTTGCAATGAGTAATGAGTAATGGTAATGGGTACTGAGTAGTGGGGTAATGGGAAGCGTGTCTAAGTGGGCGTTAAATGGCCGCCTCAATGCGTCCATCCTCGTCATCGTCGTAATCATTATTACCACTATCATTATCACCATCGCATCATCTTGGTCAGGCCCACTTATCGCACCCCACAAAAAAGAAACTAAGGAAACTCAAAAACTGAAAAGAAAAAAACTCAGCATGATAAATGATTGCTGTAAGTGCAGCCAGAAAAACCCAAGTGGGAGACTCTTCAATCGAGGCGACAAAAAATTATGCATACGATAGGTTTTTACAACACTGGCTTGAGTGTTGAAACTTGCACGAAATGCAAACTTGAATAGAAAACGATCGTTGCAAGAGAATGTTTATACTTTCAATATGCAATATGAGGCTTAATGTCAATAAATGCAAAGAAGGATCTATAATTGCCTCAATTAATGTCCTTAAAAAAACCCATAAGACCAACTTGAGCTGAAAATTAAATCGATTCTATAAGCGATTTTTTCCAATTATGCGATACATCGATTTACATTTTCGGAATCGATTTAATCGAAAAAGTTCCAAAACTTCTGGGAAAGCAACAAAAAATAAATAGATATCTTTACAGGTTATAATTTGTATATTTGATAATATATATTACAAAAATATATGAAAATTTCGATTTTAATCGATTTAAATCGATTTATTTTTTAAATTTGTTAAATAAAATCGATTCACTTTATTTCCAGCTCTAATCGGAACCTCTTTCTGTATTAAAACTATAAGAAACCACGAATATAGGTTGGGCAATATGAAAATTTAGATCTTTATTAATTATTCGATATGAGTAATGAAAAACACATGATAGACCCGACCATCCCACAAATGTTCACGAAATATTGCTGCTACATTTCCCTCTCCAAGTCCCCGCGATCACTCACGGCACTCATTCGCACTCACTTTGGTATTTGTTTCATTTCTTATCCATTTTCCTCATCGGCTGCGCCTGCGCCTGTGCATACGAGGCTCTGTCTTAGTCTGAGGTGCAGTTGCACCGCACCTATCCTCACCTATCCTCACCTGTCCTCGCTGTCCGCTTTCTTCCCCTCCTCCCGGATCCGGCCCGCTCATTACCCACACGACATCTCCTGTGGCAACTCATCAGCGGCGAAATGCAATTTTCCGGCATTTTGCTGGCACTTACAGCAGCGCATGCGTGTAAACACAGATCAGTTCGTGGGTTGTTTACTCCCCCCCGTCTCCTGTCCGAGTCAGAGTCTGAGTTTGGGTATCTTTTCTTTTTGCAGTTCATAAATTTTCAAATCAAAAATCCAAAAGCGAAAAAATCAAAACCAGCACCGTTGCCACTTTCACAACGGGTTGGCGCTTGGCTGCATTGCTTTCGGTGTTGCATTATAATCAAGGGGGTGGCCGACGCAGAGTGTGGCATTAATCCTGCTTCGAAGTTGGGTTTCACTGCCAGTTTTAATCCAAAAGATATATATTTAACAATATTTAAGGAGAAGTAATGAACAATATCTTAATTATTATTCATGGAAAGTGAAAATATACTTAAATCGAGGAATGGTTCCACATATTATTATTTATAAAATCCCCTCATCTATGTCGAGTGCTATGTACGTAATACACGACTTTTTAAGTAGTTTTTTTTCATTTAGCAACCTTTGGTATTTTAGTGCCTCGTTACGGGACTGGATAAGGAGTTGAGGGTGTTGGGTTTTCACAATGAGACAGTCGTGTGTAGCTTTATTTATGAGGTCGTTGCAGCAATGCGCAGCCTGCATACACAACTAAATGTTTGCAATTAGCTGATTTTATGTTACATTCTAATGACAGTTTTGTCTGCGTCCCCATATATCTATCCAACTGCCTGCCTGCAGTTTTATTCCCCTTTTTTTTCCGACGACTTCTTGTCATGTTTTCCGCATTGTGGCGTGGCGAGGCAAGGCAACCTTGGGGCTGCAGCCACTTCATTTGTCTTCATTTGCAATTCGATTGCACTTGACTTGGCCGAAAAGAATCTCTGACCAGCACAGCATCCACATCAGTATCCACATCGGCAGCAGCATCATGGCTATAATGATGATGACTCAGCGGTTAGCTTAGCCGGCCGGCGATGCAAGCGGTCAATGTCAGTTGTTTATTTTGATTTTTTTTTCTTTATTTTCTGCTGTTTCTGCTCGCCGTCTTCTCGCCTGTCATTTTCGAGCAGAGGGGGAGAAAAGCTGAGAATCTGGCTGAGAAAAATCCACTCGGACGGTCGAGGCAAGTCGTCGATGTCGAGAATCGCATTTCAAGTTAAACCACTTGGCCGGCAAGCACATGCTGCCATTAATTGTTAATAATAATTGCTCGCAGAGATGCTTACACGACCAGTACGCGCGATGCCATAAATTATTATTACCGAAGGGGCTCCGCTTTGAGTGGGTGCGCTGCCTTGTTCATTATGTTGGATGTTAGAATGGGCCCGGTAATATATGGTTTCTATGCCATGGTCTAAGGCTGAAGCTGGGACCGGGGCTGAAGCTGAAGCTGGGCTGTGCCTCGCAGTGACACCGAAAGCCAAACAACCAAACAGCCAAATTAATGAAAATTGTAAAACAACCACAACAATACCGCAAAAGCACACCACGCACTACACACACACCACACACCACACACACTGCACAAAACAAAGCAAAACAAAAAAACTAAACAAAAACAAACAAACAAGTAAACTTGACTGCCATTTACGAGATGTTTGCAGCTGCCTTTGTTGCTGTTGTTGTTGCTGTTGGGGCATAATTAAATTTGCATTTTTCTCATCGCCTTTGGTGGCTGTGAAAATCCGTCGGTCGAGGTTGCCACCAGCGATTTTTTGGGAGGGGCCAGCCACGAAAAGTGCGATGAGCAAGAGCACGGAGACCCATAATTCATCGAAGATATTTGTACCCTTGGCAAAAATAGCAAATGTGCACAGAGAATATCAAAACAATCCCTCATAATTATATGTCCTTTGAAATTGTTTTTAATAAATATTAAATATTTTTCTATGCTTTAAATTTTTATATTTAGAGCTTTGTTTGTTTTTTCAAGTGCAGAAACACCTATCCATCATCCATTAGGGAATGCTCCATTTGCCTTGGCCCAGCTGACCCAAGTGCCTCTTCCCCATGGGCCATCCAAGAGCTTCCGCATTGGTCGGCATTTGAAGCTGCGGGTCCAGTTAATAATAGTATTATTATTATTAATATACCCAACCCATCTCGGGAGGATTGGTTAATCTTAATAATAATTGTGGCTCTCTGCGCAGCTCACACACTTGAACTTTAAAGTTCAAAGCAAGCGGATGACATTTAACTTGACCGAACAAAGGCAGAAGAATTCTGGTGGCCCGGCCAAATGTCAGGCATTTGTTGCTAAAAAAAACGAGACGACCAAACAAAAGACTTAAGGCACGAACGTGCGCTGGCAAGGATGCACAAAAGGGGGAGGAGGGAGGGTTCTTGAGGGAGTGGCTCGCAAATGGCAAAACGGCAATTTCCAATTCAACTCGCGCAGCCCAGCAAATGACATGGAATTAAAATCATTTCTGTTCTGCAATTTAGAATGTCTTTGTCTTTGTTTCTAGGTCTCTGGTCTCTCGCTCCTTTTTGGTCCGAGACAATTATGGCAGAGATGAGGCTGCTGGCATAATTGCTCGCCGCTTGATAAATGAGTTTGCTCCGATTTGAATAACGTGCTTGGAGCATTCGAGTTAATTTCTACACAGACACACGTCGCGCGGCAATTAGCCATCTTTTAGCCATGAGCCAAAGTCAATTTTGTTTTGGTCTCGGTTTCAGTTTCAGTTTCAATTTCAGTTTCAGTTTAGGTTTCAATTTGAGCTTCGGCCTGTGTGAGCTTGAGTTACGGGTTCGTGCCTGGCATGGCAACATGACTCTGAGCTATGCATAAACAATTCGATCTTATGTGCGAGTGGGTATGCTCCACACTACACACTCGTATAAATCTTCCACTCGGCACTGTGCATTGCTCTTGATTTATGGCTCTGCGGAGTGCTTGTCTTATAAATAGCATCCATAAAGTGTCGTCGTCGTCGCTCTATCTCCATCTCCTGCATTTTAGCTACGCCTCAAACTGTCTCCGGCTACCGCTTTTTATTTTTTATTTACGACAACTTCACTGCACTGAACTCTAATTGACTTGCTTAGGTCTTTCTTCCGCGCAGCCAGTTCTGAGTGCTAAGAAAACGAGATATATCTATCGACACGATTTTAGCTTGAAAGCCCAATCGAGGGGGGTTTCTCATCCGGGAAATGTATTATGCGACGCAAAGATCTAATTCTTGCATAAGGCTGCCTCTATTTTATTACCTGATGGAATTTCATTTAAATTTCGGTTTAGTTTTCAATTCCATCATGTAATTGGATTGTAAATGCTATTATTGCTGCCCAAGGTGACGGCCCTTAGAGGTGAGACTCTCGAATCTCGAATCTTGAATCCAATTTTAGTCACAGTCACCATTCTCGAGATCTTTAGTTCCAGCTGCCGGTTCTCTCATTAACCTCTGAGACTAAGACTAAGTGGTGTTATCATTAGGCTGCGTTTGACCCCGGCATTGTCATTGAAATGATTCATTAAGCTGCAGTTTTACGCCAGACCGAGTTTCGCTTGCTTCTTGTAATTAGAGCCCCCCGTTGCCCCCCCGTCGCCACTGACCGTATATTTCCGGCTGACATCAGGGCTATTGTCTGGGTTAATGGCTTACAAGGCGTTAAGTGTTGTAATGTGCCCCCAAGCCCGTGGGCCTAACCTCAGGCTGGGAATGGGAATGGAAATGGAAATGGTTTACGTTTTCGGAATGGGTTTCTGGGTAATGGGAAGTGGAGCGATGCCACCTGTTATCCGTTATAATTTGTTAACACCATGCATTGAGCCTGACATTGGCCCGATCGTAGCTCGTTGATCGTCTAATTGAACATGACATTTTCCAATGAGCAACAATTACTTAATTCCTGACCTTAGGCAGCCTCTGTGAAAATGCCATAAATTATTAACCAAGCAGAGCTGTCTGCCTGCTCTGCTCTGCCGTACGATCTCCTCGATCTGCGGCTCCTCGATGAGCTTCAATGTCAAAACCATGCCGAGAACCACAATGCCACAGATTCATGGATCCGCAAAAAAAAAAAAAAATGGAAATAGATAAATGGAAACACAACAAGAAGCCTTAAATGTCAAACATTTGGCTCGTGAATTCTCGGCCAGCATCTGTGTGTGTGTATCGCTGGAAATAGAAATGATTTGTTATGCCTTTTCACGAACATCGAAATGCCATCGCTCTGGGACGTACATCTTGCTGAGAGCACGATACATTAGCTGATCAGAAAGATTTGATAAATCAAATTTGTATTTTTATGAGAGTACTTAGAGAGCAGGAGGTGTGACTTACAAACAGTTTAGGTAATCAAGAGATTCTTACAGCAGGAAATTCTCCACTAAAAATGGAGATGGGGAGTTCCCAGCATAAATATTACTTAAGCAAACAACTCCCTCATTTTCTGTATGACCTTAGGTATTGTGTTCTTTTTTTTATCCCTTGAAACCAATAAAACCAACTAGCTTTTATAATTATACACAAATCTCACAGCTCTCACATGTCCACTTAAGTGTGTAAAATACATTGTTCGAGCAGGAAGTTCTACGACAAGTCCCCAAAGGCAAGTCCCTCGCTCTGATTGCAGTGTATTGCTGTGCAGTGTGCTGGTGGCAGCCAAACACTTGATCTCCATTATGTGTATTTGTTACCATTATTAATCTAATGAAACTGCCAGTTAGTCACTCACTCGGCGAGTTGGCTGAGTGGCTCGATGGTTCGGTGGTTGGCCAAGCGCGGCTGCAGCGAATTGCAGCGAATTGCAGCTCAAGTGGAGACAGACTTCACGTTAGAGGCTCTGGCTTAGTCGCCCAGTCGCAATAATGGCATTTATATGGCTCTTTTAAATATTATTTATGACTCTGTTAACTGTGGCCCGACATGGCTGTGTGGCGTGTGTGTGTGAGGTGACCCTCAGGGATTGCGAGAAGGAGACAATTAACTGATTTGTGTACTATTTTAGATCAAAGTGCAACCCTTTTCCCATCATTAAGGTTAGCTTTCAAGCAATGTCTTTGCTATCGAGAGCCTATCGTTCCTCCGAATCAGAGTCTCGTGATCACATCGCATCATGATCGCAGAGAACGAAGAATGAAGAACGAAGAATGAAGAATGAAGATTAAAGATTGAAGAATTCTCAGATATAATTATATATAATGCTGGTTGGCCAAGGACGGGCTAGTTAGTTGCGTTGTGCTTTGCTGAGGCTTTTCACATTTTCCATCCATTTTGTTCTACTAAGTGGAGAACTGATTGACTGACTGAACTGACTGAACTGACTGACTGACTGCCAGACCGACTCTGCATGCCCCAACGACCATTGTGCAGTGCCTGAGCGCTTCGCTGGGCATCGGTTCTTATGAGTGCCCAGCCATTCAGCCATTCAGTCATTTAGCCATTTAGCCATTCAGCCATTGTGTTTCTATTTGCACATGAACATATTCATTCTCGTACTGCAGGCGCAGACTTATTAACCATTCATGTGCTCACGCCTTGTGCAATGCCCCGAGCTGCGCCTCAGAGTGGGTGCTGTCACTCTGCTGCCTGCCTTCTGGCTAGGTGCGGTAACCGAGAACCGACTCCAAGTCCGACTTGGAATCAATCCACATCCCTACTGCCATATTATGTAGTCGAGTCAATCAAAGGTGCTTCGATACGTGTGTGCGCGCGTAACCTTGCTACAGTTATAGCCTCGGAAAACACTAACGAAAATCGCATTAAGAGTGGCCAACACAACACCTCCGATGACTGGGCAGTGTTGCCATTAGCAAGTAGCCAAGTTAGTAGTTACATTTCGATTGATTAGTCAGATATTAGCCAACGGAAATTGCTTTCATTGCTTTGGGTCTGAATGTAGTTAAGTGGCTATCAACTTCACCCGAAATGACAAGACAGTATTGCAAAGACCTAAGTAGAGGATACATTTCAATATATTTTGTCATAAAAATGCAAGACTTTACATTTCAAAGCGATAATTGCACTTACTAGAAGTTGAAACAATATGTTTTCTTTTAAATAAAGTCCAGATTAACATATTTTTAAGGCTATAAACGAGCCCGCACACATCTTGTCCTTCCACACCCAAAAGATTTCAGCGGGCTAAACAATGACCAGTAGAAAGGCATCAAAGGAATCAAAACCGAATCAAAAACACATCACCATAAATTCCAAACAATCAGACACCGCACTCCCTTGTGTGCAAAATCCCGAAATGATTAACTATGCGGCTTTTCGACTTGATTTGATTTCATTTCATTTCTGGCTGTCTGATTGGCCTGTGTGTGCAACCCTTTCAAAATATTTACAGACAAGGGCGCACGCGCCCTATAACAACTCGCGCTTTTTTCCTGCCAATTTTTGACGGTCAGTGGCAAGTGAAATGAATTCGAAATCAAAATCAAAATCAAAATAGAGTCAAATCAAAGGCGAAGCCAAATCTTAAAGCAAATGAAACGAAATGGAGTGCGGCGAGAGATCATTGCCGCTTCGTACGAGCTTCAATTTGGCGCTTTGTCTGCTGGAATGGTTAATTAGGTTGCAATTGCACACTTGGCGTATGCGTGATATATCCATGATATATCTCATTCGCCCCGTCGGACTCCGAGCACTGATTCAGCACAACGCTCTCGTGGCTCATAGCTCGTCGCACGGCAAACACGTTTCCAGGCCAAAAGCCCAAGACTGGCAGCATTTTGGCCTGGAACTAGAGACCGTGGCACGTACAGCGGACAAATAGACAAACGGACAGTGGACATCGAATGTGCAGCAAGCGATTTCGCGCAATCCGTTTTGTTGTCGTCTTTTTGGTCAACAAGGTGAAGGTTAGGCGACAAAGCCAACAACAAAGTCACCAAAAGTAAAAAATACAGAGAAAAATACAAATATATATCAAGTTAGATTGATTCCGTACTTTTATACCGCTTACAAAGGCAACAAGAAATGTATTTCTGGAGAATATCTTCAATGATTTCCCAATTACAAGAAATTGATAATTGTTTAGAGAACTGAAAAGTCAGGAAATCAAATTGAACAAACACTTATTTTTCCTGTGCAAGAGCAAGAGATGTGAGGCTAGTTCCTTACTCGACCAAAAATGCCACACACATGCAAATGGCACCTTTTTTGCCATCCGAAATGCGGGGCAATTACTTAGTTTTATTAACGTGCCACGTCTGAGGTGTACATGAAAATGTACGAACGTATCTGATGGCCGATACCTTTTCCGCTTCGACTTTGTCGCTGTGGCATTTAGTGGTAATTTGTTATGCAATTAATCTAATGGTCGAGCAGCTTACAAACTCGGCCAAAAAGACACGAAATCGCTTCGGGCCAATGTGGCTCGAAAGTGTCAGCCGAAAAGATCTTAATTTGACTAAATGGAGGCTTATTTGGGCCTTCAAACTGTGGTGGGAAAAGTGCTGGTGTGGTCTTGTTATAAGCCATTCAAGGAATTTAGGGAATGGAATGGGAATGGGAAAAGTAGTATTTAAAGGTCATTGATTTAAGCCAGAGACTTAACTAACTAACTAATGATGGAAATTGAAAATCATTTCGAAGATAATAATGCTGTGCTGTTTGATTGTTTCACTGCTTGAAAATTAGACATTTAATGGCCACTAAATGGTCGGTCTCCCACCTGGGTGATAAACGGCAATCAGATGTTGCTCCGGCATTGCGTCGTCCCCAAGTCCCCATTAATAATGATATATATTTTCCGATGGGCTCTTATGAAACATTGTAATCAGAGTGGAGAGCACTTGATGCCACCGTCGAGAGCAGTAGGAAACATTAAAACAACACTCGAAGAGACCCCATTTAGCATCCCCCGTCCCGTCCTGAACCCAGGCCCGAAATTAAAACCCATATCGAACCGAGACACATCCCAACAACCCGTCCAATTGATGGCTGACATCTGGCAGGGCAAACAGAGCCGCGATGATTGCTGTTTGCCCAACGGTTGGTTCATCCTCAATCCACCTTCAAATCCACATTCACATCCCAAATCCCCCGGAACCCGACTTTTCGGCAGCTGCGAAACTGATGGCTGATTGATTTTCTGTATTTTTCTGTCCGTCCGAGATCTTGAGTGGGGGGAGGCGCGATGTGATTACAACACTCGGCGAGCGATCATTATGGCCATAACGCAATTTGCATTCACCTCTCTGCGTTATATTTGGCTTGTCTTGTTGTCTTTACGGTGTGTTTTCGACTTTTGGGAAATGGAACTTTGCCGCCATTTGATTTGATTGATTGCAATGGCCAGCGGTGCGTGTCGAAAATGGCCAGCAAAAGTGCCCAAAATGTCCAATCCAATGATCCAACGGCCGCCGGCCCAATGGGCAAACGCAGCGAGCGAGCGAGCAATTACGTTTGCTGTACGTTATTTTTCGTTATTTTCCCTCGCGAAAGCCAAAGAAGACATCATTAAGTTCAAATTAGTCGATTGCCACACCGTTTTGTTGAACAAATTGCGCCAAATATCCGACACGGCACACAAAGGCACAAAGTAAAATAAAGCCAAACTTGAGCTTGTTGCTTGTATCTTGTAGCTGCAAGCGCATGAGCAAGTCGCAGCTGTTAGGACGAAAGCGAAACACCAAGCAAACCGCAATTAATTAGCCCGGAGGAAGTGTTTTTGAATGAAAGTGAGTAGCTCGAACTGGAAATACTCTTGGCATTGCCAGTCACATTGACCAACACTGGCATACATTTCACATGCATACTATAACGTTTGCCAACACTATCCAGCAACGCTTTCTTTTTAAATTGGTATATTATGTTCCTGAGAATTGTATAAAATTTGCTAGGCTTGTGTAGTATTACTTCCAACTTGACCTGGCTAAAAACCCTTTGGATGCATACTAGAACGTTTGCCAACACTGTACAGTGACGTTCTCTTTTTGAAATTGGTAGATTATAATATTATATTCCTGAGAATTTGTATAATATGCTGCGGCTTATATAATCTTACTTCCAAGAAATATTGTAACCAATTTAACGTTGCTTAAAAAACTCTTCGCATGCTTACTAAAACGTTTGCCAACACTGTTAAGCAATGTTCTCTTTTTGAAATTGTTATATTATAATATTATATTCCTGAGAATTCTATAAAATTCTATGCTAGGCTTGTTTAGTTAATCGTTTTCAATTAATTTCTAGTTTTCAATTAACTCGATTCAGGCATTCACCTGCTTCCTTTGGATGTCTCTCTCTCTGCATAGACTGCATAGACTGTGGATACAAAAATGTTGAGCCCATAAACCGAAGCCATTAACTAGCGTGTAACTCAATCTCCGACACCCCACGAAATGAAGTGCATATATGTATATTTGTTTGGCGTTTATATAAAAAATCTCCTGGCCCAGCGTGTCGCACATTTTCATTAATTTATTTTAATGTTGCAAATAAAATCGATCGATGAAAAAAATGCCAAACAAAAGGCAAAAGGCGGCGATTTCAAATGTGTGCCGCGGCTTGCGAATCGCTGTGCGTTGATTTTGATTAATTTCCCCCCCGCCGCCACTTTCGCCCAATGTAGAGCACTGAATCCGCGATCGGTATTAATGAGCTGAGCTAATTAATACCCGGCACCCACAATCCCCTAGAGAGCCTGAAAATCTGGGGAATCTGGGGAATCGAACTGGAGAAATATTATGCAAACGAAAGCCGCTGCTGCTGCTGAGGCTAAATTGAACCATCGAGTGTTATCGATCGATTTGCATAACTCGATGATCTACGATCGGTTCAATTTCGCCTTTCGAGTTGTCGCTACTGTTTGCCGATGTCATTTGTTTTCCCTGCCCGACCATTGCCCAATTTAATTTGCCCAATTGATTGATGGCGGCATTTCTTTCGGCCTTTATTCAGACTTTGCCTCCCGAGTTTGTTCGATTTGAATTTCGCATTGCCCAATAGCGCAAACGCAGGCACAGAGCCAGAGCTAAGCCTGAGTCTGAGCCTGAAAATGTGTGCAATTACACTCGGTCGAGCGGTTCCCATTCAAACAGTTCGCCGAATTTAAAGGTTAAGACTCACCATTTAAATTTAACAGCCCCGCTAACACAATGCCCGGGCAACTGACAAAGACAACGCGGCGGCGTCTAAACGGACCAGAGAGCTGGCTGGCTGGCTGGCTGGGGCTTTGTTCCAATTTTTATGTACTTAGTTTTGCAGGCGCCTTTGGCCAAAGTTCAAAATGTTAATTGCTGGCGCGCAAAAAAAGGCGAAACGCCTTCATGGTAGATGGCCAGCAGCGGAGAAAACCCCCAGAAATCCTATTCAAGTCAAAAAAATTAAATGGTTCGGATCTAAAACCGCAAGAGCCAATGGGGAATCCCAATTCAGTGTTTTGAAAAAATTATAGAAAATAATCTGCGAGTAGAAAGGTCTTGTGAATATTTATTGTTTTCCTTCAGCTCAGACTTGAAAGTTATTGGAATTTCTTAATGAGGAACCAAAGTAAAGTGACCTCCACATTGTACTTTGTTTGTTTTACAAATACTAAACAGTGTGTTTTTTAATTCTCGAAAGAAAATAAACAAAAGAGTTACCTTTACCAATCAGCTGCTTGAAAAAATAAATAAAAAACTTGTGCTTTTTTGGGAATTTTGATTGGAAATAATTGGTATAAACCTTTACCCATATTTGGTTTACTCAAGTTTAATTAACAGAAACTTTGTTTGGTTTTTGGGGATGATTTCTAGCTTTATATGTATTTATTTTTTTTTTTCTTACCAATTTCCCACTGCAATTTCCCGCAACTTCTCCTCAACAAACACCCATCTTGCCTCAATCAATATTCCCCTTTGAATTGATCATATTTGGACCACAAACCCCTCCAATATCAACCGCAAACGCCCACAACAACGCCCACGGACCACAAAAAATAACAAAATTAAATCAAAATGCAAGAAGCTAAAACCTCAAGTTGTAAGCAAATTCAAATTCAGTAGCCGAGGAGAAAGGGGGCGCGACATGATGGCGATACGGAGTCAGGCAGCTGTCGGGCCTAGATCTCCTGGTCGGATCTGTCTCGTAAATTACAAAAATAATAAATATAATTTCGTAGACACTCAAGAAATCAAATTTCAATCGCTAAATGTTGAGCTTTCTGATGGGAAACTTTTAAACTACTAAAGAAAATAAGTTCAAGGAGTTTTGTGTCCTTTTTAAATGTGTTCCAACTGCAGAGGGTCAAGTTTCCATCTTTTTTAGTTTTTTATGAGGTTTTTCCCCTATTTATTTAATTAATTTATTTATCATTTTAAGCAGTCATTGAGATCATTATGAAATATCTTATTTTCTTGCCGTGTTCACTCATATATTGTACCTTTGTGTTTATAAAGTTGCATGCCACATTGATTTTATGGCTGTCGGCTCTTTTAGGCCATTACTGCTTGGCCAAGATGTGCTTCGGCTTCGGTCTTGTATTTTTCTGTATTTCATATTTTTTTGATTTTTTCAAGAGGCCTTTTTACTCATTATTTTGCGCACTTATTATTTGTATAATGCGAGCAGGCGCTCGCTCATTAAATTTCATTCATTGTGCAAATGAATGGCAATTGTTGTTCGCTCCGGTTGCATTTAACCGCCTCGTTTCTAGCATCATTATATATTATATGGCTGAGAGCTGGCCCAAATTGGTGGCGTCACCATCAGTGCGCCGATTGTTCAGATCTGGTGGCATTATCTGCGTCTTTTTGACAAGCCACGATAGCTAGCTGCTGCTGCTGCTGCTGCTGCTGAGAAATTGTCACAAGGTAGCTGTAGCTGCTACAGTGGTTCGTGATGCAATCCGTATCTGCGGTTTTTGACTTTGGCCCAATGAGCTTGCTAAAAAGATATTGGGACACATTTGCGGTGCAGGAGTCGCACAATTGAAACTCATCTCTCATCTGGAGTCTGTGTTTAAATTAAGCAATTTAATGTTGATTAAAAACAGGAAAGGAAACTAGCTTCTGACTAAGATTATACCCTTTAAAGGTCTGCCTAATCCCTAATTTCTGTCTCTTGAGCTACTTATTGGTTTATTTTCAGCTATAATGCTCACAAACCTTTTCTTTTGACTTGTTTTGAAAGCCTTAAGAAATATTTCGGTGTTATTCGGCATTATTTTGACCACAAATGTCTCGTTACCGCGTCTGTTTTTTCGGTCAGGGAAATGTCATAGGGGAAGAGTTTCCAGTTTGGTAATTGGTAAATGGTACGGGCAACACGGTGCCACTCGCTCGGTGACATAATGACACATAGAGACACACCACCGGGGAGAAGTCGGAAGGTTGGAAAGGTTGCTGGGAAAAGAGGCAGATGAACGAACGGCCAGATGGAGATGTCTTGCCACAAACAAAGGAAAATTAACTTTGGCTAGCTTACACACGGAAGTCAGGTCTGTGGGTCTCTCGTACCTCTTTTCCCCTTTTTCGCGATTTTCAGTTTACATATAGTAGAGGTTGTTCCAGTAATTGCTGAAGATGTCGTAAGAGCGACGAGAGATGTCTGGAAAAATGTTTTTGGCGCTCTTTGCATTTGATACTTTAGCTTTGTTGGCTTGTTTTTTATTTTCTATGTTTTTTCCCATCTTTGCTGCTGATTAATTTGTTGGCTTTCTTTTAGCCTTTTGTTATATATGGCTTACTCAACTGCTACTGACAAATTAGCGACTCGCGTTCTGTTTTTGCCGACAACTTAACAGAAACTAAATTTGAAACTGGAGCTGGATCCAAGGACAGGTGTTGTAATCGCAAAGTGATTTGCATGTCCGCTGATAGAATTAACCTTCATCCACGTCCGAGATCTCCCCAAAAAAAACGAGAAACGCCAAGTGATAGGTGAGAAAAAGCAGCCGGCGAGAGAAACAAAGGCTGGCAAAGTGAAAGCGCTCTGCTGCCACAAATCAAATGCGACTGGAGTTGATCCGCGTCGAGAGTCTGGGCATTGGCCATTGGCCATTGCTGGCTGGGTTGATGACTCCACTCCGAGCCCCATAATTCTCGGCTGCCAAACAAAAGCGCAGCGAAAAGTTTCACTTTCACAGCTAGCTAATTAAGTCCGCTGTCCGGCGACTGCCAGATACAGATACAGCTGCTGCAGATACAGCTAACAGCTACAATTCGGAGCTTGAACACTTACCATGATGATGATGGATCGCTTCCTGATCCGGCGGCTTGGCCAGGGCCAGGGATGCCAGCGAGAGCACGGCAATGCAGCTGCAGATCACCAGGCTTAATCCTCTGCTGGTTTCAAACAGTTTCGCTGAAGGTTTGCTGCTGCTCCTCCGACAGCAGCTTCTGCTTCTCCGCGCTGTCATATTTTCTATGGTCTTTTGACTTTGGCGTCTCTTCTGTGTTGTGTGTGGGATTCTATCTAGCAAGATATTAATTGCATTTCACTTTTATTCATATAATTTTCATTCAAAATATTTTTTCATTTAGCTGGAAAAGCAGCTGTAGCAGCAACATTGGCAACTCAAAACGCAGCAGCGATAACTGCAAGTGAAATTTCACTTTCGGCCATTCAAGTGGACTTGAGGCTCAGGCTCAGACTCAGGCTCAGACTCAGACTTACTTGCGGATATTTTGATTTTGGTTTTGGTTTTGGTTTTGGTTTCGACTTTGGGTTGTGCGCCGCCGAGTCCAAGAGCAAGTCTGGTCAACACATACACATGCATGTATGCATACGGATACAGAGATACAAAGATACAAAGATACAGAGCTACACAAAAAAAAAATAAAGGCTGGGGAGCACATGGGAGGCTGGGGTCACGCACTCCACTCCGATACTGATCACTCTATAAATCAGGTCGGGTATATCGATAATTATATCAAACCAAATATTTGCAAGGGAAGATTTTATTTTCCTCAAGATAATTCCCGGGAAAATAATTCAGAAAGGTAAAGTTTCTAACAAAGAAATGTGAAAGGAACTGACACTGATTGTTCAATTTAAATTTAAATCATTTATATATTTAAAACTAAATGCAGATCCTAATAATTCATTTATTTATTCAAAACTACATGCAGAGTCCCAAGTATAGCAACACTATCTGAGTTTTCCTAGTGATTCAAATGAAGTAAAATAAAATTTCCCTCCACAGAGCATTGGTCCGTCGATATTGCCGCAAATTGTAGCTGTAACTTGCGATTATTGTGTTGCAGTTGTTGCCAAAAATGTTGCTGCTGCTGCTGCTTGTGCTGGTGCTGGGGTTATTGTTGTTATGACTGTCATCTTATCCGCTTCGCATAAAAGTCATAAAAATAAAATGTATTTTGTTAGCCGCTGAGCAGCGGCAACAAGTTAACTGTAAACAGGCAGCAGCGACGGCAGCAGCTGCTTTTCTGCCACATGCAACGCAGCTACAGACTTTCGCAACTATTTTTTGTTTTTTTTTTTTGGCCAGTTAGCTAGTTTGCTAGTTTTGTTTGTTGTTTTTTGTTTTTGTATTCGATTTCATTATTATTGTTGTAGCAGGAAACTATTAGCGCGGAACCGCTGCCACACACACACACACTCACAGAAATCAAATCCAAACACTATTTCATTTCGGTTATTTGTAATTAATTTGCATTTCGTTAGAGTTTTCGAGTAGTAATTATTTCAAGCACTTGTGTGTTTCTTTTCCTTTTATTGCTTAGTAGTTTTTTTTTGTTTAAATGCGGAAATGGCGCGCCATCAACTACAAACACTTCAAAAAAATGTGAAAAAAAAAAAATAATAACAAAGTGAAAATGAAATTGAAAATGAAAGCGATGAAGCGTACGCGCCAGGACTTTGATTATTTTGTATTTCTATGGAAGCACTTCCTAGGTAAAGAGGCACTGGCTTACGGGACGTATTAATACTTGGTAGTAATTGTGGAAACGGGGGAATCGGCGCTCAAAACCCACGTTCAAATCGCGCTTTAAATCTCGGCTCAAATCGCGACGTCTGACGAGCGCTCCCAACGAACGCCATCAACGGTCTGAGTCTCGCGCAGGCGCCGTCGTAAACTTTTAAGTCCGATCCCCCAATGTTGCAGCCAACAGAGAAATAGAGAAGCAATGAGTCCGATACTGTGTTTATGCGTAGACGAGTTTATGTATTCAATAAGTGAATTCTATCGATAAGGATGTGCCTAAACGTGAGTTCATGTGTTCCTTAACAGACGAATGTTGACCATGAATAATGTAATGCAAGACACAAAATAATGAGGCGCCATCAACCTAGCTTAGTTTAAATTAGCTGACAGCGCCGAGCGATAATATAAACTAATATAATAAAATATTAATTTGAAAACAGTTACATTATCTAATAACGTGGATTTAGCATGGAAGAGATTAATTATATTATTAGACTGATGTCTGGTAAAGGAGAAGAAAAATAAACCGTGATTTTTATTGTATTTGCTTATCGAGAAACAGCTGATTGACTATCTGTTAATTAATTCCTGTGTCTCACATAAACATGTTTTGTCTCGCATAAGCTGTTCACGTATTGAAAAATACGCGTATTCCCTAGCATAAACATGGCAAGAGACACAGAGAGAGAGAGAGAGAGAGAGTGAGAGAGCGAGCATGGGAGACCTCTGAATTGCTTTGAGGTTTCCTCGGCTGAGAAAGCGTCTGGTTTTCATGAATGGAGCTCTGGGGCTACGATCAGCTGCTCGCCGCTGCCTGCTTCTCGTCTTGCGGAGCGTGTGCCCCATAAAAACCTGTAAATGTTGTACAACTCTTTTTCTGGCTGCCGCTCGCAGCTACCAACAGCAGCCGCCACTCCAGCCTCCGCGCTGTGCACGTGATGCGGCATGGAGAGTGTCAATTTTCTGCGAGATGAAGATATAAGTCAAGGAACTAAGTTAAAGAGAAATCGAAATATACATAGCGAACTACAGAGACACAAGGGATGAATTTTAGAATGAAAAGTACTGGCTGTAAGGATAACAAGAAAGGAAGCTAACTTCGTGAAGCCGAAGATTGCATACCCTTGGAGTTTGATACATACGATCAGGGTCTCAGCTTGATACTGAACATAACTAAGACGAAAATACATTAACTAACATTTAGGGAGGTGTTCAAGGTTGGTTTTTATTAAGTCAACCAACAGAAATTTTTTTTTTAAATTTAAAAAACTATTTATACCCTTTTCAGGGTATTATAATTTTAGTCAGCAACTTGCAACGCAGTGAAGGAATCATTTCCTAACCTGTCAAGCATGCATATTCTTAGTAGCATCAACAGTCGATCCGATTTAGCTATGTCCGTTTGTCTGTCAGTTTCTACGCAATCTAATCTCTCAATTTTTAAGCTATCTTCTATCTACTCTTACTATTATACCCATTAATTTATTAATATAAATCCACAATGGTTGACACTACCTTCTGTTTTTTTTTGATTGATTATATTGATGCCATCATATAAAAGGTTCATAACTTATTTCCACACCAATTAGCACACCACTATTTCGTTATTGCCTAAAATGAAAAAAACCCTTGCCTGGAGAAATGTTGGCTGGCACATCCCAAAAGGTCTTTCGCCATTCCTCCAAACTCCAAAGCAATTAGCCATGCCTGCCTCTCTCTTTCTCCCTCCCGCGCCATCATCTCCACGTCTTAATCCCGTTCTGCGGCCTAAACCCATGATGGGCCCTAAGCGATATTAATCTTTACATTTGGCACAAACACGCACAAGATAACAAGCCTGCGTAACTTTTGCATAAGGCCAGATGTCGGACATGGCTCAAAACTATGTGGACGGACGGATCAATTAATAACAAAGTCTTATCGAATTTTATTGGTGATGATGAGCATGGTGGCGATCAGTTTTCACGCTGATTACACACTCCAAATCCGATGCGGCATCGAACTTGGACTAGTTTGTTTAGATTTTAATTATTTTCGTAAATTAAATTAAAGCAAACCTTGAATGAAATTACATCCTCCTGTTATACCAGCTTTTGCTTTCCTCTGAAGGAAAAATATAAAACCCTTTCGAACCTTACTTCGTGTGCGATTTGCACCTTGGGTGGGCGTCTTCCCACGTCTAGCTTTTTGGGGATACTTACTTGGCCGACTACAAGGCGACATCTCTTCCGCCAAGGCGCCGCTGCCTATAAAGCCTAGCTTTTACCGCTAATAGCAGCTAAAAATTGGAAAAAATCGCGGGGGGGGAATCTGGTGGAAACCAGGGCGTGCCTCCCGAGTCGGGGCTTAAAATGCAATTACGCACTCTTCGCAGTTGTCACCGATGTCGATGTATGGGTCTCCCCAGTCTGGGTCTGCATTTCGCGAAGACTTCCTGCTCCGGGCCTCCTTCAGGCGAATCTATTTCCCGACTCGCTCTGCCTCTGCCTCAGCCTCTGCCTCTGCCCATTTTTGAGGCTGTCATTAAGTAGATAGCTTTTCTTTTCAGTTTTATTTCTTGGCTATGACTGCTGAGACAAGTTTTCACCTCGTCTCCCTCCCCGCGGCCACGGCCAAGTGGCTGTTGTGACACGTATCCATGTACCACGGGACACCTATTTGTATCTTGTCTGCCCTACGGACACTAGGTGCGAGTGCGCTAATACTGCAGATTTACAGATTTTCAGATTTATGGCACTGGATCGCCTTATGGGCTACACTCATAAAAATAATTAGGATAAATATCGCCCTAAAATTAAGAAAATGTATTTGGAATTAGGAAAAACGAGAAAGGAAGCTAATTTCGGCACATCGAAGTTTGTAAACCCTTGCAGTTTGCTAATGCATAAGGCGATCTTATCGTAAATCGATCATAACTAAGCCAAAATGTTAAGCTTTTGACTAAAATATAACTTCCTACAATAGTATAAAAATTTGTACCGAGAAATCTCACACATGTGGGCATAGAATTCCCAACTGGTTCTTACATCCCTGGCATGATGTGATGGTATTCGCTCAAGTTTTAAACGCATTAGCAAATATATGCTATTACAGAAGTTGCAAGTCTCTATTGTTTATAGTTACCTACCCTAAAAGTAACTCACTTTGTTTTTATTCAAGAAAAATGAACCTTAAAGTTTAAAGAAAAGTTATTTTAATGGCCAACTGGACCTAAAACAAAGAACAAATTTTCCAAGCGAATAAAAATTTATTGGTTCAACAGTCCCAAAAGTTTCAGGCTTAAACTAAGAATAAACGTTCTATTTATACGAAGAATTTGTTGTCCTATTCTGATTTGAGGGACAATTTTCTTTAAATTACAGAACGCAAAGCATTCCTGTATTACTACCTTGTTGGATTCATAATTATAAACCAGATAATTCGCGGACTATTGCATAGTTTTGGAAGTGTATACTTTCAGGGGGACCTAAACTTTGAGACGGTGTTAATTTCTAGCACACTTTTGAGCAGAAAAGCGATTTCCCATGATCTGAAATTGATATTGAATTTTTTTTTTGGCTTAGTTGTAATGGAAGTGACTTTAATGATTCCAAAGCTGACCGAAAATATTATTAAGACAAACTACAACTTAATATTAATTGAATCGATAGATCTTAATCAATATATAATCATTTACCTTCCAATTTGTTAAAGGAATGTCTTCATAGTGATCAATAGGTTTGTTCAGCATCCAACCATCCATTCATTTATGAAGACATTCTTTTAACAAATTGGGAGAAAAGAGATTGGATACTGATTAGAATCTATCGATGAATTTTATATTAAGTCGTAGATCGTCTTAATAATATTTTCTATTTTCAAATTGAAAACAGTTAATTATAATAAAACTCCAAAAATCAGTCTACTGCTTTATTATTATTTAAACACAGCTTTGCACTGCTTTGTTGCTATTTAAAAAAAAAAAGCAGCTTTGCTTTAAACCATTGACATTACAGCAAAATACCGACAGGTGGCGCACCAATCAATTTTTTTTACACAAAAATATAAACAATTCATAAGTAAATAACAGTTCTATTTAAAATGTGTAATAGTCATCAAAAAGGATATTATTTTTTCCAATTTCTCTATATAAATCTATATTGTCCCTTTGCTCCATCTAACCTTTTGTAATTCTCAAAGAATATTTCATATAATTATCCTGTTATTTGCATGTGAGACAAGTTTTTATTGAGTAGTTTTGTTTTTCTTTCTGCTGTCTCCCTCTATTTTTTTCTTGTAGCCTTTTTCCCCGTCACGTTGACAAGTCCATTAACATTGCCATAGACATTGACGAGAGCGTTGCTCAGTCGATCAATCGATCAATCGATCAATGCATGACTCACTCAGGCCGCCCCTTTTAACAAGCCTGTGCTTTTGGTCTTTGTTTTTCCTCGGACACTGACAACTGGCCTAGCAACTTGGTGGAAAATGGGCAAAGTTGAGGCAAAAGACACCAATATCTACATGCCCTAACATCTTGTGAGAAAATTCTTTACCAGAAACAGAATATGCCTATGCCTTAAGGCATGAATATAGACTTATAATTCTAATAACTATTTGCAAATGCCACGAAAATGGAGCTAACAGAAAGATACTTTCAAGGCTGAGACTGAAGCTGTAAAGTTATTAAGATGAAACTTGGGAAAGGGTATCTAGACATGCAGAGCGGCTTGGGGGCGCCCAATAAAACACGAGATCCGCATATGAAATCGGGTAATAAAAACCGCTGCAGTAACGGCAACAGCTATCAACCGGCAACTGGCAACTGGCAACAGCAACAGGCAACACATGCGACAGTTGCAACAATTACAACATCACCGATTTTGGTCGCGACTCTGCCGGTTTTCCATTTACTTTTATTTCTTTCATTTCTTGTCTCTCTCTTTGAGTTTTTATGTTTTATTTCTCCACGTTTTTGTCTTATTTTGTATGTTGTTTTACAATTGCAGACAGAGAGAGAGAGGGATAGACAGAACGAGAGAGAGAGGGAGTAACTCCCCCAATCTCCATTGTGCATTCTCCGACTCCAAGTCCACATCCACATCCACATCCATTCCCTGTTCCAGCTGCAACTTGGCCCCTTGCTCGATTCCATTTCAGTTCCATTTTCCGTCCTCTGTTTTTGGTTTTCTGCTTTCTAGTACTCAGTTTTCTGGTAATACTCTAAATTTGGGTTTTAATCTATTTAAAACTCGTAAAAAATAACTAAAATTTATGAATATAGTAATTTTATAATGTATATATTGACATATTTAATATTTAAAAACTGCGAAATGGTTGCTCTTTTCATTCAAATAGGAAAAAGAGTATTTATGTTTCCGGCTTTAAGCTCGATCATTTTGTTTCTTGTTTTTCTTTTGTTTGTTTTTGGCTTTTCTGCTGCGAGTTTTTCGAAATTCGAAACATTAACGGAAAGTCTGTGGAGGTAATTGGACGCGTTCAAGGCGGAGCCGGTGGCGGTGGCCTCTGAGGGGAGGCAGGAAGGATGGACGAGTGCATCCATTCCCAACTGCAATCCCGTGCATAAAATAACATAGAAAAAAAACCCGAACAAAATTATGTTGCATGTTGCTTATATTTTGTTTAATGTGCTATATTTTTTAAAGTTTTGCTTTTAATTTTGCTAATCGTGAAGTGAAGTGACTTGTGATGGTTTATTATTGTCGTGTAAATTCAGAAAATTATTAGGAAAATTATAAATTTATTGTATCTCTTACATAAGCTTAGAGCCAGAAGAAGGACATATTAGACTGTTTCTTCCGTTCTATTTTATTCAACCGCGATCCAAAGAGATTTTATTTGTTTATTTTTATACAATATAAGACCAAAATATGTTATTTATAATGTAACCTTTGTTCCATTTGTAGAACACTTTTAAGTGATCGGTTATCAACCGGTGTTTGTTCCGAGACTCTAATATTGTACCGATATAATCTTAAGAAAAACGATAAAATCTTTCAAGACGAAACGTAGCCCATTATTTCTTCCCCCTCTTTAAAAAAATCCACTCTGTGATCTTTAGTTAATTCCTCAAGTGCATTTTCCATGCAAATCATGGTCTCTTAAAACCTAAAAGTACAAAAACCGCACCTCTCTATAAAAAAATAAAAAAAATTCCTTAGAAAATAGCGAAAAACTGGTAGAGTTTGGTATAAAGAAAAACCCTCTTAAAAACAAGGCTCAAAAATTCGGCATATATCCGTACACATTGGCTTAGAATATTTAATCTACAAAATACAATATTCATGGTATTTATTAAAAACTCTACGTCAGAGAGCTCCATAATTATAATTCCGCTTAAAAAGTGTGAAATAATTTAACGAGATCCATGTCTGGAAATGCAAATTCGCTGAAGTTATGAGAATGGAGAATTAAACTTGTTTTTCGGTTTGGGAAACTTTGAAATGCGGGTGACATTTCCGAAAAATATGATTCCTTGGCAACCGGAAATCAGTGCATAAAATCTCCATGTGCCACTTGATTGGTGGTTTTATGTCTGTATTTCTGAATGCCTTCAAACTGGTCCTCTCTATTTTGTGATCGATGACACTGTCACTGTCACTGTCCACCCCTTTTATGTGTTTACGGCCAACTGCCGCGATCATAATCATCGCTTTGTCGATTGTTATTTCTTCGTCGCTTGCCAATTTTTAAAAAGAAAACAGAAATAAAACTCGGATGATTGTTCATTTGGCAGACGAATAATGAAAGTGGTTGCCGCCGCTGTTGTTTGCAACGAGTTTTCTAATCAACAAAAGTCACAAGAGAAAGAAAGAGTGATCGTGATCAGCAATTGTCTGCAGGAAGATGCGCGAGACCAGAGTCTCCTTTCGAGGATCGGCTCAATCGGATTTCCGATTTTGGCGTGGCCTGCTATTTAATCGATTCCGAGTTATGCCCACGATTTCTTCGGGGAAGCTTGAAAATCGCACCGCTTGGAATGGAGCAATAAACGCTGCGCCTCGCATTGGGAAATCTAAGTGGATGCTGCGCATCGTTAATCGCCGATCGCTGATCGCTGATCGCTGATCGTTAATCGCAGTTATCTTTTCTTTAACATTTGTTGTGCTGCACCGGGTTATCCCTAATAGATGTCCATTCCCTCGTCTTTGCCGCAATTAGATGTGACCGAATCAGCACTTTCTTCACGTATATATAGCGTATATATAATCCCTCGCGAGCACTCTCTCCAAGACCGATTTAGTGCCCTTCATTTCGGGCCTTACGTCACAGAGCGGTCGCATAATTAGCCATCAGTGTACCCCGCATGCCAAATGCATAACTGGATTCGATCGCTGATCGTTGATCGCTGATCGTTGATCACTTGAGAAAAAAAGGGGGTCATCAAGATATAGTTTACTTGCTAAATTATTTGAATATCCATTATGATTGATCTTTAATTAAAGATCAACTATATTATAACTATATAATAAAATCCCCTTCACCTTTCACAATATTTATACGTTGGGGGACTATCTTTTCTACCTGTGCACTGATACCAAAACGAAACTGAAACTGAAACCAAGAAAACGAAGCGAAAAAAAAGCCAAACCGGAACCACTCAAGTCCCAAGGCGTGTGTAGGTGTTGACAAGTAGATCACGAACACGATCGCGATCATAAATATATATATTTGTGCCCGTATATATTACTCATCGGGCATTCTGCCACAGGTCCCAAGTCCTCCTAGACCGGATCCGAATCTAGCCCAACTAGTTAGTTAGCATACGGACTCGTCTTGGGCTTAAGGCTTCGGTTCGGCATAAACTCTAAACTTGAATCTCAGATAACTGAAAATGAAAACTAAAGGCTTAACCTTGGGCGGCTTTTGCGTTTGCCGGCCATTAAGTTCGATCATAAAAAATAGACCAAGTTGTTTGTTGTTGCCCAATGCAAAATAGCAAAATATTTAATGAAGTTGTCGGGCGGTTGCCCAGCTGCTCGGTTATTCGGTGATCAATGATCGCCGTTTCTGTGGCAATAATGTCAAAGTGTTAAATGCCATCGCGAGAGAGAGACGGATCGAGAAAGGTGAAGTGAAGTGATGTGAAGTGAACAAAAATGCAGAAAAAATAGGAGAGGAAATGCGAAGGGAGGTGAAAAAATGTGGTTCACCTTTCGGTCGTCCGTCCGTCCGTCCGTCACTTGCAGCTCATGTCGCTGCTAGTGTTCACCTGATCGCACGGAACACACCAAGCCAAAAAAGTAGGACCGCTTAAAATGGAAATAAATATTTGATGAAAAAATTACTTTCGAAGAAATACTAATTTTTCGAGTATTTACTTACATAATATGTACAAATTGAATTGTACAGTTTAATTATATTAGTTTCTTTTAGTATGCAATGCGTTCTTTTAAAATTCAAATTAAGTCTTTCCATATAAATATTTACTTTTACAGTCTTTCAGGGTATTTTCTTTTCTTTAATTTCAAATTAATAACAATTTCTCTGACCATTTTCCTTTTCGGATTTATTTAAAAAAGCTAATTTCTTATAAAACGAAAAAGAAAGCTAACTTTGAGAAGACTTCGTTTTTAAAGACTCTTTCAGGATGCCAAGTCAATAACAACTTTCGATCTATTATATTATATAAATATATGAATTTGTATTTATATATAAAATATTTATTTTTCCCCTCAATAACATGCCTGCAACATTTTCTTTTAATCTCTTTTGGAGGAAACATAATAATAATCTCAATATGTTGAGCTTTCAAAAACTCATCAACACTTTAAAAATATTCCGTTGGCAAGCTAGAACTCTGCTTTTGCACTTTGGTGTTCTTCAAAAAAAAAGTAAGGATGCAAAAATAAAC
This sequence comes from Drosophila punjabiensis, assembly GCA_008042585.1. NCBI lineage: Eukaryota > Metazoa > Arthropoda > Insecta > Diptera > Drosophilidae > Drosophila > Drosophila punjabiensis. The sequence continues at coordinate 264,228 of VNJR01000219.1, forward strand.
CCTTGACATTACTGCTAACGGGCTGCCCCCGGCTGTGCCATGTACACACACTTGTATGCAAATGCCAAATGGTTGTTCGTCTCGGTTGCTTCAGGTTTTGAGGCTCGAAACCCGGGACTCGGGGCTCGGAGCTCGGAGCTCGGGGTCCGGGGTTTGGGCCAGAGCCGGGTTCGATCTTTGAATCGGTTTAATGCCAATTTATGTAACTTTCGGGCAGCGCAGCCGCCGTTTCCACTTCGATCTCCACTTTGATCTCCGCTTCGGTTTTCGATTCAGTTTTCGCCTCAGTTTTTAGCCCCAATTTCTGCGTCTCTGCCTGCAGCAGCGGCGTCGTGACTCAATTTTAAGTTAAAAAGTTTAAAATTAAACAAATGCTCATAATAAAATAAAGGCCGCTGCAGTAACAACACCCAAAGCGAGACAAAATCAAGAGCCAAAAGCAGCACTCCGAAGTGGGTCAAGAAATGATTACAACAAATAACGACTTCGACAGAAATAAAATAATATAAAGCGCCGGGCTGGAAATGAAATTAAGACTTTACAGCTTTACAACTGCAGCAAACTTGATCATAATTTAATCATCGAAATGTGATTTGATGTGATTTTGATTTGGATTTGGATTTTTTTCGCCTTCGCCACATCTGACTTTGCTGCATAATTTCAATGGCGCCGTGATTGATGGCTTGAGGGGCGGCCTGATTGACGACCTGGCTGCGGGTCAGACCTTCAGGCGGAGGAATGTCAACGCTTTAAAGGCGATTAACTTTAACTCTTTAATAATTGTGATCTAAACAATTATAATAGCATGAAACCGTAGAGAAAAGAGCAGCAGAAAAAGCCATTAAAACGTTGAACTCATAGGCTTGTTTCAGGTTCGAAACCTCATCCACCTACTGTTTCCATTTCTGCCCACTAAAGTCTCCAAATAGCTGTTGAAAAGCCAAACGATCGCGATGAAGTTGCACTCGAATGAGCTAGAGACTTCAGTATTCATCATTCATTATTCATTACTATGCATGTGCCCAGAGATCCGATCGATCGTTGGGAAAACGCACGCAAATAAAAAGCCACTTTTTCGAGCCGGAAATCGCAGGAAGGTCGTCTCGTTCAGAACAGAAAAATATTGTCCAAGTGAATCATTTAATTGCAGCCTACGTGGAAGCCATCATGATGATCGGCGAGATCTTTATGAGCACGGCATGGTGACTGCTCGCTGCTCATCGAAATCTTTTTCAACGCATCGCAGGCGTTCTTGAAAGGCCGACAATTGGCGTTCGTTGAACCTGGAGGCAGGCACTCCTCAGCGCACGACCGAAAATAAAAGAGGCTTTAGCAGACACGTATGATGATGAGGAGGAATCAGAGAAATAACTCGAAGAAATGGCCCATCAAACAATGGAACGAACTTTTAAGACATTTTCATTAACCGCACAACATAAAAGCTACCCAAGAACTTGTCCAGAAGTTGGCAAGAGGTAAAGGAGCGACACTCCAGGGGTGTGGCCCCGCAGAGAGGAGTCTCCAGGGGGAGGAGCACTACGTGTTCCGATTGTGCGAGTGGCTCACTATTCGGGAGGCCGTGGGAGGTGGAAGGTGTTTATGGCTCCACATCGGGTATTTCCTGATTGCTCTGCGAGAGGAGTAGCCCCTCCCTAGCACCGCCCCCGTGCCCCCGTGTCCCCGTGCCCGCTACCCATGGCACACACACAGCTCTTGCATAATAATTGACAGTTATAAATTTTCAACATGCGCGCCCAGCTTGAACAGAAATCTATATATATATAGGAAAAATATATAAAAATAAAATAATAAATAAAAATAAAAAAGGAGAAGAAAAGCAAGCTGGTATGCACACAGAAAGAAAATATGTCAAGAGGCAGGATTGTAAAATTTAACAAGTTCCGAAATGTCTAGCCACTCATTAAATGTAGTATTTATAATTCAAGAACTTGGCCTACGAAGGTAAAGTTTCTTTACCTATAAATTTCTCCAAGTGTAGCCAGGGAGGAGTGCTTAATTCTTTTGGCTCTTGTCCAGCTTGCAGGCCAGTTATCCGCTCTTTTTGTGCCCAACAACTACTCCCTCGAAGTTCACGTAACTCCCAAACCCAGACGGAGACGTGCGAGTGAGCGGAGGGAGGGGCTTTTGGGGCTCTCGGGCTCTCGGGGACTTGGGCTTGAAGATCGGAGATCGGGGCTTGGAGACGCCAACGACGACTGCAGGCCGCCGCATTAACATTCCAAGTTGGCCACTCCTGTTTGCGTACATCTGTATGCAGATGTGTGTACATTATCCACAGCTACACTCTCGAACACTTGAAATGTTGGATAACAGTTGTTGTTTCTTTCTTTCTTTCGTTTTTTTTCTCTCCCTCCGCTGGCTTTTTGTTTTTATTAAAATTTTATGACTTTTTTACAATACATAAAAAACAAAAAAAAAAAGAGCTGGTGGACCCGCGCCAAAGTGTTTTTATCTCGCTGCCTGCCACTGTCTGCGTCCCTGTTTTTGGGTTCCTTTAAAAACCGCATCGCTCTTTCTTTTATTTTATTTTTGGCCCATAAATTGGTAAAGAAAAATAACTGAAAAAAAAAAACGAAAAGTGGAGTGAAACAGAGCTGTGACTTCATCGGATCGGATCGGATCTATAAGCCGGCTCGTAATGCTCTTAAAAATGTGATCTTGGAATTACAACATTCAATTTCGTCAACTTTTTTTTGCACTTGAGAGAGATATGTTTTGAAGCCTGATTAATGGGTAATGGAATATTCCAATGAATAAACTATAAAAATATCTAAGTTTAAAATCCAGAAACAACTCCATTGGATCTTTATAAAAGAATACTTTATATGGAAAATGGAGACCATGTTCTGCCTGTGCCTCTCCCTACTCGTTTTCCTCAAGTTTACTGGAATTTATTGTGTTTTATTTTGAGGCTCTCTACGCCTTATGCAATTACCAAAGTGCCCACTCCCCGGCCTTAATCATTGTTGGTGTAATTATCATTGGCGTCATTACGATCAATCATCATTATGGCGGCAGACCATCCGCTAACCAGCATCCCATCCCAGTACTCGTACTCCTGTCTCCGTCCTTGAGCACCTCGCCCAGCTGCCACGCCCCTCGCCGTCATTAGCACTCGCTCTTATTATGTATATTATGTTGTTGTTTTTTCTGGTTTTAAAGCAACTCGAGGCGACTTATGACCTCGAGGCGCTCCCCACGACGCATCCTGTTTGTGCCCCCGTCCCGAGACTTGGTATCTGTTTTTTTTGTGCACTTTACTTAACACTTTATATAGTTTTTTAGTTGGACTTTTTATGCCCGCGTCGTGGCATCCATAGCAATGTGGCTGGCTGGACGGTAACTTGATCAACGTGACCTCGGCATAGCTTGAGTCACTTATATTCGCCGAACGAACGATCGCCGGAAATTCAATCCATGTCCCTGCCCAGTGCCTGTCCAGGCATCAGCTGCCGGCAAAGAATCGAATAAAATTATCCAAGGCCAGAAGCAAGTAAAAAACCCAATTGTATACATCACAAGGGATCACTTCCCAGTTTGCTAAAGTGGCTCCAGAAGGAAGCCATTGTCATATAATAAAACTCCAAAGCCGCAAACATAAATTAAACAATAAATAAATAATGAAAACGGGGAGGGAAAAGGTAAATAATCGAGCACTGCGTTCCAGTTTATCGATCAATACTAATTAGAAAACAGATTGATCAATCAATTACGAAAGTAAATAGTAAAGTAAAAACTAAGGAGAAACAGGCAGCATGGTAATTGAGAGAAAAGCTGCTTGATTTGTGAGCACTTTGTGGGGATTTCCAAATCGAACTAAAGTCGTAACTAAGATTAAGTGAAAATAGTGCCAAAATAAATGGTTAAAATAAAAGGTAACTAAGACTAAGTGAAAATAGTGAAAAAAAGGTTAAAAAAAAGATTGAGACAATTCTCAAGCACAACGAATGATAGAGTTTCCTTTAAAACGATATATTTAAATATTTATAGGGAAGATTCTTCAAAATCAACAAAAATAACAATTTCGTGGTTTGATTTTGCTTTCCCATTGACGCTTATGATTCCCAACGGGTTCCAGCTTAGATGTAGGGTAAGGAACCACGAAAATGAGTGATAGTTTCTTGGAAATTTATTAGGAATTTAAAATATCTTCTTTAACAAACTTGATGAATCATAGCCTTGTGGTAATTTCCAAATTGAAATAAACCTATAACCAAGACTTGGTACACAATTAACGAAATAAATAGTTTAAAATATACTGACAACTCTCAAGCTCAACGAATGATAAAGTTTCCTTTAAAGCATTATTTTTAAATATTTAGAGGGACAAGATTCTCCAAGAAAGAAGAACTAGTGCTGATTTTCGTGGTTTGCTTCTGCTCTCCCATTGACGCTTATGATTCCCAAAGGGTTCTAGCTAAGATGTAGGTATAGTAATAGTTAGCAGGTCTTGGAAATGTATTTAATATTTAATTAATTATTTATTCAAATCATTAGAAATGGCAAACACTTGATAAATCATACCTTTAATGAGCATGCCAATAGATAAGGGAATATGCTCGATTTAAACACTGAAGGTAAGGGAATGTAATGCATCCCAGAAATCCCAATTAATCAGAGTTCGACTGTCTTACAAGAGGTGCACACATGTCCAATGTCCAGGTATCATGCCCCCAGTTACCCTGCACAGCTGGCTAGGCTGGCTGCAAAAAAAAAGGTGTCAGTTGGACATATTCGCAGTGAGCCAAAGCCAAGCGAGAGAGAAGAGAGACTTGCCCCACCCCAGAGCCAAAGACAGAGCCAAATCCAAAACTAACGCATCCAGCTGGCTGGCTGGGAGTCCCACCGGTCCAGGCCAGGTTAGCTGTGGAATTGCATAAATACTCGTAAGCAAATGAGCAACGGTTAATCAATAAGCCCCACAGATTGGATAATATTTACTGGGGCCGCGGACTCCGAGGGCTCCGAGGGGGCGATCTTGTATCTGGCTTGCATATCAGTTGTTGCGTGCCCTGCTAATTGCAGTCGGCCAACGCGGCGTATGTGTAATGCGGTTAATCAACGACGAGGACCGAACGCTGAGCGACGAACGACGAGCATCGAACGAACGAACGAACAAACGGCCTTGAGACCAGCTGCCAACCAGTTTTGGCTTATGAAATCAGTTAACACGGCGGCCAGCAGCAGCAGCAGCAGCAGCCGGAGGAACGGACAGAGACGGACAGCGACGGAGCCGGAGAGCATCCCAAAAAATGCAAGTGAATGTCGGAGGCTGCACAAAGAAAAAATTGGAAAAAATAATATCCACACACATATCATATCATATCAGTTTCCATAATGCTGGCTCGATTTCTGACCAACAATATCAATTGCATATTATTATTAATATTATTTATTATTACTTGTAAATATTACCACGAGAATTTTGAATAGTTTCTTAAATATTTAAAGAAACAGAAACTGCAGTTATTGAGGAATTTATATAGATTTTTTAATAACTAGAACTTAACTATAGTACTTGAAGGAATTATTGAGGAATTTATATACATTTTTAAATAACTAGAACTAAACTTTGAGATCTTAAGTTTTCGGAGATTTTATGACTGAAGATCTCGATTCCTTGAGTTCTTTAAGCCCTTTAAAGGTAGTGTTTTGGATGGGAAAGTCAGATTTTCGGATTACGGATTGTTATTATTATTATTTATTATTGCTTGTAAATATTACCCCAAGAATTTCAAATAGTTTCTTAAATATTGAAATCAACAGAAATTATAGTTATTGAGGAACTTATATAAATTTTTAAATAATTAGAACTAAACTTTGAGATCTTAAGTTTTCAGAGATTTTATGACTAGAGATCTTGATTCCTTGAGTTTTTTAAGCCCTAAAAAGTAGTGTCAGAACGGGAAAGCACGATTTTTAGATTACGGATTATTATTATTATTATTATTATTTATTATTACTTGCAAATATTACCCCAAGAATTTCAAATAGTTTCTTAAATATTGAAATCAACAGAAATTATAGTTACTGAGGAATTTATGTACATTTTTTAATAATTAGAACTAAACTTTAAGATCTCATCAAGTTTTTAGAGATTTTATGACCAGAGATCTTAATTCCTGGAGTTCCTTAAGCAGTGTCAGGACGCTTAAGGACGGTTTTTTGGTTTTTTCAATGTGTGGCCTTTGGCTTTCCCCCTGCAAGCACAACTTCGAGCCCCGTTTTTTTGCAACAGGCAATATTGGAGCGGCTTGAACTTCCTAGTGATCACCATTGAAAGGCAACACCTCACACACACACACACACCACACACACATACACACACACACGCGATGCTGGGCAACAGGTGTGAATGATTTAGTGTTAACATGGCCGTAACCGAAGCAGCGGCCGCTCCTGTCGATCGATCGTTCTGCTTCCGTCTCTTTCCCGCCGCCGCCACTCGATTTTTTTTTTTTCAAGCTGAAGCTAAAGCCGTAGTGTCTCTGTCTCTGTCGCTGCCAGCGTCGCAGTTGCTGCCTCTGCCTCAGTCGCTGCCTCAGTCGCAGTAACAGTCGCTGCAGAGTCGACAGAGGTGGCAACGGCAACGGTTTTCGATGGTTGGAGCGTTCATCATTTTGCCATTTCACGTTCAGCTTGCAGCGAAATCGAAAGTGACTGCTCCCGAGCCCAAGACCCGGAGATATATATATATATATATATATATGCAAGCCCGATATTTGTGTATATAAGGAAAGAGTTGATGGTACTGCTGCTGCACGGATCCTCCTCGCATTCGCAGGTGTGTGTGGTGTGTGTGTGTGTGTGTTCTGGGTGTGTGTTTGTGTGTGTTGCCAGCCGTATAAAGGCGCCTTGCCAGCGGCCAAATAAGTTAAATGCAAACGCCAGTTGGGCGCCAGTCAAACGCCGCAAAGAGCAACGAAAAGTGCTGCTTGCTCTTCTTCGGGTTCTTTTTTATTTATATATTTTTTTGAATATTTTTTTTTTAAATCTTTGAAAGAAAAACTCCTGCTGCTGCACGCACACAGCAAAGCACACAGCACACACAAGAGCGACATAATTGATTCGACATTGTTGTTGGCTGAGCAAAAATGCAAAACACAAATGCCAAATTAAAAAACAAATAGTGTCCGAAAACGTAAGATAAAAAAGTGAAAAGTGAAAGTGCAACTCAAAAAAATGACCAAAGTGAACAACATTGCCACCAAAAGCAACAACAGCAACAAAGGCAACATTGCACGGCCACAATAAATGATCGAGCATCTATCGAACGGTAGACAAAAAGCGAAAAAAAAAAGAAAAATAACAACAAACAAACAAGCAAATGTTTAAAAATACAAACACACAGAGAGCAGAAATCCAAAGTGCATAACAATTACAAATTTTTAAGTTTGAAAATCAATTTCTGTCATTCAATTTGTTTTTATTTATCTTTACACCAATTTTTTCTGTTTTTGTTTTCGTTTCCATTAAAGCTGAAGCAGGCGGCAGTTGACTTTCAAAAGTGTCAATAAAATTTATGTAAAAAGGCAGCAGTTAACGAAAAGTTGTTACCAAAGCAACAGCAACAGCAGCAGCCACGAGGAGAGCAACTCCGTGATCCGCGATCCGCCATCAACAGCAAACAGCTCGAAATGCTGCTCAAAATGTGAGTATTTTTATTTTTCCTTTTTAAATAATATGCTTGAAATCAAATCAAAATAAACCAAAGGCGAGGGCATTGCAGGCAGGCCCCAAGGTCAAGTTGGCTATTACGCGGATTACGCAAAGATTTTAGGGCTTATTAGCGGCAATTATGGGTCTTGTGATAATCAAGTTTCCTTGGGAAAAATTTTGCTGTATTTATGTATTATTTTTAATACAAAATATCCGGTGGTGCTCAAGTCTTTGATTGGTTAATTATGATGAGAAGACTTTAAGCATTACTAAAGGGAAATCGTTGGATAAACATACGGGAAATCTACTGCTACGATTCTGGGACCTGGAACCCACCTTCTGAACACCAAGAATGCACTCCTTTTCCTTGTTAGACAGACATTATCATTGAAAAAGTGTCATAATATATTATAAAACTATGATCTCCATAAGTTAGACGAAAGTCAAAGCGATACATAATCTTTTTACACCTCTTTTTTTTTGATTAAATAAATAAAAAATGAAATGTAAATATTCATTTATGAATGGATCAACTTGGAACCATTTATAGAGATCTTTTTTAAGAGGATAAATCCAGGTCGGATCCATATAGAGCTCTTTTTTAGAGAGAGTGAATGCAGTTCGAGACGATTTATAGAGATCTTTTTCATAGGGTGAATCCCCCTCGAATTCCCCCCCTTATCCCTTATGTAATTTAACGAAAAAGCAAACCGATTACGTATACGCCGAGTGGACCCGATACAGTTATCTGTTATATGGCTCGCTCGGAATTTGGCCTGCAGCTGCGAACTGTTAACCTTGGTCAAGCACTCGCACTCGGACTCGGACTGGCTCTCTGGGACTTGGCTCAATCAGTCGGACAGTTGGTCAATCAGCGGGTTAATATGCATGAATTATGTCCGATCGAGGCGTGGCAATGAAATAAGTTTTTTGGCGTTAATTTTAAATGAATTTGTTGCTTTTTTTCTTCGGTGTCTGTGCAAAAGAGGTGCTGATCTCTTGCGATCTCTCTTTTTCGGAAAGGTCAACTGTGCTGCAAAGTACACACTTGAATATATTGTATATTCGTGGGGGGAAATCACAAGGGGCACGAGGTACTGAGGAGTCAACAAACCTTTTGGCAAGACGACGACGCATCCATTTAACAATGCAAAACTTACTTTACATTTCATGGCTGCAAATGTTGCTAATATATTTTGTGTGTTTGTGTTTTTTTGTTGTTGTGCTTTTTTCTTATTGTTGTTGCCTCAGCTTGCTGCTTCACTGCCTCTTGAAAGCGTCAATGGCCCCTGAATCGGAATCGAAAATACATACAAAAGATGCCAGGTATCCGAAGTTGAAGTTGAAACGTCGGTGCGATGGTACTCGAAGATATTTCTTCTCTTCTTTTTCTTTGGTGGCTTTCCTGGCTCAAATGAATTGCCAAATTATAATACAAATTGCATGCCACACCCGCCGCCAAGAGCCGAAAAAAAAGGCAGCACAAAATTAACAACTCAAGCACTCCCACTCGCTGCCTCGGATTTCTGGTTGCTGCACCAACTGCAGCGGGGGAGTCAGTCTGAAGCCGTTAACCGCGGCTTTCTGGCCAATAAAACAATGGCTCTTGCAGAGGTTACAGTGCGTTGCTAGCACAACTTTGTTACTAAAATAGTAAATAGTTAGTTAACCTTTGCAGCATTACTGCCCTGTTATTACCTCTTCTGTTGATTAACTGCAACGGAAAGTGTGCTTTAATTTCTCTGTAGACTTGTTCCATTCAGTTAGTTTCATTTACTAAGCTAAGATACAAAGTGGCAGTAAAAGATCCAATTTAACCGAAGGTGTTTAATGGCAATTCAAGTCAAGGCAATCCTGCCGCGAATGCGGTCCAATTATTCTTGGAATTCAATTCACACATTCTGCGTGAGTCAGCTGTCGGATTATGTCTGGCCAAGAGACCATTGGGGGAATTTTTGCGAAGATATTAGATGTGGGAATGCAATTAATGACTGCTTGGTTCGCTAATTGTGACTTTGAGACTATATTTTAACCACAAATATGCCGTTGTTTGGAGAATAGATTAATTAAATATTAAAAGTTGTTAATAATAATAACTATAGTACTTCTGTTGAATTAATAATCAATAAATGTTTATTTAGCGTCCCCAGAATGTGAATATTTCAGCTAGTGAATGCCACAAGTCAAATATATACTATTTCGCACTTTAAATCCTAATTAATTAATACTTAATATGGAAAATCAATGGAAATTAATGCCTTTTTGGCTCAGTTATTGTTTTCTTAAACTTTGTTGTGTCAAATAAAAATTATTAAATAAAAAAACGATAAAAATCGATCTAAATTGTTTAGCACAACATACCCTAGGTCTTCTTGGATGCTTGTGATGGCTTAAAACCAAATAATAATCGATCATAATTGAGTCTTAAAATAGTTTGTTATTGTGAGTTATAGAAGAGAAGTCCATATTCAGTGGCCTGCGGTGTGCCACGATTCTCTGGCTCAGAAGAAAACCTCTAAATTTACTCAATTGCTGAAATTGTGAATGGGAATATTCATATGTTGGCTTCGTGATCGGTGATCGGTGTGCACATTGTCACCTGAAGCATAACATGTGCGATCCAGGCCTCAGCAGAGGAGACCCTTGGCCGAGGAGCTGCCGCGGAGCCAGCCAGAAGCCAGTTGCAGCTATATGACATATGGAATAAAGCATAAAGCATATAACATATAGCATAAAGCATATAGTTTGTAGCATATAGCAATTTGCACGCCGATGTGGCCATAATTATAACTTTTCTTGAAGGCAACTCGTAGACGAGAGTCTCCGAGTCTCCGCCGACATTATTGCTTATGTCCATTGTTGAGCCGAGAGCTGCCCGTTTTGGGTGCTGTTGCAATTAAAATAAGTTGAAGTTGTCTACCTTTGCAGTAAGGTGTTGCTTTGCAGTTGCTGCTGCTGCTGCTGCTGCTGCTTATTTGTTGCTTACTGCTGCTGCTGCTGCTGCTCGCTGCTGCTCACTGCTCACTGCTCGTTTTGCGGCAGTCCCCGAAACTTGTTCGACCGTGCCGAGAAGAGAAGTGAACGCCAGCAGCGAGACTTGCACATAATTCAAAATGTTAAAAGTTATCGTCAAGAGCGCTCTGCGAAAGAAACACTGCAGCAGGTTAGCCCTCGGATCATAACTCGGGGATTAGGAAATTGGAAAAGGATAACTTGTTAATAATCACCTTTGAATCTAATATAGTTTAATCCTTAATTTATCCCATGACAGCGAAAACTCTTAGCTTGGGACCTCCCAATCTGGTTTGATCTGGTCTGAAATCGAAATGGGTTAACGTTAACACCTATTGTCTCTCTTTCTTTTGCTTTTCACGTTTTTTGTGTTTTGTGTTGAGGGAAACCGGTCGCCCGCCCGGCCAATTCGCGATTCCTGGCTCCAGTTTGCCTTGAGCATCGCTTTCATTGCATTGCAATGCGGATTCGCAGAGCCCAATGAACTATTGTGGAGCTGTTTACATTGTCTACTCCGTGCGGTGCTGCAGTGCGGTGTAGTAGTGTGCACGATCCGCTGGAGCGATCCACTCGGTGGCCAGACATGACCAAATCGCATGCGCAATCGCCTCCGCCGTGTGGCTAATGAAATTGTGAAAGGTTTTTCATGCCAGATTAGAGATGAGGCAGCACAACCAACGACTAGCTCCCCAGCACCGGGGCCGGGGCTCCAACTAAAAACTGGAACCGGCTAGCCGTGGTGGCTGATTAGGAGCACGCGCCGATCACGCCGCTCGCGGAAAACCCGACAACCCGAAAACCCGAAAGAAAGGCCACGTTACCCCGATGGCCAACTAGCTGATACTCTAACTTGACTAGTAAAAATATTACAGAAAATATCTGTATACATTTGGTAAAATTTTTGTTATGATTTCTTTTGTTCTGTGTAAAATTATTCAAGCTGTGAAGAGTATATATTTCTCATAGGAAATATTTTTTAAAGAAAATTCCTTGTTAAGTATATAATTTGAAAATTTTGAGGGGAAATAATCAATTATAAATATAATATACTTCTTGGTCTGCTTTTTCCACCAATCTAACTTATCGATAAAGTTTATGGCAATTATTTTATGAATTTAGCTTCGATAGTGCTTAGTCACTAATAAGAAAGGTAACAAATTATTAGCCTGCTCACACTCCCCATTGAAAGTGAACTGCAACTCGGATTAAAGTTTAAGCCCGGTCCGATTATAGAGTTTTGGTGGAGCATTAATGGGGTTAGACGTGGCCGAATGCACTGAGCCACGCCTGGGAGGGAGATGGGGCTTTGATAATGGTAATACCAAGCCGGCTCTTAAGCTATTGGACTCCGATCGGAGCTGGAATAAGCTCATTATGCTCACATTAATTTCACATCGAATTAGCCAAAGTAAAGCCAATAATCTTGTGGCTTTGAGATCAGCTGATGGATTAATGGGAAGCGGATTTCCCATAATGGGGTCTCTAATGTAACATTTTCCTTTAATTAAAATAATTTAGCTAAAGCCTTTCATAAATATTTCCATTTTCCAATCCAATAACAGCTGCCTTTTGGCCTTTCTGGTCACCCATCAATCATCAGCGGACACCAGCGTTCCCCTTGCCAGCGAGAGCCAAGCCAAGTCTGTGGTGGAGAATCCAGAGCCGGCGGCGGCTCCCTTTGAGACCTCGCACAAGCACCCGGAGGCCGAGGCCAGGGAGGAGGGATTCCACACCTCGCACCGGATCAGCATACGGGCCACCGACCCCGCCGACTACTCGATGAACCTGCTGCCCACCAAGGAGCGCCCGGAGCTGAATCCCGTCCTGAGCGCCCTGATCAACGAGGACGTGATGAAGAGCATCGAGGCCAAGCGGGCCATCGAGGAGGAGGAGCTGGCCGAGGTGAGGCGCGAGATCGAGGAGGCTGCCCAGGCGGAGCTGGCCCAGAGGGCAACCGCCTCCACGGAGGCCCCGGCTCCGCAGCTGACTACCTTGCCCACGGCGGCCAAGAAGATCGATAGCCTCGACGAGGACATTGTTGTGGATCCACACGAGGAGTTCGTTAACCAGAACTTTGCCCTCGAGGGTGCGGGCAGCGAGAACAGCAAGAAGTCCAGGATCGAGATCAAGAAGGGCCCCAATGGCCAGGACTACGAGTACGAGTATGTCTACTACTACGAGGAGGACGAGGAGCCCAGCTCCGCCCCGAAGGCCGAGGCACCCGTGGAGACGCCGGAGACGCGCGGCAAGACCAGGTACACCAACATCGAGAGGAGCACTCCCGCCACGCCCAGCGAAAACAGCCTGCAGAGCGGCAAGGCCAAGGGCCGCTCCTCGGAGACCGCGGAGGACATCGAGGCAGAGCGCCTGCCCATGATCACCCGCTTCCCGAGCCGCGGCAAGAACATCGAGGTGCCACCGACGCCGGCCCTGGACTCCCTGGAAACGGCCGCCGAGCGCAAGAAGATTAGTGTGAAGCGCCCTAGCCTGGAGCTGGTGGACAGCGAGACCTTCAACACGGACGAGAAGCAGACCAAGGCGTCCCGCAAGGGCGGAGAGAACGACCTGAAGCCGGTGATTGCCATCGAGCAGGAGCAGGCAGCCGCCGCCGCCGCTGCCGCCGAGGCAGCTCGCAAGAAGGAGCTCGAGCTGGAGAAGACCAGGGAGGAGGTGCCGTCGTCCGCCGACCAGGAGGAGGCCGAGCAGACCACACCCTCCATGGAGAAGGCCGCCCTCGATCTGTACGCCATTCTGACCAATGAGAATCTGAACAACGAGCAGACCACCGCCATCACAGACGCCGAGGGAGCCGCCGATAGATTCACCACTCTCGTCCCGGACACCGCCAGCACCGACGAGGACGACGGCCTGACCACGCTGACCGACGAGATCTCCTCGACCAGCAGCACAACCACCACCACGACCACTACCACCACCACGACCACAACCACCACAGAGGCGCCCACAACCACAACGACCACGACAACGGCGGCACCGTCGCTGTACGGCGGCCGCAGGTCGGGACTGAGCGGACTGGCCGGTCGCAACCGCTTCAAGCTGCGGGAGGGCGGCATCAGCACCACGACCAGCACCACCGAGGCACCGGCTCCAACGGAAACCACCAAGACGGGCAGGAGTGAGTATTGCTCTGTGTGAATAGTCCTGAAATCCCTGAAATCTAATATTTTGTTGTCTACTTCAGACCGCTTCTCTCGCCCCTCGATCGGGGGACGATCCCGTCTTGGTGCCCGCACCACCGCCAGTCCAGAGGCCGTGGCACCTGCTGCCCCCGCCGGCGAGGAGGAAGTAGTGGTCGCCAAGGAGGTGAAGCCCATCAGCTCTGGCTTTGCGCGTGGCAGACGTAAGTGAGATTGAGTGAGGATTGAGTGTGTTTTACATAATGTAAAGCTGAAAAAAACCTGAATAGGGAATCCAAAAAATTAGGCTTTCTTGTTGAAATTCCAAATAAATAATTATGAAGCCACTAATAAGCTGCTTCTCGCCGCTGCTTCCACTTTGCATACATTAAGTGCGATCGAAACAGATAGTGTTTCCCCTTTTTCTTGGCCCAACTAACCCGCTGAATGATCGGTTATTAATTAGCATTTCGCCTTCGCCTAGAGGCCAGGCACATTTACAGACAGGGTCAAGGCCGCAATTGAGTTTTGGTTTTGTGAGAAAGTGGCTTGAAATTAGATTTGATTGCTAAACGGTCTCGCTGCCACTTGGAGGCACATTTAGGAAAGGAATTTATTGGATTTTCTTTACTTCAAAACTGAATAATAATATTTTACCTTTATTACCAGCTCGCAATCGCTTCAACCTGCGCGGATCCACCACGACGAGCACCACTGAGCGGCCCAGCGAGGAAGGAGGCGCCGCAGGAGCCGAGGGAGACTCCGCCGGCGAGGCTGCTCCCTCCTCCACCACCGCCCGCAGCACGCTGCGTGGTCGCCCAGGCCTGGGACTGCGCGGACGCAGTCGCTCCACCACAACCAAGGCACCAGCCGCCGATGGAGCCTCCGGCGACTCTGGCTCTGAGGGCGGCAACAGCTCGTCGGAGGAGGGCAAGGCCGCTGCTGCCCCAGCTCCCGCTCCTGCGGAGCCGGTGCGTCCGTCCCGCTTCAACCTGCATCGCGCCGGCGGCAACCGGCTGCTGCCACGCGGCAAGCTGGGCCGCGGAGCCACAGTCACCACCGAGGCACCGAAGGAGGCGGCAGCAGCGGCCGAGGATTCGGCCGCGGACAGCAGCAGTCACCACAACGACGTCAAGGAGGAGGAGGGCGGCGAGAAGGAGGCTGGCAGCGAGGGCGGCGAGGCCCCCGCTCCAGCGGGCCCAGTCACAGGCCTGAATCGCCTCAAGACCCGGCCACGCCTCAATGCCCTGCACAAGACTGATGCGGCCAAGCCGAAGGCAGCCGCAGCACCCGCTCCCGCTCACGCACCCGCGCCCCGCAAGATCAATCCGCTGCTGGCCAAGCGACGACTCCACCTGGCCGGAGCCACATCCACCACAGGTAAAGTACCTTGAATATATCTGTTAATCTATTCTCTTCTCTAAACCAATATCTCTCCCTTGCAGAAGCGCCCGCCGAGGAGGAGCACTCGTCATCGGACGCCTCTGTGGAGCAGCCCGCCAAGGAGGATGCGCCTGGCGCTGGCGCTGGCGATGAGTCCGGCGCCGATGGAGCCGCCGAGGCGGAGCAGGAGAGCGCAACGGAGTCGGCGGAAAGCACCACCAAGCAGCAGGCTCGCGGACTGGGACTCCTTGGCCAGCGGCGCCGTCTGCCGCTGCGCAAGCCCGGCACGATCCTGTAAGCCGGGATGTCAGCCAACGGACAGCAGACGGGCGGACGAACGAACGAACAAGCGAACAAGCGGACAGCTCCTCCCCGAGCTCACCGGAGCCCTGGCATTCGTCCAACTGAATCCTGAATAGAATACTCGTCATGATTCGCTGCTGCCCACCCCTACCTACTGGGGATGGTCCATAAGCGAAGTAACTCTTACAAAATTGTTTGATATATATGTACGTCCTTTAAGTTTCCTCCTTGGACTCGGACTCGGACTCGTACTCCCCAAGCGAACCCGAATCCGATCCCGATCCCGAACTCGTTGCTCCGTTGCTCCGTTAGCTTTGTACACATTACACTAATTAAACTACTGATTACGCGGATATATAATGAGATACCATATAAGTAAGATCCCTTGCGCCACGAGAAAGTCACCAAAACGGAAAGCGGCAACGGAAACGGATGCGGCAACGGAAACGGAAGCGGAAAAGCGGGCGCCGAGCGAGATAAGCGAGGAAATCCCAGCCACTCGTAGACCACTAAGCACTAAGCCCCCCCCCCCCCCCCCCCCCTCTCCAAATGTCACTGCATGTGTCCCATACATATTCCCGACCCCGTTCCACCCTTCCGCCCCTTCAGCATTGTGTGTGTATAGCAGATACATTTATTATTATTTTTTTTCTGAGATACAATTATGAACAAAAACGACTTTTAATTATATATTGAATAAAATCGAAAGGAAAACCAAGAAAATATAATCAAGGGCGTTTTTTCAATGGGTTATCAAATTATAAGCAAGCCTTCTGAATAAAAATTAGCCGTTTTTGACGGGTTTTTCATTATCTCTTCAGTCTTGAGCTTGAAAAGCAGCGAAAAAGGCAATATAGCTAGATGAGCATCACTGGTCGCCAGTGAGATGCCTTTTTACCCCAATAGTGAAAAATAGCTAGATGAGCATCACTGGTAGCAATAGTGGAATATAGCTAGATGAGCATCACTGGTAGCAAGTGAGATGCCTTTTTACCCCAATAGTGGAAAATAGCTAGATGACCATCACTGGTAGCAAGTGAGATGTTAGCCAAATGAGCATCACTGGTGTAAATTCGGCAAATCGTACAAATTTCCCATTTGAAGTAACAGGCGAACAGAAAGCAGCAGACCGACGATGCTTTGAAAACTAAGCAAGCCTAAAAGTATGCTACACATGGTCCAATATATTTAAATCCCCCCAAAAGTATGCAACATTTACGTTTGCACCAAAAATAATCGTCTGCCTGCTGCTGTTTCTGTTCGCCTGGTACTTCAAATCCAAAAATTGAAAAATTAATTGCATGACTTGCACCAGTGCTTGTCAAACTGTCCAACATCAAGCAGCACTTGGACCAGTGCATTCCAAACTGTGGACCAGTGCATTCGAAACTGTAAAAAGTCAAGGTGCAGCAGTGCCTCTCAAACTGTACCCTTATATTTTAAACTCCCCAAAAGTATGCTAACATTAAATAGCTGTTTACCCTGAAAGTATGCAACAAAAATTTTAAAAAGCAGCATTTATATACCGTTTTATATTGAATATACTACAGATTAGCTTGTCTTTAACTATTATTATTTAACAATTTGTTTAATTTAGCTATATTATTGTATCTATAACTAGTATTATTTAATAATTTGTTAGATAGAGTTTTACTTTATATTCGATTTTCCGATAAGAGTGCTCAGCCATCTAATTATCGATAGTTTACATGGACAGCACTGGGCGCTGAGCTACTTTTAGCTATTTTCCCGCGATTTTGACAGCACTCTGCATACGATGGACAAGGACAGGGAGATGCACGACGCTCTCCGACTTCTGGAGGCTTCTGGAGGCCGAATCTGCAGCCCAGCAGAATAAGGCGACACGCCAGCGGCACCTGCAGATACTCCAGGAGCTGTGGCAGCCGTGGGCGTGCCGGGCGAGAGGCTGCGGCAGCTGTTCGAGGAGGTGGGAGCGAGAGGGGACCACGACCTGTTGAGGAACTGGCAGCTGCGGCTGAGCGAGCTAATCCTGGCCAGGCGCGTGCTCCTGGTGAGGTCGCACCTGCTGGTGGAGTGGCTGATGGGCGGCGGTCAGCGGGAGAAGCTGGCGGAGGTGCTGAATCTGCTGCAGTCGCTGCTGAAGACGCTGCCCAAGGAACACCTGCCCGGCTACTGGCCAGCACTGGCCATGTTGCCCCATGCCAAGAATGTGAAGGCAGCCCTGCTGCTCATCAAGTGCCAGGAGGGTGGTGCTGGCCGCCCAGCAGAAACGCTGCCAATTCCCTTGTCCAGTGCCACTTCGAGGGCCGTTGGCTAGACGTAAAGGAGCAGGAGCAGGAGCAGCTGCTCCTGGTAGTCGCGCACAGCCTGCAGCTGCTCCAGAAGCTGGTGGCCAGGCAGCCGGACTATGCGGCCCAGCTGCCGCGGAAGGTGCAGCCCGCCCAGCAATCCGTCGCCTATGGCCACGAGGAGGAATCCCTGGAATCGGAGTAGCAGAGCGCCGCCGGCGGCAGCAAGGGTTGCTCTGGCGGCCGCAAGAACAAGGTGCGGAAGATGAGATCGCTGGCCAAGCAGCGGAACTAAAGCAACAGCAACAACAACAACGCCAGCGATTTCCTGCTGGCGGAGAGTGCTCCGCGGGACCGCCTGCTGCTGATGGGCAACCTGGACTACGGCTGCCTCACGGGCGACTCCGGCGAGAACTGTCCGTCCTCCGATTCGGATCAGTTGCCGGATACGGCTACTGGCACGTCCTGTTTCTCAGCACCGACTCTGGCGGCGGCGGCCACCTGCTGCTCGTGGGCCAAACTGATGGCAACTCCCGCTGCCGCGCTCTGGCCCTGCAACTGGCCGCCCAACTGCTGTACGGATCCAAGGGCTACCTCAGCCAGGCCTGCTGCCGGGGGCCCAGCAACTACGCGCCCTTTGCCGTGAGCTTGGCCAGCTGCGGCGGGGGCTCAGGGAGCGCCCTGTGCTCCATCCTGGAGAGGGAGTATGCGCCTCCAGTGCTGACGCAGTGCCTCAAGTGCCTGGCCGTCCTCGAAGCTGTGCGATTCGGATACGGAGCGCAAATTCCGCCCAGCTGGCTGCCCCGCCCATTCCCCGGAACTCTTGGCTGCTGCGGCAGGTCCTCAGGCAGCTGGAGAGCTAGGGCATGGGGCCTCCGATGCGTGTGGAGTGCTTCCAGGTCCTGCTGGCCATGACCACCCACGTGGGCCTCCTGCGCGGCCATCAGGCCCACCTGGCGAGGGTCCTGCCCGCCGGGTTGAGGGACACCACGTCCGATGTGCGACTCTACGCTGCGGCCCGCTGCCTGGACTCCGGAAAAAGAGTGACCTGGTGAAAGTAAATAGAATAATTCAATTTAATTTTAATTGTATAAATTAAATATTTGTAAATTAAGTAGTAAATTATCTTTCTTCAAGTGGCCCATCCCGAGCCCATTGCATACTTTTCCCTGCATCTTGAATAAGCTTGTAATTTTAATTAAACTTTTCCCAGTTAACCCAGTTAACTTAACCTTGAGCACGGCCTGTGTTTGCATTACTCCAATTAACTTTTTGGTGCAAACATTAGGCCAACGCTCGGTTTCGTCTTGAGTTACTACGCAGTGCGTGGGGCATCCAGACAGAACCAAACGATGTCAAGACCCGCCCGGCATTGAACCGAGCGAGCATCGTCGTAGCACCTGTTGCATTGTAAGTGAGGCACACACACAGCATGTGTCTCACCTGTTTATCTGCTCCACCCGAGCAGCAGCAACGCGCCTATAAAGGTGCTGGTTGGTAGCTGGAGGCGGCTTAGATCGAGGCGAGATGGCGAGTCAGTCAGCGAGGATTATCTTCACCGGCGTTCTTCTGGGAGCGATTCTTCTAGCTTTAGCTGGCAAAACAGATTTCCAGAAGAACCAGAAGGAGGAGTTAAAGGAGAGCAGCCAGCAGTTGGATCTCCTTCTGGAGGCAATCAACGAACTGGAGCGCCAGCGCGTTCAAGAAAATACTAAAGACTGGAACCATAGAGGGGACACTGGCAAACAGCGGCCCAACAGCAAGAGATTGAGATGGAACCGCAGGCGTAGTGGCATTCCGGAGAATCGGGGATTTGCTGCCTATTCATCCTCGATTTCGTACCCACCCAATCCCGACTACATCAACGTAAAGGACTATGAGCCCACACCTGCTCCGTGGTGGTTCAACATAAATTAATTGAGTGATAAATTAGTTATGTTAAATAATTTATATATATATATTTTTTTTTGTATTTATTTAAGTGAAAAAAACCCCTGTGGAAATGTATTTATATTTTACTTCCATCATACTCAAAGTTGTAAAGAAGCTTATACTCGATCCATTCGCCTCCTGAGCTTTTTCTGCAGCTCCAAGACAGTCACCGCCTTTAGCTTTGGACCAAGTTTTGTCGAAAATTGAATTGGATATATTTGATGTACACAACCCAATGGAGAAACCCCGCCATGAATGAGCCAAACAGGTTCCGAACGGAACTTGAGAAAAATGTGAGCTGCAATGTTGTGGGCTCGCCCTCTGTTTTTGGTTTTCATTTCTCAGTGATTTTGCTACAATTTGTTTGCTTTAATTCGATCCGATCTGTTTCGATCCGATCGCAAAGTGAAATGTTAGCATAAATTGATTGATGGATGCATTGGATTGGTAGCAGTTTCAGCCTTGTCCAAGGGGCAGAGGGCCAAAAACGGGGTGTGTGTGCTGGGTCATTCAGTTATTCGGTTTGCTTGCCGATTTGCACTTTTCGAATTGATCGAATACCCCTTGTTGGGGTTCATAGGAAAAGTATATGAAATGTGCAAAAAATACATTATTAAATGCTTCGCTTAGGTTCATAATTTAGTCTTGGAAAAGTTAAAATCTTTAATGGGTACTCTCAGCTTCCATCACGACTGTTTCCAGTTTGGATTTAATGGTGGAAGCACATTCATTGCGGCTCAATATTCATTTTTTTTAGAGCAAATCATTGCCAGCCTTGACACCGGGGCGTATGCGTAATCGCAAAAAATCACCAAAAAAGAAAGAAAAAAAAAAGAGAGAATGAAAACAAAGCGGAACTTTTCGTTTCTTACTTAAAGTTTTTTTTTTTTTTTTGGTTTGCAATTGGCCAATTTGCGAGTGCAGTTTTCGGCTGTCGTCAAAGGCAAAATCGGGAAGCAGAGCGTGGCCAACGCAAGGTCGCTCGTTTAGACTCGACTTCGGCTGTGGCCTGGCCAAAACCTACCCATCCATCCGTCTGGTAATTCCGGCGTAACACTTGGAACACCACCCCACTTAGGTCTCCGTTTAGCAGCAGTTGTTCAAACAGAAATTACTTGCTATGTTCTCGGTTCTATGTTCTCTGTTCAGCTTCAGTTGATAATTAAACAAGTTGTTGCTGCTGGCTGCCGCGCTTTCCTATCGCTAATATTTTAATTGGCCAAGACAAAGGCACAGTTTTTATGCATAATTAGAGACTTAGAATTCGGACTTGGAATAAATAATAAAACTAATTAGTAATTACACACAGAGAAGGCAGCGGGGAGTGGATCGTTGTTTCGCCACTCTTAAGCGATGGATGTGCGATGGGTTAACCCTGGACGAGTAGCTCGAAGCTTTCCAAACCGAGACCTTGAACTTCAGTCCCAGCTCACCACGGGGCTCCTGGGAATTGATTCAATATTGATTTCGGATTCAGGGTCTCTCTCAGAGTTGGAGCGATGTAAACTAATCACTTTTCCAGAAGAGCTTGGCTCCGGTTAATGCTACTATTAAGCCAGATTGCTTCCAGGAGGAGGAAGCAGCTAGCTCTAATTGTTTTTAATTGATAACTAATTGCCAGTGGACGACATGGCTGTGACGTTTTCGTTTTCGTTTTCATTTTCAGTTTCGGTTTTGGTTTCAGTTTCGATTTCGATTTCAGTTTCGCTTTCAATGCGGCGGCATGGCAACTCTTTAGCCAGCTAATTGGCAGAAACAACAACTTTTCACCAGGAAATCAATAAGCGTCGGAGAAAAGCGAAAAACAACACGCACAGCAGCTCAGCTAGCTCCCCGAGCAAACATTGGACCCGCGCCTCCAGGTGCTCCGTGGTGCTCCGTCTCCGTCTCCATCTGCGGCTGAAAGTGAGACCCTGACCAGCGCAAGCGGAGCGAGCGTAGCCCAATTTTAATTGTGCTAAAAAGCCACACAACTCCGTCAAAGCACCACCTGGATTCTGGTTACATTTTTCGGCTGCTGCCTTCACACCTATATAAGGCGGCAGCCCATCACTTTCTCCACTCACTCCGGTGTCCAAGGCCCATTCCCATCATGCTGCTCTTCCGCCAAATTGTCCTCGGACTCGTCCTCGTCATTAGCTCCCTGGCGAGTGCTGGACTGTCGGATACGTATGACTACGGAGACGAGTCGCTACCCGAAATCACGGCTCCGGGCGATACCTTTATAAGTCAGGGCAACGTTCAGCCGGATTACCTGAATGTGGCGGACTTTGTGCGTCCGGCACCACCGTGGTGGTTCTAGGAGCATATTTTAATTTATATATATTTAATTTGTTTTTTTTTTTTGTATTATTTGTATTGTATAATTTACTATTAGTTTTAAATTCCAAATGAACCAAATGCAATTTAAAATTTAATATTTTTTGTTATGTAATTTATATTTATTTTATATTAGACTATTTTCATAAATAAAAATGTTTTTAATATTGCAGTGTATTATAATTTTAGTCTGAACGTAGCGAAGGAGTCATTTCCGACCCTATAACTCATATATATTCTTGATCAGCAGCAAATTCAATATGCATATTTTTTAACATTATAAAAACTAGCACAAAGCCGCTTTCCGATTTAAAATTAATGCATTTTTGGCTTAGTTATGATTGATTTCAAAAGGTACACAACCGTCGGCTTCCCTTAGATAGCTTATTTTCTTGTCTAAGCAAAATGTATGGTTAAAACTGTGTTTTTCCATAAATATTATTAAAATATAACGAGATTTAGTACAAACAAATAATCTTGACTTTATAAATTCTGTAATTATTGGACTCTTGCTTATTTTGCTTATTAAAACCCTAAAAATGTAACTAATATCAATTTTTCTTTCCATTTTCCTGCAGATTGCCAAGCTCCTGCCTCTGATCGAGTCCGGTTGCTCTCGGCGCGCCCGCTTTCTGCTCTGCTCGGCCCTGTTCCCGCTCTGTACGCCGGACGTGTAGCGTCCGGTGACGCCCTGCCAGTCCCTCTGCGAGACCGTCCAGAGCGAGTGCTCCCAGAATGCTCCGCCCGAGCTCATGGAGCTGTGGCCGCCGTTCCTGGTCTGTGCGGGTCTGCCCCAGCCAGAGAAGCACGAGCTGTGCATGCGAATACCCGAGGAGGGCGAGGCACCCACAACGAGTCCACCGGAGTCATCTGCCGGCTTTATCCAAGGCGGACAGAGAGATCTCCCTGTCGCAGCAGCAGCTCCAGGCGGCATATCGCTTCTGGAACAGCGCAGGAGGAGGAGGAGGAGTCGGAGGCTCTGCAGCGGGCTCGGGAGCAGGAGGAGGAGAAGGTGCCACCCAGGGACTGGCTTCATTGACAATCCTCTGTCCGCAGAACTTCAGCGGCAGCCACCTCGATCCGGATGTCTGTGTGCCGCAGTGCCAGCGGGATGCCTTCCACACGACGGCCCAGAAGAAGCTATCGGAGAGCATGATCCTGGGCCTCTCGGCCGTCTGCTTCGTGCTCACCCTCTTTGCCCTGGTCACCTTATGGGCGGAGCCCACGCGCTTCGGGTACCCCGAGCGGCCCGTGCTCTTCCTCTGCCTGTGCTACAACCTGTTCAGCGTGTGCTACCTGGAGAGGATTGTGTTCCACAACCAGGCCCGGAGTCTGGCCCAGCTGCAGGAGCAGGGTCGCCCGGCAGGGCTAAGGTCGGCCTGTCTCCTGAGTCCGCCATGTCTGGCCTCGTATATAACCACCTCATATTTGAGCCTGTGCGCCGCCAGCTGGTGGCTCATCTTTGCCCTGTGCTTCTACCTCTCCTCGCACAAAAAGTGGTCCAGCGAGGCGCTGGAGAAGCGCTCGGGACTGTTCCACGTGCTGGCCTGGGTGCCACCGCTGGCGCCTCCGATAGCTGCCCTGCTCCTGGACCGTGTGCGTCCCAGCGAGCTGACCGGGATGTGCTCTGGTGCTGCTCTGGTTGCTGCCCAAGAAGCATCTGTATGCGAGCGGCAAGTCCATGCTGCCTAGCGCCGCTCTACGCGGGCATCAGCTTCCACAATGTGCCCGTCTATAACCCGAATCAGCCGAGGGTTTAGCGGGGGTCTAGCGAGGCTTTATTGTACCCAGCACGAACTCTGGACGAGTCCCTCATCATGAAGCATCACCGCAGTGCCAGCAACTGCCTAGAAGAAGCTATTGGAGAGCATGATCCTGTACCTCTCGATGCTCACTCCCCCTGGTGAGCATTATCCATCCTTGTGGATAAGTAGAAGCCCGGAGAGACTTAATCAAATTGCAACAAAAAGGCTAAACTGTTCTTATTTAAACTTAAGCCATGACTTGTGGCTAATGTGTGTCGTGCATTTGATAAAATCTCTGCAGCGGAACTGGCAACTTGGCCAGGTCCAGAGGTGTGTTACTGATACGTACCACTCGTACCAGTTAGTTAGTTAAATAGATTATCTCGCAATCAACGCACTTTTTAAAACCAAGCCAACTAATGGAAATGTTTCGGCTTTTGCTGTATTATTAATCGATTATCGGTCGATTACCACATTGAGTCGCTTAAAGAGTTGCGAGAAATGCAGCTTACGATGGCTTAAGATAAGTCGCGTCGCTCATAAATTTCGAAGGCAGCCCGCTGATTTATGCCAAATTATTTATCCCCCACAACGATCTCTTATCCGCACCATTTACCCAGCATTTTCGACAACTGCCGCCACTTTTCCTCTTGCGTGACAAGTGCGCCGCAATTGCGGCCAAATTGATGTCTGTGGCAATGTTTTGAATGCAACGCAGTTGCAGTTGCACGGAAAAGTAGCTGCAGCCTGATTTATTTGCTTAATGTTGCCATTGAAAAAATGAGTGCAATGCACTGGCACAAAATGTGGTAATCACATAAATATGTTATGTATTGATCTCCGATCTCTGATATCTAAATTATGATCTCTGATTTCTCATCTTTGATCTCTGATTTCTCATTTTTGATCTCTGATCTTTGATCATTGATCTGTAAACTCTGATCTTTGATCTCTGATATCTAAACTATGATCTTCGATCTCTGTTCTATGATCTCTGATCTCTGATCTCTGAACTATGATCTCTGAATTTTGATCTCTGATCTCTGAAGTATGATCTCTGATCTCTGAACTCTGATCTCTGATCTCTGATCTCTGATCTCTGATCTTTTGATCTTTGATCTCTGAACTATGATCTCTGAACTATGATCTCTGAACTATGATCTCTGATCTCTGATCTTTGATCATTGATCTGTAAACTCTGATCTTTGATCTCTGATATCTAAACTATGATCTTCGATCTCTGTTCTATGATCTCTGATCTCTGATCTCTGAACTATGATCTCTGAATTTTGATCTCTGATCTCTGAAGTATGATCTCTGATCTCTGAACTCTGATCTCTGATCTCTGATCTCTGATCTTTTGATCTTTGATCTCTGAACTATGATCTCTGAACTATGATCTCTGATCTCTGATCTTTGATCTCTGATCTCTAAACTCTGATCTCTGATCTCTGATCTCTGATATCTGATTTCTGATCTCAGATCTCAGATCTCAGATCTCTGATCTCAGATCTCTGATCTCTGATTTCTGATCTATGATCTATTATCTCTGATCTCTGTTCATAGATCTCTAATCTCTGTTTTTAGATCTTAGAGACAACAATTAGATGTACAAATATATATATTTCCCCAACAACATTTTCTGTGTACTCTGCTCTGTATAATATTTATAATCAAAAACACAAATAGCATTAAACAACAACTCAATTTACAAAAAATATCCGGAGTGCACGTCAACTCCAGTTACCAACCAGGAGGACACACAGAGAGCTGTGTTGTCAGCGAGCAGGAAATCTTTGTGGCTCCGCCGATTTTGGCCATCAGAAATAAATCCGGCCAACGGTCAGGGCCATGGACGTTGAACTTGAAAGCAGCAGAAATGAACGAAGCGAATGGAAAATCTTGGGTTAGGGGAGTTGTTTGTTGGGCAACAGGTTTGCCGCTGGCCAAGCCAAAAAGCGCTCCGACTCTGGCCATAAGCGAATGCCTGGAAAACTGTCAAACCAAAAAAAAAAAACAAAGAAGGAGGAACCACACGAGTCACACGGGCAATGTCATTCGGAGCTGTCTGCGTCTTATTTTTTCCGCCCAAATCCGATCCAAGCGATCCGCTAATGCCTCGCTAGCAGGTTGCATTGCATAATGGCAATTATGCCAAAGAGTGCGGATCCGTTTCGATCCGATCCGATCCGATCAGGGGAGTCTTTTGGCCACTTAGCGCTACTCTCGCGTCACCCGATAATGCTGTTTTGTTTCGGCTTTCGTTACTGGCCAAACGTGTTTCAATTATTGGGAAAAGCGCCTGCGTATAAATCAAAATTAAAACAAGAAGGAGCTAGCTGCTTGGTTTCGAAGAGCCGATCTACGTACACCCTCGAAGTTTGTAATTGGATTGGGTTTTCTAGAACTTTTGGATGGGATATAGAGGATAGCAACTAATGGTCTTGACTTGGTAAGTACATCCACTGACTAAGCTGAACTTTAATTAATTTCTTGGTATTTTTAGAGACTTCAAAAGGACTTAAAGCGAGCTTCCTCCGGAATGTATATTACTCTCAGCAAGTGTATAATGAGGGAAAAACTATAAACTATATCCCACCGCATCCCACTACATGGCTGCAGACAACAAACTGAAACATAAATAAAAACACAAAACGAGTCAATTCGATTTAAATGATATGTTCAACGGCTGCTGCCGGTGCGATCGCATCATTAATTGCATCCAGTTATGCAACCGTCAACACCAACATGCAGCTAAAAGCCAAAGAGCTAAACAGCTAACTAACCAGCAACCACGAACGACGGCCACCGAACTGCTGGGGAGCTGGAGCTGGAGCTGGAGCACACACAATTAATTAATAAAAACGCACTCTGGTTGTTTAAGTGCGGCTTTTTATGGTCCGCGATCCGTCGATCGCAATAAATTCAGGCAGCATTACCCCTGTGATTATGTACAGAATATATTTTCAAATATTTCGAGAGCTGCGTGTGTCTCTGTGCGAATTAATTTCTGTCTATTTTGTTGCAGGTTTTGTGGCAGTGGGTGCCAAGGCTTGGAATGCGGCCAAGGGATCAAGTTAAACGGCTTCTCTGCCGCTTTGCCACTAAATTAGCATCTAAGTTGCAAAATTAGAGCGTTAGAGAATTCTTGGACAAAATTACCTCATTTTGCAATTAAAAATTAATGTCACAGTTTGCTAAAAGCAACTTAATGAGCAAGAGAATTAAAAAATTAATGTCACAAATGCTAAAAGCAGCTGCATTATAAAATTATATTAATTCAAATTCAAAGCAGAGCAATTTGTGATTTTATTACATCGAGAAATAAGGATTGGAATTGGAATGCTTATCCATTTTTTATGATATTTTTAAGCCTTAAAATGTAGATTATTCCAAGTGTAGACTCGCTGTTTATGTGTTTAGGATTAATGCAAACCACTTCATCAGTGGAGGTCGTAAGACATGCCTAGCCCCCGTCCTCAGCCCCTCGGTTACTTCATTATGCGTTATTCTTGTTAGTTGTTTTCCTTTTCCACTTTTTGGCCAACCAGATAGATGCATTGGCCCAAAAGTTATGCGGACGGACGCCTACGGGGGCCCCGAGACTTGGGTTTTCGCAGTTTGGGTTTTGCAGTCTCGGATCTTGCGGCGATGGCCATTAGAGCAGAGCATTCATTACCCACTCTACGCACTCCACTCCAAGGGGATGCCCTGCAAGCCAGGTGAGAAGCAAAGTGACGGCTCAGGACCACAAGTTGCAAGTTGCAAGATTCCGCAATTGTGATACCTTCTTCTTCTTATGCAATGTGGCAAAATCTGGAGTCAGAGCGGAGCTCAGCCCATAATTAGCGGAAACCAAATGCTTATAGCTTGACCCTCGAACGAATTGTGAATCATCGAAAGCGCCCAATCGAAATCCCAACTAAGGCAATTCAATCGAAAACTAGACTTAGTAAAGCCAAATTTGAATGTGAGTACTGAATACTCTTTAAGTTTTTTGTAATAATTTATGAATTTAAAGAAAAACTAAGTTTAATGTCCTCAGTAAACAATTTTAAATGTCTGACAAGCCTAATTAAAGAGCTGTCTTAATTTTGGTAATGCAAATTACAACATACAAGAAATGACATTCAACTAATTGGTGTTTGGATTTGCTTGGTAAATGTTGTATTACTTTTTGAACTCGATATTTACAACACACTTGAAATAATACATAATATTCTTAACTATCAATTTTTACCTTACAATTTATATTCATATTTAAATCAATTTAATATTCACTACATCACTTATCCCATTAAAATCTTGTACTTGCAGATTCGTAATTGATTTGCAAATAAATCACTGGCGAAGGTCAGAATTTAGGTTGAGCCCAAAGCCCCTTCAAAAGAGTATTTTGAAAATGGCAAACCAAAACCCAAAGAGTCCACCGGCGAAAGGCGTCGGCTCCGATCGATAGATATTATTTTAAACGGAACTCGGGCGGCCCCTAAACATGCGTGAAAATCAATCATGGAAGACAAAGCCAGCACCACGCACAATCCCCAAAAACACACCATGGGAACTATGGCCACCGATCCGATGTGATCCAAGTTAGCTTAGCCGAACCGAGGCACACGATCTGTGTCCAGCCGAAGTTGGAGCAGTTTCGCCTGACTTCGACTTCGTCATCGACTTCGTCTTCGTCTTGGTCTTCGGAGCAAAAAAACCTCATATAAAACGTAGCCGACATATTGTGGCCAACAGTTGTAAACGCGCCACGGTCCACGGAAGAGGATAAACAATAGATAAACCCATAGATTGGCCCCCAGTTAGAACTCAAGGAGTGTGTTGGCTCTAGAGTTTCCTTCCACATTTTTTTTTTTGTGTTGCATTTTACCTCGGTTCCAGTGTCTGTCTGTGTGCGTCTTAGCCCGGTTGTCGTGTGCCATGATGAGGTTGTTCCAGGACAAAGGAGGCATCCTGCCGCTGCTCGCCCTGCTGTTGGCCCTGTCCGCATCTCCCTCGCGGGGAGCCTACAAGCTGCAGGAGCGCTACAGCTGGAACCAGCTGGACTTTGCCTTCCCGAATGCCCGCCTCAAGGAGCAGGCTCTGGCCAGCGGTGACTACATACCGCAGAACGGCCTGCCCGTCGGCGTCGAGCACTTTGGCAACCGCCTCTTCGTCACCGTTCCCCGCTGGCGCGATGGTAAGTTGGATGTTGAGTCTGTCCAAATCCAGGTGCTGTCTGGATTTTAGTCTGTCCAAATCCAGGTGGTGCTGCATGCAGATGCAGTGGCCACACATGTCCGTCTTTTGGGCATCATTAGCACTTGCTAATTGGGTGCGGCATCGAGGTGATTGGGGAATTGCTGTCGTTTAGCTTACATGGTTTGATTAACTAATTCTGGTTGTGAGGCAAGTGGAGTAAAGTATAAAGTACTAAAAAGTGTCGGAGATACTTTGCTCTTAATTTAAATTGTGCAAAGAATTTGCAAGGATTTGCTAATTAAAGTCAGGATGTTGGGTTTTTACGAACCCCTTTAATTTATAAAACAATTAAAGTGTAACACTTCTTTATCAGTCTTTAAGCTTTGAAGATTTGTGTGATATTTAGTTAGGTTTAAAAGATATTCTAAAGTTACAAGTTAAGATACTTTTTTGGTTTATCTTAAAGGAGAGCCCACATAGAAACAAATCCACTTCCGGCTTTTAAAGAACCTTGCTTTAAAAATGTGTCAAACTTTTGCTTTCGATGGGCATATGGACTTGGGGCTCGGGCCTGGCACGCGAGTTGACCTCTCATAAATCCGGTTGATACTTGCGGGGTGCGAGCATTGAGGTGTTGCATTTACATTTTTTTTAAACAATTAACCGTTGTAAAGTGGACTCGGAATCGGAGGCAATGGTGTGCGGCATTAGGCATTGGCATTATATGGTATTATATCGTATTATATCGTATTATATGACGACCATCCAAGCCGGCGCGGCGCTTTCGTATTATTCGAATAATCTGGCAATTGTGAAGGCTTCCCTCCAGGGTCGCGCCGGCGTTACACAAAATGGAAATGGAAATCCAATCACAGACAATAACATATTATATGGCATTATGCCATTAAGCCATGATGAGCTGATCAGTTGAATCGGCGGAGTGAGAGTTGCACAAAAGCTGTATTGTCCAAACAGATTTGGTGTCAAATAATGCAAATATTTCACTGAGATTATAGATATTTGCACAGTCTAAATTTTTGCAATATTTATTAATAAGTAAGAGTTTCACAAGCCCAATTATTGAGTGAATAATTAAACTGACTATTAACTTATTAACTTATTGAGTGAATAATTAAACTAACTAATTATAAATTAGACAATAAACCCTTTAGTGACAACTTGTTACCAATTAGCCAATCCCTTAATTCTGGCCTAGCCTTGAGCTGTTACCTTTCCACCTCGAGAATGCCAAGTCATTCGTTTCGAATGCCTTTAAAGGCCAGAAGGCCAAAAAAAGGCAAAAAACGCCCAAATAAAGACCAAAAAGCACGTGAAAGTTGCGGCAAAGGCTTAACGCTTCAATGGCCATCAAAGCAAATCAATTAGTCAGAGCAAATCGGCAACACACAAGACACAACATAACAGGTAGACAACACCTGCAGTTGACAATAACGAGTTATGATTTATTGGGCCTCCGTACTTATGGCTCATTATGCAAATCCATTAGGTATTAGCCAGACATTGCAATCGGACAGATCGCGCTCACAATCTCGGGCTATTCTCACATTCGTAATGAGCTATGCGACAGGATTACAAATTGAAATCGGAGGCTATGAGTCAAAATCGAAAATGAAATTGAAATGAATGCGAAACTGTAACTGTAACTGAAACTGAAATAGAAACCAAACCCGAGAATTGGCAACATTAATTGGCCGGATAACGAGTAAACAGCTTAGCAAAGTTTCAAGACAAGTCCGTATTTCACAGATATTTCATTAAGACGCACAGCTCTCCATCCAGCCAAGCCTCCGGTCATTTGGCCACTCAGTTGTTAGCCGTTGAGCCATTAAGCCACTGAGCCACTGAACCACCGAACCACCGAACCACCGAACCACCACCGAGTGGACACAAACAAACATTTTCCGCACGATGTGTGGCCCATTCCAAGTCACAGAGTCAGGCTCAATCTCAATCACAAATGAGTTTGTAAAAAACTAGCTGACTTTTGGGGGCGGAGACTCGGAATCTGGAAACTGAAATCTGTAATCTGGAAATCTGATTTACAGATTAGCTTTACAAAGTTGTCAGCCAGCAAAAAAAAGATTTCTAGACGAATCAATTAAGAGCACTTGAAGTCATTTATTCCAAGCACGGAGAGACCTGTTTAATATTATTATTTATTGGTAGATGATTATGAAATTATAAACACAATTTGTGGTATTACTACTCAGCTTCATTTGCGTTTTGAATTAGGTTGATGGAACCTTAACTATACTACTTATTTTTCCCAACTTAGCAGCTATAAGTTCCCATGATTCTAGAGGATAGAAGCTTCAAGAGGTATATTTTGTTAATACTTCTTGAATTCCCTATTTAAAAACTTCCCAAGTTAAATATTTATATTTAATATTTATTTAATTGGTAAACAAATAACCAATTTTCATATGACTAACTGGCTTTGGAAATCCAAACCCATTTGCTCGTTTGTTTTCCTTAATTTTTCCCACTTTGCGGCTGCCCCAATCGATTTGCTAAGCTTTACACGAATTGAAAGGTGTTGATGGGGCGGAAAAATCGCTGTCAACGGGTATCGCCTCTATCGATAATGATGAATTGAGAGTGTTCGAGCTGCAGGTGGAGGCGGAGGTGCCGCTTAGGGGCGTGGCAATGTCGCCCGCTGCCAGAAAAAGCAGAAAACCAGAAATTGGCCAAGAGAGATGGAGCTGGGAGCTGGGAGATGGGTGGCCCCGCCGAGGAGCAATTGGAGCGGAAATCGTCGGTAGAGACGGCGCTGGTATTGATGGTGATGATGTCAGAGAGCTGCTCGGCGTGTTGCCTCAGTTGCTTCAGCGGGCTAATGACATCGGAAATTGCACGCAACCTGCACACTTGCAACCTGCACCGAACGTGGCCCAATCCGCGCACAGGTTTTGGCCAAAAGCAGCCGGCTAACCAAATAGAGAACACATCCCGACTTTCGACACTCTTTTTTCCAGTGATTAATTTCTACTCCAAGTTCCGCGCAAGCAAGTCTAATTTATGATCAAGTTAAGTCCGTTAATTGTGGCAAGTGAGCGTGTGGTCTTTTTTATGACAAATTTTAAAAGGTTTTTAATAAGTTTATAAGGTTTTTATAGTTTTTTCATAATTTTAAGCAAGTTTCTGGGGTAAATTGCAAGCACTCAAGTTTAATTTTAATTTATACTCCAATCTTTCAACAGGCATTCCGGCCACTCTGACCTACATCAACATGGACCACAGCCTGACGGGCTCCCCGGAACTGATCCCGTATCCGGACTGGCGGGCAAACACCGCCGGAGATTGTGCAAACAGCATCACGACGGCGTACCGCATCAAGGTGGACGAGTGCGGCCGCCTTTGGGTGCTGGACACCGGCACCGTGGGCATTGGCAACACCACCAGAAATCCCTGTCCGTACGCGGTGAATGTCTTCGACCTCACCACGGACACTCGCATCCGGCGCTACGAGCTGCCGGCCGTGGACACCAATCCCAATACGTTCATAGCCAACATTGCGGTGGACATTGGCAAGAACTGTGACGATGCGTACGCCTACTTTGCGGACGAGCTGGGCTATGGGCTGATCGCGTACTCCTGGGAGCTGAACAAGTCCTGGCGCTTCTCGGCGCACTCGTACTTCTTCCCGGACCCCCTGAGGGGCGACTTCAACATCGCCGGCATCAACTTCCAGTGGGGCGAGGAGGGTATCTTTGGGATGTCCCTGTCGCCCATTCGCTCGGATGGGTTCAGAACGCTGTACTTTAGTCCCCTGGCCAGTCACCGTCAGTTCGCCGTCTCCACAAGGATTTTGAGGGACGAGACCCGCACGGAGGACAGCTACCATGACTTTGTGGCTCTGGATGAGCGCGGACCGAATGCTCATACTACGTCCCGGGTGATGAGCGACGACGGCATTGAGCTGTTCAATCTGATTGACCAGAATGCCGTCGGCTGCTGGCACTCCTCGATGCCGTACTCGCCGCAATTCCACGGCATCGTGGACCGGGATGACGTGGGCCTGGTCTTTCCCGCCGACGTCAAGATCGACGAGAACAAGAACGTGTGGGTACTCTCGGACCGAATGCCCGTGTTCCTGCTCTCTGACCTGGACTATTCGGACACGAACTTCCGGATCTACACAGCCCCGCTGGCGACGCTCGTCGAGAACACTGTCTGCGATCTGAGGAACAATGCCTACGGGCCCCCAAATACGGTTTCCATACCAAAGCAACCCGCCCTGCCGATCGGGCCTCCCCTGTACACCAAGCAATATCGTCCCGGGCAGCCCCTGAAGCCGCAGACGAGCTGGGGACCATCGTCGCCGCTACCTCCCAGTCGCACCTACTTGCCGGCCAATCCGGGACCCATCTCCAGCGTCAGCGTCTCCACGAACACCGTGGGCCCGGCCGGCGTGGAGGTGCCCAAGGCGTACATCTTCAACCAGCACAATGGTATCAACTACGAGACCAGTGGCCCCCATCTCTTCCCCACCCACCAACCGATGTCGCCCGTCCAGGACGGCGGCCTGAAGACCTACGTCAATGCCCGCCAGTCGGGCTGGTGGCACCACCAGCACCAGCACCAGGGTTAGGTGTGCGGACAGAAACCGGGTACGGGTACAGGTTTAGCACACACTTCACTCTCACTCGCTTCTTCTAGGATATTTAAGGACCAGAAAGGGAAAGGGAAGAGAACCACCACGAGGAGGAGAACCATCAACAGCAGCACCAGGAATCAAGGCGGATATTTAATTCACAGATGAGAATTTCACCTAGTTTTTCGTTATTTAAGCAAACAAAATAAAACAAGTTTTTTTGTAAACATAAAACTGAGTGGCTTGGTTTTGATTTGTAATTAAAATTTGAATGAATGGAGGAGCAAAATGTGAGAACATATAAAAAAGGAAGATCTTTACTGGTTGTTTAAAGTTGTTTCTTATAGTTTTCAAATACAAATGAAGATCTTTATTGGTTTCCTAGAGTTGGGTTTCTTATAGTTCTTAAATATAAGTAAGAATATGTGCTCATCATTTTATTTGCTAAACTAGTGTGTTTTTGGCGAACTTATAATTTTTTAACTTTAATTTTTTTAAAAAAGATGTCATCGTTGGTACTTAGATATATGATACTTCATTCATTTTGAAACTCAAAACCCAAAAATTCGCTTTGAGGGGAGACTCTCAAGTATTTATTTTTATTGAGTATTTAGTCAAGTTCAAAACCCAGTATTTATTTTATGAAATAAGAAAATACTCAAAATACTTTTAAACAAACTGCTCAAAGTCTGCCTGTTGCCTTTGTTGATAGCCTAAAAAGTGCAATTTTCAACTTTTCAAACTAATTTCAAAGTGTTTTTCATATTTTGTATTTTTATTAAAATTTCTTATTTGCCAAAGCAACATATTTTTTGGTAAACAAGAAAGAATGCTGACTTTGGCACGCAGAAGTTTGTATACACTTGTAACAAAGACAACATTAGCAAGCGTAGACCAATGATTTGAGAGTCACAGAGTATAAGAGTCAAAGAGGAGTCTAGGCTGGTCATGTGAAGAGGACAAAGCACTAAAACCATTAACTATTATTCCCACAATTTGTAGAAATTCAACTTTTCCCCCTTTCATCTGCTAAACAACAGCACAACACTGCATACTTTCAGGGGCGCTGCATACTTTCAGGCCGAAGGAATATGTGCAAAGCGCGCTCTTTGCACGAAACACGTTTCCCCCAAGTGAACCCCCGGCATGCAAATGGCCTGCAAGAGCAAACATTTCACACATAATTACAAGTGTGCAGCTCGGGAGGATCTCGGCGATGCTGAAAAACCAACAAAACCCGCAGCAGCGATTATTCAGAGAAAAGCCCCCACCCAGGCGATGATTTATGCCTCTGTTTCGGGGGCGTGGCATTATCAGGGGGCAGGGGGCATAACTTTCCAAAAACAAACAGAAGGGTTTCGAATTTATTTACTTTGTGATTACGAACGGACGGAGACAGACGGACAGATGGAGGGGCGGAGAGCGGCGTCTCTCCTGTGCGAAACACTTATCGCCAAAAGTGAGCAAAACAACACTTGCTCTATTAACACGCCAGACGGCAGGGACCAAGACCTGAACCTGGAGAATCGTGAATGGAGGACGTCGTGGCTCCCTACCACCGACTACCGAGACTGTCTGAAATTTATTGGGAAACATTAAGGCAGTCCAGTCCCCCGACTGTCGGCTTAACGAGAAACGAGATGTGGCTGGCAGTGGCACACCGGGCATCGGGCCATAC
This sequence comes from Drosophila punjabiensis, assembly GCA_008042585.1. Classification (NCBI taxonomy): domain Eukaryota; kingdom Metazoa; phylum Arthropoda; class Insecta; order Diptera; family Drosophilidae; genus Drosophila; species Drosophila punjabiensis. The sequence goes on from VNJR01000219.1 coordinate 299,492, forward strand.
GTGTGGCTAATTTGCGGTTGAGCGCCGCATGATTTACATAGCCAAAAAATAAAGCCAACCCAGCCCAGTCGGCGCACAAATCCAGATTCCATGCAAATTATAGAAATTTCCCTGTGATCGCGCGCGGTTTGCAGACCAAAACAAATATTGGTTTAAGCCCTGCCTTGGCCCTGTGTTTTTATACCCTTTTAAGGGTATTATAATATCAGTTATAAGCCTGCAACGAACTGAAAGAAAGAGTGGAAATAGTCATGTTTGGGCAAAAAATAAATTTTCCTCAATTTGTTCATAATTTTATAAGGCGTTATATAGTCAAAATTCCCAAAAAATGGAACCAAATTTTTAAAATTTTAACTTTACAATTTTAACTTCAGCACAGAGCAGCTTTCCGAATTGAAATTAATGCATATTTTGACTGAATTATGATAGATATTCCTGCAAGGGTATATAAGCTTCGGCTTCCTTCTTCTTAAGTTTCTCCTCCTGTTTATTTAAATACACTGTTTTTTTTTTGTTGCGGCAGCACTATCATTAGGTCAGAGGCAATGGCAATTTGAGTTATTCAAATGCCGCAAGAGCGCGCTGCTTGGGGCCACAAACGAGCTGCTAATTTTATGTTAGACGCCCTTAATTTCACGCTGCCATTTGTGGCTTCCGTTTCGCATGAGTTTAGGGATTTGGGATCGGGCATTTCCATTTCGCTAAAGTGATGAATTTGGTGCCTCAGTGCCTCTCGGACATCCTGCGGTTCCATAATTACGCGCACAAAAAAAAGAAGCCAAGTTTTGCAGCTTCATCAGCTTCCACTGTTGATGGTCTCCGAACTTAATTGAAGGCGCCAAATAAGCTGCCGAGTGTGTCCCACTCCTAGTTTCGGATGCAGCACCGCTGTGCAATGTCCCGGCTCAAGCTGTGCGTGCTCCCCATCCCCCCTGTAAGTGCAAGTTCGTCGCCTAAGTCTTTCGTTTTGCCGCTGCAAAAAAACGCAACTTTATGGCCGAATCCCCGCGAATCCCTCGCTGAATTCAATTAAAGGCCCAGCAAATCAAGAGCTTTATGCTTATTAATCAAAGACCTAATTGATTCCACGGCGCAGGCGCACGTAGCAAGGTCACAGAAAGGCGTGAAACGAGAGTTCAGCCCAGGAGGGGGGCACGCAATCTAAGTAATTGCCTTGTGGTGGAAATAAAACGTAAATTGGAACAGGGGGTCTTGCAGGGAAGCTAGAAGAAGGAGCTATCTGTGAGGAAATAGGATATAAGAGCATTTGCAGTAAATCTTCTACAGATGAAGCCTTTCCTTTGGCCATGTAATTCCACTTCCTTCCAAATATTAACTGCAATTGAAATTTTAGACGGTTTGTCTTAACCCCACAAATTGCACCTAATTTTGTTTTCATTCTGCCTATTTTTTTTGGGGAATTCTCTCAGAATTCTCTCTTACATTTTGGTACGAACGTGACACTATCTTCGACTGTGCGTAGCCACTAATTGAACATAATAAGAGGAGAGATCTCGATTGGGAGCAAGGGAAAGTGCCAGTTAATCGCTCAATTCGCGACCGCTGGCCCCTTGGGATGGCCGGCAATGTGGCTGCAATTGAAATTGCATTTAACAAGAAGGAAAGCTAACTTCGGGAAGCCAAAACTTACATACCCTTGCATTAAAAATTGATCATAAATCAGCCAAAAATGCATTAATTTCAATTCGGAAAGCTGTTCTATGATAGTTTTTGATGCTGATCAAGAATATATATGCTTTATAGGGTCGAAAACAACTCTTTCGCTTTTTTACAGACTTCTAACTGATATTATAATACTCTGAGGTTACGAAACCCGATGTTGGGAGGAAGGAACCATCGGCGGGTATTCTTCCTGCTCTGGATTCCTGCGTGGTTGGTGGCAAGCTCGTAAAAGAACCTCACAGTGCTGAGATACAGAGCGATAGCGAGCGTGTAGCGTGTAGCCGCACAAAAAGATACAATTGTATCTGCAGGTAGAGGGGCCAGTCGCAGCTGGGCCTTGGGAAAGTCGACTAATGCACTTGCCGATGCCGATGCCGCCGTCCAATCTAATCGTTTGCCAAATGTCAAACGAGTTCCATTCATGAAGTTGAGGACCGAGGAGTCCGGATAAGGCTTGGAAGGTCCGCATCCGCGTCCGTGTCCGGCGATAAGTCTGGTTCTGCGTAGATTAGTTTGGGTTCTTGGTCTCGGTTTCTGTCTATGTCCTGAGCCTGGGCCTGAACCTGGTCCTTTGGTTTTTTTATTATTCCATTTCCGATATGACAAACACGCGTGGAGAGCGTCAAACGTTTGTCGCTTATCGCCATGGTTTAATTAAAAGGTTATTCTTGTATGTCGCCAGTTGCGCAGGATAACGCGATTGAGCTGTCTCCGCATCGGGCTTCTCGCTCCTCGCTTTGCTTCTTTGCTATCTTAAAGACTTTCTTGCCCGATTTCCAGAGTCCCGACCTTGCCTCAAACCCAAAAACAGAGCATTGGAAACAAAATCGAAGTCAGCAAAACTGAAAGTCAACCGCAAAGGACTCTGCCTGTATCTGTGCACGCACACGACCGCAAAAATATATTTTTACTCGCAGTTGCTGGGCGAGAATTGACAAATTTCCATTTCGTCAATTCAATCCATAAGACTGAGGCAGCACCAGCAGCAGCAACACCTCGGAATAAAACGGCATAAAAAGCAAAATAATATTCATGCGAGACGAGGGAAAAAAATGAATGCGAAAAAAAATATATACAATAAATGAGAGCGGGGCGCAAACCGCCGCCAAGGCCGCTCGAAAACCGCTTTCAATTAAATTGGGGCACACTTTTGCCTGCGGTCTCCGTCTCCGTCATCATCATCACCATCATCATCATTATCATTGCCGTCATCATAAGCGACGACTGCTGTCCCTTGTTGCCTCGGGAGTGAAAATGAAATTTTTCGCTGCCCCAGGGCCCAGGTTCATCCTCCTTGCAGCCCAGCAGCAAAAATACAGAAAAAAAGGGAAAGAAACTGGAGTATGCAAGCTTCCTACAAAACTTGAAGTATCAATACTTTTTGCTATAGTTTCTCCCCAGTTAAAGTTCTGTTCTAAATATGTATCTTGCTTTTAAATATTATATTATATTAAGTAAATGCTTTGATTTCAAATTAGTTTGCATACCCACGCTGCTGGCCAGGGTATTCGAAATCGAAAATGAAATTGAAATGGATGGAAAAACTGGTAGCTGGCTACTTTTACCCGATCCGAGGGAGCGGGGAAGAGGCTGGAAACTGATGGAAAGTTATGGCAGCCACGGGCAGCGTAATGATGACGAGCCACGATCACCGCCGATGGCTCCAGATTATGGGGCGGCCCCATCATCGTCGTCATCGTCGTCGTCATCGTCGTCGTCGTCTATTCCATCGATCACAGACGAGACCCTGACGAGGGAGGTGGAGGCCCCTAAACGGTGGGCAGCATCTCTGGGGACAGGAAATAAGAGAACGTGTGAATGAGATCTGCTCCGAGACGGAGTCCACCCGAGGACATACCTCGGGTGATGCCTCTAGATTGGGATTAGATCATGGTCATTAATTGGTGCTTAGATCGGCTGATGACTATATCACAGCAACAAAAGCTCAAACCTAATCTGTTGTTCCGATAAAACAAGCTACTATATGTCCAGATTGAAGCTAAGGCATTAGGATAATAAAGAAACACTTGCAATTTAAATGAGATCAATCACTCTACAATTTCGAACTCTGACAGGTGCAGCAAGGTTGTATGAAATTTGCATTTAATATTCAATTACGGTTCCCAGGTGCCCCTGCAATTAGGTTCTCCCCCGGGGTAAAGGTGAGTCCTCAACTTTGTTGCTGTCCTGGTGCCTGGTGCATCATCATGGTTATTACGGCTCCTCTTCTCCCGTGCGAAATGATCTAATAAACTTGACAGTGCCGCCCTGGCTACCTCATACTCATGAGACATTTGTGGCTTCGTGACCCTGCCCAAGATGGTCTTGTAATGGATTTTCTCAGTTACGCGAGGATTGCGTGCGTCAAGGGGAGATACCTGGGCCGATACGGGACACTGGACACTGGACACTGGACACTGTCCCCGTTGCGTGCCTCATTCCCTTTTGGCCAACAATTTGTTAACAATTAGCGCTCTATGCCAAAAAGCAAAGCAGGAATCGAAGCCACTTGCCTTTTAAGGCGCTCGGGCGGCACTGTAAGAGCTCCACATTCCACCGGTGCTCCCTGCTCCCTGCTTTCTGCTCCCTGCTCCCGAGGTGAAACTTTGCCGGTGGTCCCGGCCTTATAGGTAAGTGCTTGCAGTATATATGGGAATAAGGAGTCACTCGGCCATATCCATATCAATCATGCCGTCGTTGCCGTATGCTAATGATGGCAATTAATCAATGGGAATCAGTTAAGACCCGCAGCACCAAGAGGCGCACGCAATCGGCCCATTCAGGCGAAGATGACTGAACCGAAATTTTAGCTCAAACTGAAGTTGAAACTGAAACTGAACTGCAAAAATGGGAAATGAGAAACACGAGCATGGGAAGAACCACAAGAGCCACAAGATCTGCGCACTCCTAATGATGTGCTGAAGTGCGCTCTCGGGGGGAAAATTAATAGCCTGGCAAATGGAAAAACATTTGTAATTGGCCACGAGCCTGGAGTGACCCACATTAAATTGACAGAGGCAGACAGAGGCACAGGTCTGACGGATCTCGGGGAGTCAGGTGTGTCTCTTGGTTTTGAGTTTCAAGTTAAGGTGAGAGCAAGGTGCTCGGAGATGCTAAATTAACTCAAATATAAACTAAGAACTACATAAAACAGGGACTTAATATCAAAGTTAACTGATTATTGATAATTTTACTTCTAAAATATACAGCGAATAATAATATTATGCAGTTAATTTTAATCTTTTCTTGGGAAAACCTATTTTTGGCACAAATAATTAGCCTGAAAGACTGCACACTTTCCAATATATTACCCAACTAATGATGTGCTGAATGACCAGAGACCCGAACCAATTAAAATCCTGGCAATTGTAGGAGAAAACATGGATAATTAGGTTGGCAGACGAGGAGGGATGATGCCCTCCTCCTTCTGTATTATTACTAATCCTCGTGTTCTGGTCACAGCGTGCACCCTAGTCACTCCCACATTCCGACTCCGTTCCATCACATCCTATTACATAGATCACATTTTATCCGATTCCATTTTTGTTCAGCTTGCACGTGGCTCTGGCGGGACGGGACGGAGGGAGAGAACCAGTTTGACGCATGCAAATAATATATAAGTTACTGTGTCAGGCAACAGGTGAAATTGTCGCCCCAAGTCCACGCTCCGTCCCGTGAAATCCCAATCGCAGCCTCGCAGCCAGTCAAGTCAATGTCAAGTGTTGCCCCGGCTGACTTACTACAAAAGTTAATTGCACTGCACGCGCACGCCAAAAGGGCGTTCGGGTTCGGGCTCTCAGCTCTCAGAGTGAGGCCAAGACGACGACAGGCTTGCTGGCAACCGAGTACTTGGTATTCGGTTCCAACTCCATCTCAAGCCCCAACTCCAACCCATTCCAGGCTGAGACCTCAGGCCAGGGCTCGGGCCACGAGGCGCGTGTGTGCAATATCAGGTTTCCATGTCAACTGCCACAGTGGCTTGAGAGTGATCTTGAAAATATATAAATTAAAGGGATATTCCGAGGGGAATATTAGATAAAACAATACCTACATTTGCAATATAAATATCAATGATATAATCTATAAATTGTATGTGGAAATGGTTTATATTCAAGACACTTTCGACCCACTGTCCGGGGTGCAACAGCCACCGTGGTTGTCATTAGTCCGCTGCACTTGCTGTTGTAATTGTGACAGGAGCAACGAGCACGGATCGCTAAAGGGTCGATCCGAAGGTGCACTTGGTCACCTGTGCGGCTGTAGAGGAAGAGGTGGCCATAGCAGGTTATCGGGAGGGGTTCAAGGGGGCCAAAGTCAACTGTCGACTGTCGAGTTTGGCCGGTGGATTGGCGCGTCGTGATCGTGAGTGCCAGAAGCTGATTTCAGCGCGGCTACCGATAAGCACAACCGCCGCTTCCAGTTGCCATCCGTTTTTCCTTTATTTATTTTGATTTTTCCTCTTTTTTTTCTTATTTTTTTCTTACTTTTTTTCTTCTTTTTTTTTAAGACGCGTTGATTGGTTTTGTCGGGCGGCAGGACTTGATTCCGAGACATGTAAATTGCTGAGAGCTCTGGTCCAATTTTTTTTGTTTTTTCGGCAATTTTGTATTTTTTGCTTTGTTGTTGATTATATTTTGTTGATAGTCATGCTCTGCCACGCCCCGTTTCTTACGAATTTGACAACTTTTTGCATAATTGCAAGTGCCAGCGGATGAGAGACAGCAAAGAAGAGATGCTGCAGTTGCTGAGTAAGTAGCAAATCATAATAAAATAATTGAGAATTTAGAATTTTAACTTATATATTTTTTAGGTTTTAGTTTAAAGATGTTTCTCCAATGTTTCTGCTGAGGAATGAGCAGCTTCCTTGACGCTGATGACGCTTTCCGTGGACCATTCATAAATTTGGTAGCAAACTCGTAAATACCGCTGAAGAGGCTGCCGAGGAGTTGGCCTTACAATCTCACGCCGTGCTCTGGCCTCTTCTGCTCCTCTGCTGCCTGATTTAATGCAATGCCAAAACAAATTGTTATGTTGGGGCCGCTTGCTGCCCGCAATTAATCAAAGTTCTCGCATTACAATTAATCAAAAATCGCCATCGAGCCATCGAACCATCGAACCATCGAGCTCCGGCTCTCCGGCTGGCTGCCTTCTCAGCTGGATTTCTGTTTACTGATTTCTGATTTCTGGATTTCTTCTTTTGCTCCTTTTGCGATCCATAAATATCCGAGCGGCAAATAGAATTGGCGGCGTCAAAACGCTCACCTTAGATGTCGCACCGCATCGCTGACATTTGCCGGTGACTCCACATAAATCAGAAATATATATATATCAGAAATATATATATATATCAAAATATATATATAAACAGCTTTGCAGAGAGTGGGAGTTGTGCGGCTTTTGGCCTTTTATCCCGAGGCGCGATCGTTGGTCAGGCAGGCGGCAATTTGATGGCCATGAACAGTTGACAGTTCGATTCTTGATTCGATTCAGCAAAAGCAGCAGGAATATTTTGCCATGAACTCAAAAGATAGTTGGGGAAAATTCTACTTCTTTCAGTAGTTTTATATAATAATTTTAATTTGAATAGTAATACTTGTAATGTTTAGGAGTAAAATGATCAAAATTAGTTTTCAAAATCAGGTGATCAGCAAACTTTAAAGGAACCTAATACTACCGATCTCAATAGATTGTAATTGGATCATGAATTCCAAATGAATTTGATGAACAAATGATCCAAGAAGCATTTACATTGTTTGGAGTATTGATCTAGTTTTAAGTAAACCCTTGATCCATGCCAATTATGATCAATAAATAATTTCTGTTATTCTCCTCTAATCTTTAATCAGAAATCAAGAAGGAAGATCGTGACCCAGCTCTTTCTTAAACCCAAAAAAGTGACACCAGCCGCAAGTTGAAAGTCGCAGAAATGCAAAGTGCAAAAGTGCTGCAAGATCGCAGTCGCAATCGTCGAGAGTTATGACAATAAACCGACCTTGGACCGGGACGCACGTCGGAAATTGGATCGCTAAATGTTTTCGGTTCGGTTTCGGTTTCGGTTTCGGTCTCAGCTCGAAGCGAGGCTCCACTGTGGCAAAAAGGGTGCCGCTCCAGCGAAGTGTGGAAAAAATGATGCGATGTCAAGCTATTGACAGGCCGAGTCGATATTAATGACGACTTCATCTTCATTCGCTGGATATGGCACATAGCCTCCGTTTCGGAGCTGAAGCCTGCCTTGCCTCGTTTTGCTGTCGCCGTGTCTTACTAGCAATTATTGAACTAGTTAGTCGGCTCCAGGACAGAAAGCCAGAGGAGAGGAGATGCAGAGCAGGGAAATGAAAATGAAAATATAAAGAAGCGATCCTCGCTCGATTCGGCTCAATTATGATCATAAGCAAAGCAGCAAAGGAGCAACGGAGCAACGGAGAAGCCGAAAGCCGAAAGCCAAAAGCCAAGCCCGCGCGACATACGTACATATTTAAGCCAACATGTCAACATAATTTATATTAAATTTTTGCGTCAGATAATGATAGCGCCTCCTGCTGCCGATCGCCGATCGACGATCTGCATGGAGTTCGCTGAGGGCAAGAAAACAACGAAAAGTAAAATAAAGACATGAGAAGAACTGAAGGCAAAGGAATGCCCTAAAGATCTTGAAAATATATGTTTTTTTTAAAGAGAAATTCAATTAGGAACTGAAAAATATACAGTTCATAGTTAGGAAGTAAATAAGGTAAATAAGTATTTACTCCAGAATGTACTTCAGAAAAAGATTCCTTAACTTGACCTAAGAAAATTTCAATTTAGAAACTCTGCCACAGCGAATTTCTATTGCATCAACATGAATTTGTTGCATGACCGACCGGATACGATTGATTCGGTTTGCACATCTGGAAAAACGGGGAAAGTCCTCTGTGACCTGTGACTGCGCTCAGATGTCCCTCGGTGACATCCTGATGCAATCCCCCGCGGCTGCTGCAACGAAGTGTTAAACGAGTCGCAGCGTGCTGCATATTCAATGCCAATATCTGTTTCGGCACGGTTGCCTAGCGTGCAACCAGAGAGTCCTCCAGCAGCGATTGCTGTGCGGACAAAGGACCTCGAGCCTGGACACATCCTTGCTGGAATCCCTGCTAAATGCTTTCGAAATGCTTTCGACTTGTCCAGCCGCTGCCGCTGCTGCTGCTGCTGCTGCTGCCGCTGCTGCTGCTTGCTGCTTGCTACGACGGGCATAAAGGACCCCGGGGCATTAGGAGTGTTAATAGAAAAGTGCCTCTGTCACTTCAGGATCGGTATTCTGTGTCCTGTGTCCTGTGCAGGATCAAATGGATCGCCATTCGAGGTGTTGACTAGCTGGCCTTGGGAGTATCATAAAAGTTTGGATTCCAGCGCGGCTCATGGTCAAATGTGGAATGATCACAGGCATCACGAAGGTCAAAGGATAAAGGAAGTCAACAGGGGGGTTTCCTTTGCAGGTCTGGCAGATAGTTTATAAGTTTTTGTAACAGAAGACAAGGATTAGAAAAACTTCTAGCTTAGCATTTAATTTGTTCTTTGGCCGCGAATATCGACGAGTTGCTGATTTATTGTGTTTGAACTATTAAAGCCATAAAAGCTGGCTTAGACCATTGCCACTTGGGGTCTTGGTGTCCCAGGGATATGGATGTGGATGCGGGTTTTGGGACCTTCTTCTTCTTGAAACCGGTTGGCCGCCGGCACGCGACAGAGCCAGGTTGAAGTCCTCGGTCTGGAAATGCGCGACGAAGAAGCAGGCAGCTGAAACTGAAACTCTTCCCACTCCCGGGGAACTGGGAACACTCGACGCCCAGGCAGGCAGCTGCAACTCAGATAGAGAGAGAGGCTGAGAGAGAGAGAAAAGGAGACAGAAATGAGTGAGTGTGATTCCCGCTCTTTATCTCACTCTCGGTAAATCTGAAGAGTGACCGAGGGATTCACTCAAGAGACGAGACGATCCTTGCTCCGATGCTGCCGCCGTTTGCTGTTGCACCTTTTGTCGCAGGTAGATAATGCGCAGGTGAGATTCGAACCCGAGTCCGAGTCCTGGGGCCCTTGGGCCCCTATAAATAGCTGCAACGGCCCGGGGAAGGGCATCAGAACGGAGCCAGCGCTCGAGCAGAACTCACCAGCTGAACCTACTCTATATCTCCGAAGCAGCAATCTCTAAAAGCAGCACCAACATGGCTCTGGGCAGCGAGAACCACCAGTCACTGTACTACGAGGACTCCTCCTCCTCATCATCCTCTGGCCTGACCTCTCCCATCTGCGGCCCCTCGGTAGTCCGACGAAATGCCCGCGAACGGAACCGGGTCAAGCAGGTCAACAATGGGTTCAGCCAGCTCCGACAGCACATACCCGTCGCCGTGATCGCCGACCTGAGCAACGGACGACGCGGCATTGGTCCCGGTGCCAATAAAAAACTCAGCAAAGTCAGCACTTTGAAGATGGCCGTTGAGTACATACGCCGCCTGCAGAAGCTCATTGATGAGAACGACAGCAATCAGCAGCAGCAGCAGCAGCAGCAGCATCGTCAGCAGCAGCAGCAGCAGTTGCAACAGCAGCAGCAGCAGCATCTGCACTTCCAGCAGCAGCGTCTGCAACAGCTCGAGCAGCATCAGCAGCACGCCTACGCGTGGCAGCAGCAACTGCAGCTCAGCTCGCCCGCGGGAAGCGTGAGCTCCACCAGCAGCAGCAGCAGCAGCAACTACTTCCCAGCTGCAGCAGCAGCAGAACCAGCTCTCCCCGCTGCCAGCTCCTCGTTCGCCTCGAACTTTGTTGCCAAGCTGGACACCAGCTACGAAGACTACCGCAACAACTCGTGCAGCTCCGGGGCCGAGGACGAGGACATCCTCGACTACATCTCCCTCTGGCAGGATGACCTATAGGCACATCCGAGCCCATCGTCCAGCAACCGCTAGTCGCACACACAACCATTGATTGGCCAATCACCAAGTATTACCTCAGCCGTCAAGTATTTATATTCTCCAAAAAACGAACACACTTTTTTTTTGCCTGTACAAATTAGCAAGTAAGGTTTTTATGTAGTTTATACGACTGTTCCTAAGACCTAGCTATGTAATGGAAGACAATGTATTCATAAGAATCTCTTTTTTTTTTTTAATAATAAACAAACATGGGGGACACTAAACTGATAATTATAAAGAAACTCATTTGACTTGTTTGTTGGTTAATTGGGAACAAGGAATGGTGGTCTTGGTCTACGAAGATCATATAAAGAAAGGAACCTAACTTCGGTAAACCTTTTGCAATGAGATCAGGGGTTCGAATCTTACATCGATCGTAAGCAAGCCAAAAATGCATCAATTTCAATTTTGACTGCTTTTATCTACTAGTTTTAATTATAAATAAAGCTATAGACTATATTTAAAACTTGGAAATTGCATTCTTTTTATAATATTCGACAACTTTAATGATGTGACCTCTAAAAAATGTTGATACTCTATGAAACACATTTATTTTTGTGCGCGGACATGACTAAAATCGATCGTAATTCAGTCAAAAATGCATTAATTTCAATTCGGAAAGCTGTACTATGCTTGTTTTTATTGGGATAACAAATTTGCATATGAAATTTTAACAAATTTGGCCCAAACATGGCTAGATCGACTTGTCTGTTGATGCTGATCAATAATATATATGATTTACAAGGTCTGAAATGACTCCTTCACTCTTCACCGACAAAATTATAACACCCTCCAAGGGAATAAAAGTACAATAATAACTATATAATATTATCGGATCTCTGTAAAGCTTAAAGATCTTTGAGTCCTGAATATTTGCATAGAAATCTTAGTTTTTTCTCATCGGTTTCGGTTCATCCCACTGTTTAAATAAATGCCAAATGTAAGCCACAATAAACAATAAATGAGCACAAATATTGAACTGCTGATCACTGGTACCGTTAAGTATTCGCCAGATCACCGATGATGGCCGAGTAAATTATCCTAACAATTTGTCAGGGATCCTGCTGACTGCTGCAGAGGGAGAACTTTGCATAATCAAGGGCAATCGGGATGCAGGAACCAATATTGAGAGCTGTAAGTATTTTACTGGCTGCATTTTTGCATATAGAAACAGGGCGAAGTTAATCAGAGACCGAATGCCGCCGATCGTCGATCGATCGATGGATTTGCTTGGGTGCAACTCTTGGCCAGTTGCTGGACTAATTTTGAGTTATTCGAGCAATGCAAGAGGAGTCGAGGGTCCACAGTTGTCCAGAGATCGCCCCCAAAACAGGGGACACAAAGTTAACTCCGAGGAATTCGCTGGGATTGGGATTAAGCTTGTTTGTGCCACGACGCAACGGAAGCCGCCGAAGCCGATGAATTGGCCAAAGATAAGCCAAATGCCAAAGTTCCAGCGTTGCTGTCCAGCTAGGGATAAGGTACACATAGGTACATCCATATGCAAGTAAAGATTTATTCTATAGATCGTGTTCTGGCCTCCGGCAATCCACTTCCGCTGGATAGCCATGTATCAACTCCCACGCGCACTTCCTGCTGCCTGAACTGCAGCTCATTAATAGATCAGCGAATTGGGGCTGCGAATACGCACTTCCGTCACTTGGACCGGCCTCGGTTTACAACTGGCCACTGAGGCCTTCACTGGCACTGAGGCTAAAGCGGCCATAACTGACCTCCTGTCCGCCAGTCTCGCCATGGCAATCAATTCGATGCGGAATGGCGGTGAACGGTTAACTGGGCACTGCGAGAAAATTGAGGTAACAGCGAAATTGTAGGGCCATGTTCTTTCTTTGAACTAAATAAATATTTCGTAACCCTTTGACATTTCTGTCAGTGTTTCCCATGGGCAGCTTGGGAGCCAAGAATCGAACGATCGAACGGTTCTAAAGGCCCACAGCAACGGCTCTCTTCATGGCGCATTTATCGAATTATTATTTCCGGCTCTTGCCAGGCTCTGCATGTGAGCAGAAGGAGTGGCAAACTGAAGGGGACTGACTCTCCCAGCGAGGGAGATGCTGATTTTGCAGAGGGTCAAGGAGGATACAGGAATATATTTTAGCAATATGCGAAGGCACTCACTCCTCCATTGGCGGTCGCAATGGGCGACATACGACAATGTCCCGGCGACAGCAAACGGTGCAAAATCGAACGCTTTTTGTGTGAAGTTAATAATATGTTTGACATGGCCCCGAAAAGGGGATCCCATCGATCGATCGATCGATCGGTCGGTCGGTTTGCCGATCCAAATATATGCAGAAATATGTAGCAGATATCGCCCCGGGGGCCCCGCCGAGACCCGGGGCCATATCCTCGCCTGTTTTAGTGGTCTCTTTACATGCAACGAATAAATTTATGATTTATTAAGGATGCTCTGATTACAACACAACCGCCTCACCGGCCCATGGTTCCCCATGACTGATGTCTCGTAAATAACCTTCTCACAGAGCTGAGCTGGAGAGGAAGAGTGCAGAGAGTGCAGAGAGAGAGTGGCCAGCCAGCAAGTGAGTTATTTGTTTAACATGAACGCGTTTTTGACTCACAAATGTTGACAAAGAATAATGTAATTTATGTTCGGCCCTGACATCTTTCCAGGATTTCTCCTCGCAGTTTCGTAGCGAGAATGCCCCTACACTGGCCCATAAAATATGTCTCCTCGTCTCCCGGGGGAGAGGCGTGAGTGGCAGCCGATAGTACCGCACTTGCAATTAGAGATATTCGCACCGATAGGCAGAGTATCTCTAGTTCGGGGCGTGTCCCGCAGATGAGACACCAAGTGCCGACACATAGATCGTTGCCTTTGTTGTCTAGCAATGATCGCGTGCACAATTGTGTCCACGTAATTGTGATGTTATGCAACTTCTGGCGAAGTGAATACAAGTGCAGCGGCACAAAGGTGCACTTGTCGCTGGCCTCGTCATTGTTACAGTTTTTCCTGCCAGTCCCTACAGTCCCGGCAATTAAAAGGAACGCCTACGCTTTGGAATTCCAAAGGATCCTCCCTTGCGTGTGCGATCGTTCAAGGTTTGAAATGAAAACCCCGAAGTTTTCCTAGTTAAGCTGATTATACTTGACAATGCAGCTGAAATTATGGTCTGAATCCTGGATTCCCGAGTACGTAATGGCAATGAGGAACCCAGAGAATAGAGGGGATTACCTGTCTATCGTGGGTCCAACATAATTTGATGGCTATTAAAAATTATTAAGGACAGGCAGACAATCGTTTCTTATAAAACTATCAGAGGGGATTATATACTTTCACTTTTAAATATATATATATATATATAGATAGAAGCCTCTTTTCAGTTTCCCCTTTTACTCTGCCAGAGTTACCTTTGGCAATGTGTTAATTACCTCTCAGAAATGTCTCAATTCGACCGCGTTGGCTTTCACTTTGCCAAATTATTTAAATTAATTACCGCAACTGCGGCGTCCGGCGATCATCAAAAGGGTTCCTTGGGATCCCTTAATTATGGAGCAGCTTAATTGCCAGGCAAGAAAAACGAGGAATAAGAACAACAAATTGACTTAACAAAACTTGAAAAGGTGAACAAAGTCCTCAGAGTTAAGTTTAGCAACGGAAATTTTAGAGAGGATTTGAGTGTTCAACAGACAAGATAATTCTAATGAAATAATTTGTGAATTTATTAGATTTTTAGTACTCACCCCAAAAGAAGAAATTTAAGAAGTTCGATAAAAGCTCCAAGGAAAAACTGAACATTTTCCGACTGCTGAAATTATTCTTTCTTCTAAGCAAAGTCCATTTCGAGGCACCATCGCATGTCCTTTTTATTTGGATCTGAAAATACCTTCATACTTAATCGTTTTCACACTTAAAATTCTTATAAATAATATATAATATAATATAATAATAATAAGATAATATAATATAATAATAATATAATATAATAATCTACGTAGAACTAAAACCAATTTCAAAGCTCTGCAGAAACAACAAGTTTTCCCCAAGGATTATGAAAACCAATGGCTTTCAACTTTTGCAGGCCTCAAGGAGAGCATTAACCTTAAGTATTAATATCATTTAACAAAAACAAAGCACATTTCATAATAATAATACAGAGTGCTATTCATATTATTTCATTAAAATGCTTTATTCTTTTATTCGGCTATTAAAAAGGCGAGTGATGGGCTTGAAAGGCATTCGAGCCGCCGATTCTTCTTCGATATTTGGCTCGTTCCTAGAAGGATCCAGCCATAGCTCCCTCAGGTGGCATAATGCTCCATAATGTCATTTATGGCATTTAATTGGATCGCCGGAGAGCGAATCCGAGCTGCGAACAAGCAGCAGGAGCAGAGCCTAGACCAAGTCGCGTGGCATTACGAGGCTCTCTTTTATATATATATATATATATTTATATATACAGGAGTTGAGTATATCCCCTTTACTCCGATTCACTGCGTGACTGGACTAATTAGTCGCATATATGCGTTGAAATTCACTTTTGATTTCATATGCATTTCATCAAATTGCCGATGCGCACGCGCATTAAAAGAGGAGTTGGAGTCCAAGTTGGAGTTGGAAACGGAGTGCTTGTCAGTGGAGATAAGAGACCTTGGTTTGATTTGAAAATTACTCGACAAAAAGGCAGCACAACAAAAAAGTCTGGGCTGCTAAAAAAAATATTAAAAAAAAAAAACAGCAAAAACGGGTTGCAGCCATGCCAATTAAATGTGGTCCAGTCCCAGTCCCAGTCCCAGTCCCAGTAACAGTCCCGGGTCCTCGGATCCCAGCTCTCAGCCGAAGTCCGTTGTCATTGCCGCGGTTTACTTCAAATGAGGGACGCGCGCGTCCAGCGCCAAAATGGCAATCTTTCTGAAATTTATGATGAAAAAATGAACACTGTCGCTTTTTTGAACATTTTAATTATACACAGACAGAGGCAGAGGCAGAGGCAGAGGCAGAGGCTGAGAGACGGCACACGGCCGGCGGTATAAAAATATATATTGTCGGGAGCCAAAAATTTTTGGGATTTACCAATATGGTTCAACGACGCCTTGGCTTTAACCAGTAGCCGAAAAAACTGGCAGAAATTCTGTGAAATTGTTCAATAAATACAAGATGCAAAATAATCTTTAATTTAATATTTTCTAGCTACTAGAAATATTTGTTCAAGGTTCCCAAAAAGATCTCGTCAAAGTAGCAGGCCTGGACTTGCCATTTAAAATATTTACAAGGTAAATGTAGTCACAAGTTTATCAATAATTTCGCTCAGTGTGCTCACAAAGAAAAAGTAAGCACTGGAAGCTGCCCAGAGACCTCACCCGGTAGCCCAGGGCAGAGTACTCTCTTGGGGCTTTTTTTCAAGGGGACATTTGGCGAGTAATTAATAAATTCGCAATGCTGCCACAGGATATTTGCATAAGAAATTATGGCAATGAAATGTTATGATCGCGCTCGTGACAGGCAACTTCCAGTACATCTCCTCCTCCTCTCCCGTTGTTCCTCCTTTTTCCAAGGTCGCCCTGGCGGCTCTGACTTTGAAGCTCCTTGAGGCAATTGCATAAGCCAGTTTTCCAGCTGTGTGTGCAGCAAACTGGTGGACAGACACTTTGTCTGTGCGGACTTCCTCTCTGCCTTTCGGGGTGACAGTTATGCATATGATGTCCTGGCAGGACAACAGAAGCAGCAGACAAGGCAGCGCTGGCGCAGCGTGTGGCGAATGTCCGAGAAACCCATTGGCACAAACAAACACATGACATCCTTTTGCACGTGGCCCAAGGATAATAATGCTCTGACCCGATTCTACCGCCTTCCTTTGTGCCCACAACAATGATAATGAAAAAGTAGTCAACGCAAATTACATAAGGCTCTTCCTTTTGAAAGAAAGGACACAGGCCAAAGGCGTTTGTAAGCCTCTTCAGAGGTTGCGCCCCGAAAATCGGTTTCTAATTCCGTAAATTCTTTAAATTCTTTCAATTCTTTAAATTCTAATTTCCCCCTGCCAACCGAGGACACACGCGGCAGGAGCAGAAGCCACAGACTTCGGCACTTTCAAGTCGGGGCGCTACACACCTTCGCAGGAAGTCGGTGGGTAGCCCTCCATTGAATGTCCATTACGGCAAAGGAGAGTTGCAGTTGCAATTCCCCCGAATCACTGCCAATTACTGATTGCATAGAAAAGGACATTCCTGGTCTTCAAAAGCATCTTACCGCAATGTTAAATAAAATCTAATTTGCTTACGAAAACAAAACAAGACTTAAGCATATCCAAACTTCTTCAGTTTATTTCTCTTCGATCAAAAATGTGTAAAAGCACCGCATCTGTCGCCTCGCATTCCTAGCGGTTGAGAGTTGAGTGTCGAGTATTGAGTGTTGAGTTTTCGAGTGTCCTTAGCAAGCGTATTTGTAACATCCTTATGAAGTGGCTATGCTTGATGGCAAACTTCACGGCCAAAGGTAAAACCAAGGCCCCCTTTGCCCGTGAATCGCTAGTTCAACATCATTCTAAACAGCGCCAGCGAAAGCTGTGAAGAATATATATCATAAAGAATATATATCATATTGAAGCTGTGAAGAATATATACCATAAAGAATATATATCATAAAGAATATATATATCATTTTGAATATATATCTCATCACTGCTTAATCTTTCAAGAACCTAACTAACTCACCGCTCAAGTGTACAAATTGTATTTGCTTTCATCTTGAGTTTGAAACGTATCTTCGATTAGCCCATTGTTTACTTTTCTGTCTACCAAATAGATTTCACATTTGATTCTGTCTTATTTTCGATTATTTTGCATACTCACATTCAAATGTGTGCAAATTGTATTTTATTTTGAATTATTTTCATTATGTAGCCTCCTGTAGCCCCTCTCTGTGGGGTAAGTAGGAGGTTCATTTTCGCTTTAACTTTGCTTCTATTTTATTTTTAACACTCACCCACGTATGCTGGAAATATGAAATGAGTTGTGCTCTAGACGAGCTCTGCTGGCTAACTGAATAAATTCAGGCCGAAGCTTAGTTACATGTTAGTGACAGGACGCTTTGTTCAATGACATTGGGTGCAAGGACTATGCGATGGTTTTTCAGAGACCACAAGGCACTTTCATCGCAGTTGGCTTTTGGACAATTTTATATATTTTATTTACAAAAAACTCATCAAATTAAATTAAAACGTTGCTCTCAGTTTTTCTGCAAAATACAATATGCCGCTTCCTGTGACAAAACCGTTTTATAAACACAATTTTTCGCAGGTATTTTGTTCCGGCCACACTCTTAAGCCTAGAACCCTAAACACACACTGAATATTGGCGCTAATCCTTGAATATTTCACAGGGCCTGAACCTGAACCGTTCTTTAAATACAGACCTTGTTTTGCAGTCCCTTTCGGAGACTTCCCCCGCACTTTAGCATCAAGGCATCGTGCGTGTGAATCTATTAAAAGAGCAGCCGTCAGTGGAATCGCCGCCCCTTAATTCCACAGCCTCTCGATATATCCTTCACCTGGGATACGAAAATTCAATTAAGCAAATCGAAGCGCAGGGCAGCGTTTCTACGAAAAAGTCCCCCTTCAGTCCCTCTGATCCCAACAGGTGGATATACACGCACCTCAGAGAGTGGTGTGAAAAATGGAATTATAAAAACAGAAGAGCGAAGAAGAAAGGGGGAAACGGTGCCAAAAGGGGTGTCGAGGGTCCTGATTGTTATGCTGATGAGCTGCTGATGGGTGATCGGTGATCGGAACAGGAATATATATACACAAGGATAATGGGCGTAGAAATCAATTTCGAATCGTTCGATCGAAAATCTGTTGCTTGCCGGGACTTTGATTCTTGATGTGGGTTGTTCCTCGTGTGTGTTTGCTTAGCTGTGAAAACCGCTAAGCCGGTGGAATCGATCTCTTCTGGCATTCCGATTTTCGATTTCCGATTTCCGGTTTCCGCCCAGGACTTATGCTAATATTTGGCCAACGGTCGGGGTCTAGCATTTCGCGGAGGAGAAGGACTCCGTGTCCCCGTCCCTAGGAACCGTGGGAATTGATTGCCACGCAGTTACATTAGTGTCAAGTACTTCAGAGGCGTGGGTAGTTCAAGGACAATGGATGATGCATCGGAACGCTAGCAATCATGGTTTAACAAGCATCCTTGCGGCCAAGGATCAAAGGACCAGCCTGCACCTGATCCGCCGCGGCAAAGGTGCTAAATGGGGCGTACTAATGAGATCAATGCCGCGCAGCAGACGCAACAATGAGCGGTGAAATGAATCGAAATGCCGCGCCGTCGAACAAAAGCCGACGGGAGAGAGAGGAGAAAGCCGCAGGACAAGCAAGGATCAAGGCTATAGAGACGCAGCCAGTCAGTTGGATAATCGTGAATAATGACTTTATCATTGACTTGGCGCAAGGCAGCGCTAACAATTAGGATTCCCGAATAACAAATGAGACACTCCATTGTCCTCGAAGCCTTAAAATCAAACCTCTAATGAATTGATGATCACTTTTTTATTTTTCTTCTCTTCTCAGAAATTAAACATTTTCCCCCCCAAACTCGAGCGATCAATTGCACTGGCAATCCGCTCACTTGTCACCCGGCCGGCCACTCAGCGCAGCTTCTTAGTGCGATCGGATCGACTTGCCACCATGACGCGGACTGTCACTAAGCGGATCTTCGCCGGATTAGTGTCGATCACTCGGCGATCTTGTAAGCCGGCCGCTTTTCGGGCAGCCAACAAGCAGCCGGACACACTGGTGGACACGACCACCACCCAGAGAGCGGGATCTCGGAGGAGCACAGCGAGATTGAGTTGGGTTTCTCAGCTCACATCATTATGCGCACTAAATGTTGAATCAGCAGAGGAGGAGTCCCTCTCGGCTAAATAAATAAATGCAATTTAATCATTAGCAGAGAGACCAACTCGGGTTCGGTTTGAGAAATACTCTTTGGAATCGTAAGGTGTGCAAGGTGCTTTCCCGGATTGATTTTTTGCCAAGTCAGCAAGGTGCGAGATTGTTTAACGCCTCTCCCCCGGCTCCTCGGCCAGTGGTCGGCTTTTCGCGTTAATTGGGCGAGGAGTCTAGGTCGCAGGTTGTAGGTCGCTGGTCGGCGGCAGGATTCGTTAGCACATTTGCGGTTGTACGCCAGGATAACAAGGATATGCCACCGAAGACCGATAACCAGGGTCTGAGAGACTGAGCGAGGAGAAGGAGGAGAACCTTCAGCGGCGGGCGGCTAGCTACAAAGGCCACAGACTCGCGGCACTCGAGCTCTCGGAATTTGAAAATGCAACATAATTGCGCTGATTATGAGGCCGGTGGTGGTGGTGCCTCTTCGGTGCACCATAAATGCCATTAACAAGCCTCCTCGGCCTTCCAGGAACCTGCGAGGTTCCTTCCCGCGCACCGCACTCCAACTCCTCCTGCTCCGCGATCTCTACCCTTTCCTTTCGCGCTGCCCCGAGGACCGAGGAGAAAGTGAAACGTGATCGGTGTTCGGTGAAGAGGCGAGCGCAGCGGGCGTGCTTGTTTCGGAATTGTTTACAAAACGTTTGACCGCAACTAGGACTCGGACTAGGGACCAAGGACTATCTCCGGCGCGGCATCAAAGGATGATGCACTAGGAGAAACTTTTTGGTTCAAAATCTTGCAGTCGAAATCGGTCAAAAAGGCTTTAATTTCCAATCGAAAACCATTTCTATGCTAGTTTTTATTAGGTTAAGAAAACAGCATCAGAAATTTTAAATTTTGAAAAGAAAGATTTGTGGAAAATATTTGACAATTTTAATGACAATTACAAAATATTTTATTAGCCCAAATATGTCTAGATCGACTCGGCTGTTGATTCTGAGTCGTCGGAAACGACTCTTTCACTGAGTTTCACCTTCCGACTAACATTATAAAGCAAGGAAATAAATATAAATAAAAAGTTTTAAAAGATTACTAAAAAATATAAGTTTTCAAATAATCGTAACTATTCCAAAAATACTTTAATTTCCAATCGGAAAGCATTTCTGTGCTAGTTTTTGTAAGGTTAACAAGTTAGCATACTTAATTTTTAATAATAATATTTACATACAAATAAATATATTATTATATGAAATATTATATATTTATTACATACATATTTCTCCCAGTGCCTCTGGCGTAGTTCTCCCTCTCTTCCTATATTTTTTAGGGGGCGTGTGACTATTTTTATTATTGTGATTCGATTTGGGGGCGCACTTTCACCAAATAGAGCAATAAATTCTCAAGTGTTGACGTTGATTTAGTCTAGTCGGAGTCCAAGTCGGAGTCCAAGTCGAAGAGGCGTAACCGCAACTCCCTCTATAAATCGGATTCTAAGTTGGAAAATTTATGATTTAATTATTGTTTTGGTTCGGGACAGTCGGCGCGCTGTCCCGCTGAGCGTTAAACGCCGCCTAATGGCCAAATGGATGGCATCCAGAGACCAGAGAGTCAGAGTCGCAGCGGATGCATAAATCGATATGAAAATCACCAATTATCTTATGCAATACGGCGACAGTCGCAGCGAGGGAGGAGGACATACATATATCCTCCGCCCGAGCCCGAGAGTCAGCCCGAGGACTCATAAGCATTGACATCGGCCTGATGATGATATACAATAATCGGGCAGCGGCAGCGATCAGAACATTGCGCTAAACGAGCAACTAACCAGAAGAGAAACGAGTTTAAATCTCCGAATGCAGTGGCTCAAGTGGAGTCACTGACAGGTGACTGTCTGATGCTCTATTGCTCAGGTTGTGGAGGATTACTGAGACACATTTCTAGATGCTGACTTTACTTCAATCTCTCACTAGTGATTGCTTAAATATATACTTATTGATAATTATTAAAATCTAATTTAAATTGCTTCTAGATCCCACTGTACCCTTAGTCCCGTCAAGAGCATTTCCGATCCGCTTTGCCTCTGCAAGTGATGCAAATGGCACTGGCAGAGACGATAGCCATGTCCCATGTCTCCAGATTGAGCTCCAGCTCCAGACGAGGCCCGTTAGTGCGGAGGAGAACGAACGAACGATGATGATGATGCTCGATAGCTGGTCAGCGCCCTTTCTGGGCTCTGCCAGAGTCGAAAGATCGGAGACTGAAGACTGAAGACTGGGAACCAAAGACTGAACTGGAGGAGATTGCAGCGCGTTCATTTCCCTCTCAATGCAACTGGGCTGAAATATACAATGATATAATAAATTGAATGACATTCATAAATAAACAATATATAGAGGCCTGCCGACTGAGACTGGTGGCCTGGTGGCTTGTTCCTGGCGGTGTCTCCAGCTGCAGCTCCTCCTCGCAGACTTTTCCTTCGACGTAATGAAGACATTAAAAACTTTTGCTGCTGCTGCTGCTGCCTTGCTTTTTTCTCACAGCTTGTCCCTAGTTGTGGGAGCCATGAAGTGGATCCCTTTTTTTTTGTTGCGAGGGGAAACCCTCCGTTTGGGTATTACATGCAAGAACAACAACGTCTTCAACATCATTATCAACAATAACAAGAGCAAGGAGCGCCCACCCAAATGAGTCCAGGGATCATACACTATGCACACTGAAACAAAAAGGAGGTATAGTTAGGTTAATTGTTAAAAGAAATGTTTATTATACTTACTATTCAAATTTTAAGTCCAAAATCCAGGATAAAGTCTTGAAGCAAGCATCATATTTCCCATATATTTTCTTGTTTGCTTTCTGTGTAAGATCAGGATCCAGGACAGAGTCCGGGCTTTAAGCCAAACTGATGTCTCATTTAACTAAGCAGCGGGACACCCATAACAACGCTGCAGCAGCAGTCAGGTACAAAAAAAAAGGCAACAAAATCACAAAAAGCTAAAGCGAAACAACAACATTTTTTGGCAAAAATGCAATCATAATAAATGCGCTCGCTGCCTGGGTGGTGACGACATCCACATCCACATCCACGATCACATTCAAGCCCAGAAGGAGCTGACCAGAAGGAAGAAAGAGGCTTCCATTTGACTACATGACGGTGGCATTAACATATGTACATATATATAAGCTTAGGGGATCGGGTTTTCGGTTAGGGATTCGGATTCGGATTGGGGATTGGGTATCTTGGTTGGGTCTTTGCCATGCGCTCTTGATGAACCTAATTGACAACTTTTTGTCAGCGCTCAGTGTGTGCGGATTATGATTGCTTTTATGCTAAAACGCAGAAACGCAGGGAAAGGAAAGCCTTGCATTGAGAGGAGCTAAGGATAAGTAGAGTTAGGAGTCCAGGCGGAATGATACCTCTCAGTTATAAGATTTTGCTAGAGTAATTCTTTTAGAAAGGATTTTATAGTGAAGGAGTTATTTTTGATCTTAAAAACTATATATTCTCTTGATCATAAGCATAGACAGCAAGATCAACCCATGTTCATCAAAGAAGGTACTAAATTATTCAACAGTTTGCAAGGGCTTAAATCATATAAATTGTCCAAAGTGCCTAAAAATTAAGAAGACGTTAATCTTAAAACTTGATAATATCCGTATAAAAGTTTTTCGAATCAAAATTTAATATTTTTTCTGCTTAGTTATGTCTGCATTTTATTTATTTAATAAAAATCATTTATAATACCACCATATACCATCATTATTACATCACTTGTAGCTCTGTTCTATTTATATTTCTTAATACCAAACCCAGCAGTAACTTGGTAATATATTTCCTTTTGTTACTAGTAGATTGAACATAAGTAATTTAGCTATATTATAAGTAAGTAAGTAAGTAATTTAGCTGTTAGATATTCCTCCCATCAACCACATATACCTCTCCCTCCTTCGACAAGTATAGGTCTCTTCGGAGACTGGCTCCTGGTTGTTAGTTTAAATATTCCCCGATCGAAGCGCATCAATTTGATTGATTTGATGCAGACGACTCAGAGTCGCGACGGCATATTATTATTTATTTATTTATTAAATTTTTTTTGTAAGACTTTGCTGCTCTTGATAAATGCAAAGGAGATGCATGAATGCCGTTGAGACTGGTTCTAGGTCCTTTCTTTTAAAACCCAAAGAAGTGAGCGAGGTAAACCTTAAAATCTGCAAATCGGATATGGATCAACACCAAGGGAAGAGGCAGGGTGACAAAGTCAAATCCTGGATGTTGACAAACCACCGGAGGCCGGACAATTCGTAACCCAATTTCGCTAACTAGATCACCGAAGATCACCACCGCAAGATCACCAGTTGCCGTTTGCAGGACTGTAAGGATCCTAAGGATCCTAATTGCCCTTTGACAAAAACCCAGGGGCCGAGAGGCGATTTCCTTGGCATCCGCCCACAAATCAGATTTCGAGTGCCGGACAACAATGGGCGGCAGGACAAAGGACACAAAGCCTCATGTGACAATTGTTCCGAAAACCCAAACACATACACTGAGCTCTCATCCATCTGAGAGATAGACGGCTCACGCCCGGGGCTGGACGACTGACCAGCTGGCTCCGGGACAGCTCCTGGAATTCGAATGCGAATCCCAGTCCGAGTGTAAGACAAAAGTGTAATTATGCCCAGGTCCCAGGAGCAGGAGAAGGAGCAGGCGCAGAAACAGGAGCAGGAGCAGGAGGTGAGCGTGGCACAGTAGTCGCCGACTGCCAACACGCCAGTGAAAGCCAATGCCGCATGCCACAAGCCACAGTGGAACCAAATGAAGAATACGGATTGAATTAATGAATATTTTTGGGGATTAACTAAATATTAAACAAAGAATATCAATGAGGAATTGAGGAAATATTGTTGTATTTCTGTCAGCAGTATTAGTTATTACTTGTACTATTTTTTTGTAGTTTATTTCATTAGTGAATGTCAGAAAATTACCACAATTCCTGCCCCACTGTGCGCGTGATCCATGATGAATGTCCAATGGGCTGGCCATCCGGCAGCCGAAAACGAAATCACATTACAAAAATTATGCATTTTTCACACGCTGCGCCACAGCCACAACTCGCATCGTATGTTAAACTGTCGCTCGCAGCCAAAACGCAATTAAACAAATTTCGCGAACATTTCGAAAGCAACTCAAAATAAAAAACCAAAAAAATACAGAAATACAGGAGAAAAAAAAACAAAAACAGGGAGCCAGCAAGGAGCTGAGAACGTTTGGCAGCGATTTGCAGAATTATTTAATTGTCTGGGCAAACGACTTAATTATTTTGGCAGCCAGCCCAGAACGTCACCGGATGGCCGCAGGACATTCTGACATTGGCTAACTGAAGGCCTGCCTCGCAAATAATTCCACAGGGAATTGGGGATCTCAGGGTATGTTTTTATTTTTTTCTCAAGGTTTTTTTTTAGTTTTTTTTGGTTCTTGATCATTGAAATTTCAGTCTGACTTCTGTGGTCAGACGGCCAAACCAAGACTTGGAGAGTTTCAGGTTAAGCAAACTATTTTGCATGCAAACAAGAATCCCTGCACACATATCCTGGGCAGCCGGCAGAAAGGACCTGCCGAAGGAAAACCCAACCTCAGGCATCGTTGTGTTTTGTTTTCAGCCTCCGTTTTCCCGGGAAGCGGGTTTTGAAATTTTGCCGACACACACAAACACAAGGAGCAGACGCAGGACACAGGACTCAGAAGAGGCCGTAATGAAAATCTCACGCCTAAGAACATAGTTTAAGCCGCATTTAGTTGCGACTTAGCTGAGGGTATTCTCTGCCTTCGCTCCTACAATTGCGTTGCATTCGGTCTTGCTCTGGGCTCCCGACTCCTAATCTCAGCGGCAATCTCTAAGGAAATTTGCATCATTTGCGGCTGCGCGTAATGCAAATCCCAGGATCAGGCCACCGAGAGAGGCTGAGCCACCGCAGACCACCGCATAAAGTCGCCCTTCGCGTTCCCCTTGGCAATTATTATGACAAAGGTATCTGTATGTTACCAGACTTATCTAGACATCCAGGCCGAGGGCCATGATGAAACAGTATCTTTCTGCGGCCCATAAATGCGGCATAAACTTGGCCCAGAGCCAAAGCGTTTATGGAGCAAGGCCTTGCCATCTATGAGGCAGGAATTGAGAGGATATACTCTAGCTTAAAGTTGCATCGAATCTTGTAAATGCATTGTATAAAAAATATCAAGAATTTTAAAAATTAAAATAGTTTTTGTTCTACTTGTAGCAGAAGAGTCTTAAATCGTTTCTAACAGAAAAGAACCCAAAGAACTTAATCATATTATATTACTTGCCTGACTTGTAAACTAAATATAAATCAGAAAGAAAACCATTGTCACAAAACATTTCTGGCTACGTTTGAATCTTTTTGTAGAGCGAATCAGTCTATATTTTACCACCTTGCGTGTGGCAGCAACATTGTATCCATCTGCATGTTGCACACCCGGAATCCAACGGAATCCCAGCTAGAACCCTTTTGGCTACCCTTCCAGTTCCTGTTCGGTTTATGTCAATCTGCTGGGAATCAGATTCCTTCCTAATCGCTGCAAGCTGCAAAAATCGTTGCACATGTCGGGGGCGTTGCTGTCAACTGGCATTTGCTCCTTGATTCCGATTCGATTTCGAGTCGATCTCCCTGATTTCTTATGTCACAAGCAAGGTGTTCCGGGCTCTCATATTTACCCTTCGTTCTGCTTTTTGGTGTGTGTTTTTGGCGTGCGTGCCAGGACTGCAGATGCAGATGAACCCTATTTTTAGGGGCACTTCTTCGAGACAACCTCCTACCCTCGCCGTACCCGTACCCTTTCTATGCCAGCGGGGCAGCTGATACTCCTTTGGTGTCTAGTGTAAATTAATATTTTTCCCGTGTCCTTCAAAGTGTGTGTGTGTGTTATCACTGCCAGGACAGGCGCACGCTCTGCGCTCATTGGCACGTCTTCCTGTGCGCCGTCTTGCTCTCCTTCCTCCTTCCTCCTCGCTTCTTCCAGTTGCACCTTGTCTAGGACGCGTGTGTGTGTCCTGGGCTACCTCATAGAGGACATCAGGGCAAACAGCAAACAGCGGGCACAAGTACACACACTCTGCAACTCGAAGGAGTCGTGCTTGTTTGCACATCCTTGAGTCAGTCCTTGTTTGCTCAGCTTTTGGCAGATAGGAAAGATATATACATATATATCGATTTCTAGATCGCCTGGCTTTATCTGTATGCCACAGCTGGACATTTCCAAGCCCATAAATAGCACCCTTTGTGGCATAATGCACTCTTTAATGGGCATCTCATCCAAATTGATGTCTATAACAGCCCCAAAAGATTGTGTCAAGCTGCTGCCAAGTGAAATATATCAAAATCTGTCATTAAGGACGATCGAACTGCGGCGGCATTTAAAGCGCCAGCCTTCCTGCCCGCCCATCCGCGTCCAAATTGCAGGCCTTCCGAAGGGCAAATTGATCGCTGATCATTGGAGATCTTCTATTAGGGCGCTACCGCCATCCACTCGTCCAGAGAGCGATCATCGATGCTAGACGGGATCACTAATGGATGTCGCTGATGGACTGCAATCTATAACTTGCTGGCAACTTGGCTGCCGGCCGATCGATCGATCGATCGATCGCAATAAATGAGTTCCTCGGTGAGTCAGGTTCAACTTCCAGTTTGATCGGGAGTTGCAGCCTGTCATTATGGTCCATGGACTGAATGGCGACCTTGATCGGAAGACACACACACACATATCACACACACGACACTTGATTAATATTTTGTTGAAATGCTTTGTCTCCTGTCCGACTCCGCGGAGCGGCAAATTGATAATGTTCATTAAAATCAATAAATTCATAATTAAGTGCTTTGCAACGGCCACTCCTGCCACCTCCCTCTCTGTCCCATCGATCTTCTCCTTGGCCAGAACCCAAGCCGATCCCCAATTACAGACTAATCAAACAAGCCTGACAACAATTGCCATTGAATGGAGGAGCGGCGGGCGCCTAATTGCCAGCAGCAATGTGTCCTTGCGCTTGACAAATTCCACTGGATCTGAGGTCCCAGGTCCCAGGTTCCAGGATAGGTTCAGCTCTCTAGCTTGAAAGTCTAGAAGCCTGGCAGCAAAATAGCAAAAGATGCCACCGACAAAAGCAATAAAATGCTTTTGTTCTCAACCGCAGCTGGGTGGGACCGACAAGTGTTTAATCGTCGCTAATTATACCAACTAGTCGCAGTCGCAGATGGAGTTGCGATCGAATACTTCTCTGGAGATCTCACTGTGCAAAAATATTATGAAATATTACAAAATATCATAAAAAATATTGAAATTAATATATTGTGGGGATATTGTGATGAGTTAAATGCGAGCTAAACAAATTACTTAATAAATTAATAGAATTTTAACACGAAATACTTTCTGAAATACTTATTTAAATAAAATTAACAATTCAAAAGACTTCTTTATTTTCAATTGCTAAAAAATCTGCATATTACATTAGCACATTAAAAAAATGCTTTATTTTTAAGAATTTTTAAACATTTTAACAATGAAACCCCATTAAATTTTATTCAAATATTGTTATTTTTCGATTGGAAATAATAATATAGTTTTGGTTTTTAGTATCGGTTTTTAAATTACACTAACAAGTCGTAAAATTTAAGCAGAGTTACTTTAAATAGGTATTTCTATAATATATTTTATTTTGTTAATTTTCTTTGACAAAGTAAAGCTTAAAATCATCATTGCTCACACTCAAAAAATCATTAATTTCCATTCGGAAACCTTTTTTATGCTAGTTTTTAATAGGTTCAAAAGATTGCATTGTAAATTTTAAATTTTAAAACATTTTAAAGAATTATAGTAGATTTTCACGATAAAATTTTGAAAAAATTGATTAAATTTTGGGTTTGCCCAAATATGGCTAGATTGACTCGGCTTTTGATGCTGATCAAAAATATATATGTGATTTATAGGGTCGAAAACGACTCCTTCACTACGTTAAAAGCTCCTGGCTGAAAAAATAATACTCCGTAAGGGTTAAAAATTAACAATTTAAGTAAATGTAATGCAGTTTTAGTGACTTAAAATTAAAAAAAAATTAAATACATTTTTGTTTTGAGTTTTTTGAGTGTTTGGTTATTTATTTATTGATTATTCAGAATTTTTCTTGGAATACATATTACTTTTAGAAATCAATTGCGATTTATCCATAAAATGCCCGCTAGGTGAGTTTAATTAGTAACACTCAAAGGACTTTAAATTGATATTTATCAATATATTTGTATATTTTTTCGAAATACCATATAAATGAGTTAATGAAGAATGCTAACCCATCCCATTTAATCCCAAAATCATTCGTTTTTGCCTAGACTTTTCCCTCAGTGTGGAGTCTGCGCGTGTCAATGTCAGAGGAGTGGACCGACTTGGCCTGGCCGGAATGTCAAGCGTCAATTTAATTATGCGAACAATACAAATTGCAGTGGCCGGGAAATGATTATGTCGCCGGTTCAGTCTGTCCGTCTATCCGTCTCTCTGTCCGTTTGTAAGTCTGTCGCTGTGGCAGTCTGTCTGCAAAACAATTTGCCGCCGCGATCCACCGCAAATGGTGCAGCAACGGGCTGATAAGAGCCACAAAAAAATAAAGGAGAGTTGAGTTAAAGGAAGCGCGGGCTGGACGCAGAAATAAATCAAGAGTTGGCGGCAAGACAAATTAACACATAAATTCTAGCCGAGATCGCAGCTATGGCTATCCAATTAATAATATGCGGGTAACTGGCACGACGACAACGCCAGATACACGTAATGCATGGCGCATTACATACTCGGGAGGATGAGGCTGGGGATGAGGATGAGGTTGGGGATGCGGATGCTGATCGAGATCTGGCGGCTGGAGCTGCTGGGAGTGAACCTGGTACTGCGACTCGTCGGCTCAGCGATCATTGATCATCGTCATCAGTCGGGGAAGTGGTTTAGCCAGTGCGCACTGTACACAGGCTTTGGCGGCAAAAGTTTCGCCGCTTCGCAGCTTCACAACTCTGCTTCTGTAATCACGATCAACCTGCTGCCAAGATCAGTTATAAAGCCACAGAATGTGATTCGGAAATTCATTTTAATTAAATTGTTGAATGCTCAGGCTGTGCCGTCACTTAGTTTTGGCCCGCAAGTTCGGCCGTGATCCGAATCAGCCTCTCCAAGTCCCAAGTAATCCGGTTCGCGGAGCGATAATATCAATGCAACGGTTTATTACGGAGCATTTCGCTCTTCAAATTACATTTTAATGAGCTGTGAACAAATATTTGTACCGCTCCAGCGGGGGGGGGGGGACACTGGGCATGTCCTGGGCATATCTGTTCCAAATCAAGTCTTAAGATTATTTGTAACTGGAAAATGTGGGAGGTGGAAAGGTGGGTAATTGTTTTGTTATTATAATTTGTGCTTAATCCTTTTGAAAGTGGATTGGCCTGAGAGAGACTTGCAACTTACTTGAGGATCGGGTTTGATTATTATGTGAATATAATGACTTAATGGGTAGAGTCCTCAGCTGGATCCCACACAAAGGGTTAAGCTTGGATCCCCTGAGAAACAAGTGGAGATGTCATGCAAATGAAACGATCAAAGGATATCCCAGATCCCAGTTCCCTGATTCCTGATCTTTGATTCCTGAACAAACAAAGGCGGAGCCCATCAGGCCATCAAAAGTGCGATTGCTTTATGTGGCCGATACAAACAATGCCAGAAACGGACGGCCAGCAGCAGCAGATCCCAGGAGCAACACTCGAATGTGGCACTTGTGGCATGATTGACTTATCAAAGGGAGCCCAAGGAGGAGTAGTTGTTGAAATGAAGTGTTGACAAGTGGCAAGCCAAAGGAATGTGTGCCGTGCTCGAATCAATGAGCCGCGTGATGACAGGTGAGCCAGGAGCCTGGGCTACCGCTGCTCCCCAGCTCCGAACTTGCTGCATGAATGAGTGAGTGAGCTTGAGCTTGAGCATGGTCGTCTGCGGCTACGCTACGTGTTGCATGCAACTCAGCCCCATATGGAGTTGCCATCTCGGAGCTGCGACTCTGAATTATGCGCACGCATTGTGCGCACGTCATGACAGCGCGAGCTGCAGACCAGAAGCGGCCAAAAGCCAGGCTACCAGACTCCACATTCAGATTCAGGCCCATACCCTGCCTCTGTCCCTGTCCCTGCCTCTGTCTCTGGCTCGGATTCAGATTCGCTTCCAGCAGCGGCACTTCACAGTTTCGGTGGAAATTTACAACAAGTGCAGCAGACAGAAATGCTAAGGAGACACGAGCATGGACACGGACATCGACATGGCGATGGCGATGGCAATGGAGTTGGAGTTGCCAGGCTGGAGAGTTGGAAAAATCACACGCTCAAAAATAAAGAAGAGCAAAATCTAACCCTTTCTTAAAAGCAAAATTTGTTAATATTTCAACTTGTTACAGAAATAGTGAAATAGTGATGATTTCCCCCTGAAACACCTTTATATATTTCATAGGAATTTAATATTGATTTTTCTCTGCGTGTATTTTGGGAGTTGAAGACGTTGTTGTCGCTTTGGTGATTTATGATGTGCTTCACACAGATCCAGAGAGATTCAGAGGGAAACGGCAGCCACAGCTCGACGGCATCATCCGCTTCGACATCAAGTGAAATGGCATTGATCGACCAGAAAGCGGTGTTGTGACAAGCAACCAAGAAAAGCGCCTTCGAGGCGTCCTTTCCCCCAACCTTTCCCCCCTGGATCCCCCCTTGGGTTTTAGTCCCTGTTTCGTACCGTTTTTCTTAATTAAAATGTAAAGCGCAGTCATGTAAAGCTGAACGGCATTGCAATTACATAACTCAATCAATTTGTAAGTCCCAAGCTTCGGCTTCAGGCGGCCCTAAGCTATGCCCATGAAAAAGTGCGGCCCAAGTGTGTAAGGACGTTGAATAAAAACAATAAATTTACTTGTTTAAAAATAAATCTAAAATAATAAAGCTATTTAATACACTTTCCTATAAATTAAGGCTCTTAAAAATAACTACTTTTCCTACCCTTTAAATCTCTTTAAACACTTGATAGAATGTTCTTCTAAAAAGACAAGTTTCTTTAAAAAATTAAGCTTCTTTTTTGGTTTAAACTCTCAAAAAGGCCAAGGGACCTCCAATAACGAAACGCACTGTACGCAAGCAGCAATTTTTCGGCAATCACTTAATCTGAAACGTAGCTAAAAAACAACAAAAAAAGGGAAAATACAAGCTAAACTGATCGCTTTTAAATGATTTTGGCTGCCGCTGCGACGGCGGCGATAAACGAATTTATTGCAACAACGCACATAATAATTGGATCGAACGGATCGGAACGGATCGGATCGGATCTGAGGATCAGGAATCGGGAGATCGGAAGATCACCAGATCTCATCAGATGGCCCGCGAACGGATCCTTAAAGTTTATTATTGCCGCTGCTTCGTTGGTGTGCTGTGCTGTGCTCCCTTTGCTCCCATCCGAACCCATTGTTTCACTACACGAGAACAGAGCCATAACAATAAGCGAATCGATTGAAATTAAGTTGCTCCAATGGCCACCACCGAAGACGCACCAGCTCCAGCTACCGATCCGCTCCAGACTCTCTCGGCGTGTAATATATCACGTTCTTTATTAGCGACAAAAGCTGAAAAGACAAAAGCACCCGCTGGATGCTGATGCTGCTTCTGCTGCTCTTTTAATCGATTAAATTTCTTAAATCAGCCTCGCATTCGGTGTTTCGTAAATTAGTGCCCAGTCAGAGATATTGTCAAATGATCCAGATATGTATATTCGAAAAGGGCTGAACGTGGACATGCGCACATGTTCGGGGAAGCAGTGGCTGGACGGTCGTAAAAAATGCCAACAACATAATCACAATCGATCGACTATCGGCGACTATTAAAGGGAAAACTTCAGTTACACGGGAAACAATATTAACAAAATAGGAGATGAGACTTTGTTGAATATAAAAGGTTATATACATTCCAAATTGTCAATTAAAGTCTTATTAATTAATTAAAAATACAGTGGGAAAAATGAGGTAAAGAATTTTGCTACATTTTGCAGAATTTTTAACATAGTCAAAAATTTTACAACTAATTTTAATTTTTCACAATTTTAATAAACAACTGAGCACATTTCTTTGTACTTTCTTATAATATTTTATAGTTCTTCAATTAAGATTTAATGGTGAATCGGAATATACAAAACTTTTAATAGTCACTTTTGTTTTTTCATATCGACTTCAAATAGATATTTTTATAACCTTACAATAATTTATTTTATTATAATTTACATCGGAATCATTAAACTCAGTGAAGAAGTCATTTTAGACCCGATAAAGCTTGATCAGCGTCAAAAACCGAGTGGATCTTGCCATGTTTGGGCGAAAAAAAAATTTCACTCAATTTTTTCAAATTTTTATAAGGTTAGTTACATGGTCAAAATTCTCAAAAAACTAAAAAAAGCAACAATTTTAATATTTAGTATGCTGATTCGTTAACCTAATTAAATCTAGCCTAGAAAAGCTTTTCGAATTGAAATTAACGAATTTTTGCCAGAGTTATGAAGGATTTCCTTGATCCAAAGTCAAACTGCAGAGTTTATAAACTTCGTCTTCCCGAAGTTAGCTTTCTTTCTTGCTAAAACCTAGATTTATCCACAAAAACTATTTATTTTATAAATATATCAATGAATACGACCTAAAGTCACCAAAATGCTTCAATTGTCGGCATCGAATTGTTGTAATGCATATTTCCAGTTTCCAATTAAAGTCCTAATTAAATTATAATTAAATTTTATTTGATTTACTCGCTAGCTTTTTTTGTGCCGTGTAGAATAGATGCCCCCCCTGTGCCGACAGTCCCCCCCTTTAATTCGCTTACGACAAGTGCCAGATCCCATCAAGATGATCAATAATGAATGAGTTGCCCCACTCGCTGGGCCATATCATCAAGGGGGCAAATATTTAATGAAACCCATAAACTGACACTCGCCTCTTTGGCGATCCCGATCCCTTTCCCGATCCCGAGATCCCGAACCCCCGGCGATCGGCGACGACAAGCGGTGCATATAAAATTCATCAAAACGTTATTAAAACGTTGGCAAAAGGCAAGAAGTTGTAAATTTTAAATACAAATACGGGCAGGAGTATGGGTGTAGTCGATCGGGGATCGATAATCTCTGCGGCGATGTACCGATGGATCGACTGCCCGACCCTGGCATACTTTTGCTAACGCTAATTTAAACGAACCTTTTCGCCGGAATAAGCCCGCCGCATAATTTGCATATCAGCTTAATGTAAGCGCAGGATCTGCACTTTGTAAGGCCCCGGCGTTATCGCGTCGGCGATCATGTCATGACGACAAAACTGCATAAATGCCGGCCTCTTGCAGCACAGACTGTGTAGACAGTAAACCGAGGACAGCACAGACAGCAGACTTTAAACTGGGGAGTAGGACTGGGAACTGGGGACTGTGGACTCAGACTGGGCCTGAGACTGGTGTCTTCCAGGACAGAATTAAATGGAGTGGGCCGGGCCAGTTTTGTCCCTCGGATGCCACAGGCTGACACTTTAATTTTCAATTACAACAAATTGCCTATAATGTCTATGCTTATCGCCCCGAAGTGTGTGGTGTGTGGTGTGTGCTCTGAAAAATGCTGCCTAATTGCAACCGAGATGGTCTAATGACAGCTTCCATATGGAATCGGGGAAGCGGAGGTATCTGCGGAAGCCTTATCAAAGTCCACGCAATCTGAAATCAATTCATCAAAATCAAAACTCACAATTGATTTTGGTGGCTCTTCCGCAATGGATCTCTCGCTCGCTCTCGCTAACTGCGAGTGTGCCAGGATCCATAAATAAATGTAGATCACTCTGCGCTGCGTGTGCAGCATATCCGGTCCAATGCAGCAGCAGCCTCATCAAAATGTGCAAAAAAGTAAGACCAAGGAGGAGCAGGAGCAGGAGGACCAGGAACGAGACGAGACGAGACCTAACCTAAGCTGGAGAGAGAAAACCCCGGCAGACCGATCACCGATCGAGGATCGAGCGTGCCCTATAATAATGAAATGGCATAGGGAACATTGCCTCAATACACTGGGAAAAGCAGTCACTACTAATTAAGAAAAGATGGATTTATAAACACTTCTTGGAGTTTGCTCAAGAGTCAATTGAACAATTGATCTTTTCATAAAGAAAAC
Organism: Drosophila punjabiensis; assembly: GCA_008042585.1. Taxonomy (NCBI): domain Eukaryota; kingdom Metazoa; phylum Arthropoda; class Insecta; order Diptera; family Drosophilidae; genus Drosophila; species Drosophila punjabiensis. The sequence goes on from VNJR01000219.1 coordinate 334,231, forward strand.
GTTGAGTATTGATATAAACTTTACCAACTCTAAACTTGATCAGTTTGTATTATAAGTAATTATAACAACAAGTTAAGAGCCATTTCTCACAGTGCCTTCTCCTGTTTCCAGTTCGCTCCTCCGATCGTGTGTCTCTGCCGGGTGATCGATGTGGCAATAATTTTTAAATAAATGATCGTGCCCTGTAAATGATCGCCTCGTTCCTGCTCCGGAGAAACAGAAACAGAAACCGAGACAGAAACGAATGCGGAGTTGGAGATGGAGATGGAGACCCTGGTGTTGGTGCTACCTAGTCGGAGGGAGGGAAGGATATCTGTTTTGTAGGTGTTGTCATTAGGTTGCCGGTTAAGTAATTTGCCATGTACAGGCACAGAAACCATTAAGCTCCAGCTCCAGCGCTGCCTTGGGGAGCCGCAAACAAATAAGTAATAAAGGAAAAGTTGTTCAACGTTTTTCACACCTTCACAACACACCGAGTGCGAAGGATGCCCGCGGCGCTACCGATCTGTAGATGAAATCCGATCCCAGAGCTGAAGCTGAAGCTGGAGCTGGAGCTGGGAGCAGCCACTCAACACCAACGCCTCCGCATTGAAGAGAGGCATGCGTGACCCGACGACTTAATCCAATTTAGGCATATAAATTATGGCCACGAATACACAAATAACAAATCGCTTTATTAACCAACGCAAACATTTATCGCAAAAAGTATAAATATTTGTTATTGCATTAGGCAATCGGTTTGGAGTCTGACTCTGACTCTGAATCCAGCTCTTTGCTCCTTGTCTCCAGCCACAGGTTCCAGGTTCCACTTCGAGGTTTGTTGATGATGACAATCTGGTCAGCAGCAAAACGCAGGAAAGCGAATCCCCAATGGTGAATCCGAGTGGATCCTTTGAGTATTTTCAAATATTTTTGCTTTAAGCTTTTTTTAATTCACTAAAAATTCAAAAATACGAAAGATACTTTGCTTTACAGCAGCTGGAGACAGGAGTGACCCTTGATTTAATTCCCCAAATTCCACACTGACCTCAAAGCCAAGACGCAGCTCCTTAATTATATATGCAGGAACCGCAATGGCAGATATATCACTCGACTGCAAACCGATCCGCACACGCAACTGGAGAGCTCCAAGGAGAAGGAGGAGGAGTGTGGGCTCAGTGCATATCCCTAATCAGAAACCATTCCGAGGCAGGACCACGTTGCCATAAAACAGTGCGAAGGTGTTGAAAGTCTTAGCCAGATCCGTGCTTGGGAGGCCGCAGGCATGAGTTCCTGAGTAATTCTTTTTTGCATATATTTTATGCAATTTTATTAGGGAAAATTGCAAGAAATGCTGCTCAGTGCGGGATCTCTCTTTTTGCCCTGCAAAGCATCATCTCCTTGTGGGTGATTTCAGGTGATTGATGGCCCCAGAGAGAAGCAGGGACCGAGGGATATAGGGATCCAGGGATCCAGGTATCCAGGCATCACAGAGATCACAGGGATCCTGGAAGGGGGCATCACATTAAAGCCATCGCCATGTCAACTTCGTTTTAGGCATTGCGTCAACGAGCGTAACGTTTTAATTTCCCGGCAATCAAACGGACCAGACACCCAACGATGTGTTCTCGAATTCGAGGCAACACTGAGAGAATATACCATAGCTTATGCCTGATCGGAATTTTCAAGAAATTTTGATACAGAAATGGGATCTCAGTAGGACAACTCCTTCGAGTTCTTTCAAAGTAAAGTTAATCCCGAAACCCTTATAAATAGCTTTTAGAAAAAATCATATTTAATATTAATAATAAATAATCTGTTGCAACTAACTATTCCTCTCAGTGCCCTGTGTGCTCGTCCAGACAGTGGCTCAAGTTTTTGCTGGCACTTTCGGGACACCGGAGTAAATCACTTGAGACTTTGACATCTTGTGACAAAAGTTGGTTCGCTTTCGCTTCGAGCTCTTCGTGCCCCATGCCCCAGTCTGGAGCTGCCCCGGTTGCCCCTTTTTTATGGGTCTGCAAGCTTTAAAATTTATAATGTGTGGTCGTTGAATAATTTGAAGGCACCTAAATTGGTGCATGTCTAGATTTTAATGGTTTAATTGGGCCGCTGAATATTGAGTTACCGGTGGCGATGGATGGATGGATCGTAAAAAGCTCTGCAGACCGGAGAGTAAGTCCTAGAGCAGGACTTGGACTAGGACTTCAAATACTAGAAAGGCAGCGCTCGATCCAAGGTCAGATCGCTGACGGATGATCCATTAACTTGGCGCCGGCAAATGCAGCTTGCTGGCTCGAGTCCTTCCTTCTGGATGAGTTCCAGGATGAGTTCCCTTTTTAGTAGGCGTGAAATTCATAGAAATTAACCAGGGCTTGGCCCGGTTCTGCCTTTATTTTTTTTTTTTGCTCTTTTGCCACGTCTGAGGTGCAAATTGGTTCGCACCTTTTTCAGAGTCCGTGTCTGTGTTTTTCGCTTTTGCAATATTTGGAAATCGATCTGGGGACCTGGTCGTGGCCGTAGTTAGGCGGGTGATTAATGAGTTTTTAAGAGGCTCAGGCGAGAACTTTAATTGGAACATGCTGCTGCGTAAATCAGCTTAAAATTGCCACTAATAGGCTGCTGCCCCGAGTGTCCAGTGTCCAGCCATTGAGAAGTCTCCTCAGTCCTTGGCCCTTAATTTAGTTGATTTTTATTTCATTTTCTCTTCTCACCTGTAGCTGTATCTGTATCTGTAGCTCTGTGTATCTGTGTATCTGTCCCGTGTGGCTGTTCACACCTCTGGAGACGGACTTGGGCCGGGGGATTAGCACAAATTAGAGGCTCGCTGGGTGACGTGCCTCGGACTAAGGCCGCCGCCTCGTCGTTGGGCTGATTGATGATTTGTTGGCAAATCTACTGGCTAGACCGAGGCTAGGTAGTTGCTAAAACACACTTGTCCCTCGTCCTTTGAAACTTTATCCCCTTTCCTCAGTGATCGCATGCCATTCGATTCATTAAAAATCAATAAACGGCAGCCGGCAGAAAAAAGTTACAAAATTAAACGAAACACCAAAAAAAACTGTTTCCCTAAAAGAAGAGACTTAGAAACAGATGCTCTTTCCATGACTTTTGTGATTTTATTGCTATAACAAATCTACTATTATTGCATTATTATTTGAATAATTGTTTGATATTTTTCGATATCCCCAAATATAACTCCATAATCTCGAAATAAGTTCCTTGTAAAACCCAAAGAATCCCCCAAAAGGTAGAGCATTCAAGAGGGAGAAAAAACGAGTTCGAAACCGCCAACGCCGTCAGTTTCAATAAAAAGGCGCAAAAACTCTAGTGAGCCAAGGATCTCGTCTGGGATCCGATCCGGATCCGAATGGTTTCTGGATTGGAAATGGTAATGGAAACGGACGTCGATGTTAAGTCTGATGCCGATGTGGATCATCGCGACTAGCAGCGACATTGTTACAAAATTTTATGCGTTTTTAAATTAAACGTTATTATGCACTAATCCCGAACTAAACTGCGATTTACGGTCCCATCCGTGGAAGCGGAGCACGAAAAATTGATTAAAATTTAATGATTCCCAACTGTGTAAGCCATAAATATGCCTCGCCAAATGGCTTCATTTGCATGGCATCTTCTGGGCTCTGAGCTCTGCGATCTGCGAATCTGGAGTCTCAAGTCTGAAGTCTGGCATTCTAGAGCCTCGAAACACTTTTCATTTCGAAAATGGCGCACGCCACTCGATCCGATCCGATCCCCCGTCCCTCTGCGTCTATCCGCCTTTATTTGCTGACCCCTAAAAAGATACACAGAAGAGCAGATGTTTCCCAGTTGACCGCATCTAATGGTGCGTGCTACTGCGCTTGCTCAGCCATTGACAGTGATGACGATTTGTCTTTTCTTTTTTTGAGGCGGGAACTTGAGGTCTTATATTACTTTAAATTATTTTACGAAAGATAACACAAAATATAGTTCAATAATTGCTGGAATTGACTTTAAATATACATTTATTAATATTTTTATATTATAAACATTTTTGTAGAATAATCTGAGATTATATTTAAATTAATTTCCTTGCAAGGCAATATATTATCAAAAAAATTCTACATTTTTAAATTTTTTAATGAAGTATTTTGATTTTTAACCATAAAAACAAAAAATCTATTGAAAATTTAAGTATTTTTGGCTTAGGTATGATATATGAAAAACTTATATTTTGTAGTAATTTTTTAATATTAAATATTTATATTTATTTCCTTGCAAGGCATTATAATTTTAGAGTCGAAAGCAGAAAAATGAGCGAAAAAGTCATTTCCCACCCTGTAAATCATAAATATTCTTGATCAGCATCAACAGCCGAATGGATCTAGACATGTATGGGTTTTTTGCACTTTAATTTCTTTACCTTAAGCTTGTAAAGTATTGAATTCTATTATAAAAGCTTTCTAATATTGCTCTTTCTGAAGGTAAGGCACATTTTGTTTAGAAATTAGAAAAATATAGATATAGCTCAAATTTGGCTAGAAAAATATATAAATAGTGGATTAGGACCATCACTGGCAATCAGCGTTCATCCATTGGCTGCGAGACCGCAGAAAGACGAGACTGAGCGAGTGGCAGCGGCAAATGCAGTGGAATATATACGGACACAAAACACACTCCACTGCGGGGTAATGATAGTTATCAGCTGGGCCTGGCCCCAAACCCCCCACCGCGTCTCTGGGATCTCCCCGAGACTCTTAACTTGGCTCGCGACTCTACCCGTAAAGCAGGAGCCACCGAACAAACCCCTAAGCACAAAAGCAAAATAAATAAAAGCAAACCTAAGACCGAATTTAGAATGCTCTAGAAATGAGAACTCGAATCAGGAACCTTAGCTTTTGTAGGTTGGTTGAGTTTGTTAATATTTTTTCATGCCTCTTAACTTTTCTTTACTTACTTTGTATTTATTTCATTAATTTTTTCATCATTTATAATATAAAGAATTAAAATAAAATATATATTTATCATATATTTTATTATCATAAAGAGGCTTTAGAAGTTAATGGTTTTCTTAGCCAAATTGTCTGTGCAAGTCTAAGTAACCCCAAAACTTTCCAAAAGAGATCTCAGCCAAAAAAAGTAAGATAACTAAAATCAAAATCCCCCTTGATGATCCCCAAGTTTTTTGTTTTTCGTTTTTGTTTTTCGTTTTTGTTTTTCGTTTTCCATTTTTCGTTTGATTTGGCATGACGAGCTGAACTTTTGGTCCGTGCAAAGTTCAATGCGCCGCTTTGGAGTGTGTATCTTAGCTTAGGATCTGTGTATCTACGCCGCTCTCTTTTTTTTTGTGTTTCGAATTCTGACTCTGACTTTGGCTCCCCTATTTTCTGGGGTTTTCTGGAGACGCATGGAGATGATGGCTGCAACAACAGAGGAGGAGAAACAACCCCTAGCATTTCCATTTTTATTTTTGTGTGCGCGCGCGCTCGTTTATTTTTCAGCTGCAGCCGAAGCCGGAGTCGGGGTCGAAGTCGGGGTCGGGGTCGGGAAAAAGGTGGAATCGGGGCATTAAGGCCGTAAGGCAGTGCGCAATGGCTCTCTGTCTAAGTCCGTGCCGTGCCCCTGGCCCCATCCCCTCGTGCTCTCTCCCTTGACGATCCCAATTCGGTTGCTTAAATACACCTGCCACGCGACGCGTCGCCGATCGACGGGAACTTTGAGGAGAGCGAGTCCTGCTCCTGTTCCTGGTCCTGCTCCTGCATTTAATTAAAATATTAACTACGAAAATGAGCGAGCCAAAATGGGGAGAGAGCAACAACTACGCTAAACTGGCTAAAATACACTTGCCAAAAGAAAGGGCAGCTAAAGATTTCTTCAAAATTTAAATAGATAAAAATGTGTACTTAATAAAAATATAGATTAAATGCAAAAATATACAATATATAGGAAATTCCTTCGAGTGCAATCAAGGAGCCCGGCACGTGGTGCGTCTTTATAGGCATTATGCATCCTCTCACTCTCTCTCCGCAGCAGCAGGTCCTGGCACAGGGAACTCGTTTCAATTAACATTCATTTTTGCATTTCAAGTTTTCGTTGGAAAAACGCACGCGTCGCTACCCAACGATCGGGATATATATTTATATATATATTTTATGTACATATATCCTGCTCACATATCCTGTGTGTGTGCCCTCTATCTCGCTTGCACGCAATTAACGCACGCGTATCCTGTTCTCCGCGGCCCGGAACTATGCCTCATATCAAAATAATTACGCATTTAAATCTTCCAAGCGTTGCGGCAAAAAAAAAATAAAAAACAGAAAACAAAACAAAACAATAAGGATATAAACAAATAAGTTGCAGGACAGGGCAGGGCAGTGCGACGAGAGCAACAGCCAAAAGTTGTTTTCTGGTTGTCGGGACAACGCAGCAAAGTTACAGGTTTTCGGGGAAGGAAACCCAAAACATAAGACTCCTCAGATCATATTTGGGAAAAAAAAATAATCATAAACTGATCAAAAGTCGCATAAACTAATCTATAGATCTGACTTACTGACTTTATTTAGCAAACTTTTGAGTAATCTTAAGCGAACAATAGTCCTGAGCTCAAAGTTCTGACCAAAATCGAGATATAGATCACCAGATTTTCTGGGTTAAAATTTCTTTCTAATGCCACATGATCATAAACATGTAGTGATTCCTCCGAAGATTACACGTGCTCATGTGAATCCGGATCAGGGGATCAGGCAGGATCTTCAGATAAGGATAAGATCTGCATGCGAGTCCCTTTGGCTTTTTGCCGGCATTCTTGACTCCTGGCAGAAGTATCAGTATCTCAGTATCCGTATCCGTATCGGTATCAGTACTACAGGACATCCATCTATCAATCATTGCGCAAATGCACTCCACTTCAGCCAGAGGTCCTGGCCACACAATAGCTCATCCTGAGGACAATGGGGAAAGGGACTTCAACCCTATTTTGGGCATTTCACCAGCATTTCGGCAGGACTTTTCGCACAGCATTTATCATCGGAAAAAGCAACAAAAGCAGTGGCATGCGGGGAAATGCGAAAATTTGAATAGAAGCCAAAGGATGGAAGGAAGGATGGATGGACTGGGGACAATGAACGTGTTAATGATGCCAAAATAATGGAACTCAATCCAAACTCCCGATCCTTGATCACCCGGCATTACAATGCAAAAAATAGAAAATAGAAAATGGAAAAGGAGAAAGAGTAGAAATTCCGGAATGCAGCATGCAAAAAAGGTAATGGAAATTATCAAAGGATAAAGTACACAGAGAAGCGCCGTCGCCTGGTCATGCTTGAAAAGGTTTTTGCGGGTTTGTTCGGTTTCGGTTTTCGTTTTGGTTTCGGCTTCTGATTCTGATTTTTCAAATTTGAAATTTTGGGCAAATTTTTGGCATGATGATGATTTTGGCAAAAGGGAAAATGCTGGCGAAACAAAGGGAACGAGTTGCTCGGGGAAAAAACAATAAAAATCCAACTTACACCTGGCCACCACATTATAGCTCTGTCTCTCTCTGGCCAAGTGATGCCCTCTCTCTCTCTCGTCTTTCGACGATTGATGATCGTGACAAAATAAAAGCAAAAGAGAGGCTACATGGTATTTTTTCTCGAAAAGAACAAGCGGAAGTTGCAATTCTCTTTGGGAAATCCTCTAAAATAAGAAAAACTTTCTTAATATTCCATAGGATTTCCCTAGGAAATTCAAGCAATTATCTGCCAGAAATGTAGACTGTAAACTTGAATAAAAACAAGTCTTGTATCAGAGTCTCTACTGTATTATTTTGTCACATTTCCAGAGCCATCGTCAGCAGTCGCGTGTTTTGGATGAAAAACCCGTGATCCTTTTGATCATTTAATTAGAGGAATATGTGAAATTGTTCGAACACCTTCTGGGACCTGACTCTGCATGGCTAATAAGGAGGATCTCTGGATGGCTGCCACTGGCCTGGCCTCGCTTGGACTTCCTCCCAGTCCCTTGGCGGCGCTAATGAATAGGGTCGTGCGTGAGCTGCACATGAAATTCACAGTCGAAGTCGCGATCGCGACTTTTGCTAAGTTAATTAACACGGAAATCAAATTGCTGGCATGCCGCAGCCCGGCGCAGGGCTTCCTCTCAATCAGAGCGAAGTGCAAGTCCCCCTTCGGGTATTCGAGTATCTTTGAGTTGAGTTTTATTCGCCTTGAGTTGAGTTTGAGTGTCTTGAGCGGGAGTGGGAACAGTTTTAGCGCTCAGGTAGTAGGCCTCACGCTTAGAGAGAGAGACAGAGAGGAGACTCTCTTTGGGAGTTGAGTTACCTGTGGCTCTGCCCGACTCACTCACTACCTGCACAGGTAGCTTGCTCTCTCTCTCCTTCTCTCTCTCTCTCGGTCTCTCTGGCTGTGCGCTTTGAAGGGTACATAACGTGAGGGTTTAGGACGAAGGGACTCATTCTTGTGCAAGGTGTCAAACGATCAAGTTCAAGCCTTCTCCTCCTGCCTCTTTATTTTTTTTGTAACAACAACAAGAACAACAGTCGAGTGTGAAACAACAATAGAAATAGTAGTAACTGTAACGAAAACATCAACATGTCTTCGAGTGTGCTGATCCCGAGCGATCTCTTCCCCACAACCATCAACACGGCCACAAAGATCTTCCGCTATCAGCACATAATGCCGGCTCCGAGTCCGAATTCTTCCAGCTCGAATCCTGGCAACGCCTCTGCGATGCCCATCAAGACGCGAAAGTATACGCCGCGCGGAATGGCCGGTGTCCTGGCCCGGTCAAGCTCCGGCTCCGGCTCCGGCTCTGGGTCCACCGAGGGCTCATCCTCCTGCTCACCGGGCTCCTCGCCGGCGCCGTACAACGTGGACCAGTCACAGAGCGTCCAGCGGCGCAATGCCCGGGAGCGGAACCGGGTCAAGCAGGTGAACAACAGCTTCGCCCGGCTGAGGCAGCACATTCCCCAGTCCATCATCGCCGATCTGACCAAGGGCGGCGGCCGAGGGCCGCACAAGAAGATCTCCAAGGTGGACACGCTACGCATTGCCGTGGAGTACATACGCCGTCTGCAGGACCTTGTGGACGATCTCAATGGAGGCCCGTCCAGCGCCAATGCCAGTGCCAGTGCCATGTCCCAGCTGCAGCTCTGCCTGGACGAGTCCAGCAGCCACAGCTCCAGCAGCAGCAGCTGCAGCTCCTCCAACTTGTACTACCAGAATGGAGGAGGCAGTACAGCGACCACGACGACCACGACGCCAGCCACCAATCCCCTCCAGCAACAGCAGCAGCTGCAGCGCCAGCAGTTCCCCCACCAGCCACTGACGCCCATCTCCCTGAACAGCAACCTGGCGGCGGCGGTCGGAGTGACTGGAGCCGCCACGGGAGCCACCTCGCCCACGTCCTCCTTCAACTCCAGCATGTCCTTCGACTCGGGCACCTACGAGGCGGCTCCCCAGCAGCTCTCCGCTCACCTGGACCACCTCGATCTGGATGGCGGCGAGGGACATGGTCACGGACATGGTCATGGCCACTCGCAGCTGCAGCTCAAGTTCGAGCCGTACGAACACTTTCAACTGGACGAGGAGGACTGCACGCCCGACGACGAGGAGATCCTCGACTACATCTCGCTGTGGCAGGAGCAGTAGATCCCAGATCCTGCCACCACACCACACATCCTGTTCTCTTCTAGTCAACGTTGAGCTGAACCGAGTGCCTCAAATTGTATATAAATAAGAACAAAAAAAAAAGAAAAGCCTAAATCACAAATTACACAAACACAAACTATATTTTTTTTCCTAGCTTAAGTTGCATTTTTTTGTCTAGAATAAGAAAAAAACGAGACCAGTATCAAATATTATATATTTATGAAATAAAATTAATGCAAAACTAAAGAATTATCGGTTTTTTTTAAAACAGGGAGATGGAAAAATATAAAAAATCAAAAGTAAGAATGTAAGAAATACAAGAGAATTGCAGCGAATTGCTCTTTTTTTTGTGGTGGCAATAACCAGACTCGGCGAGGAAGACATGCGGGTAGCACTTGCACATTAATTGCATTTTACAGCGATCCCGATCCCGATCCCGATTGTAATGATGGTCAGAAGGTAATAATATAACGAGAGACCAGAGAAAGACGGCCAAAAGGCAGGCCGACAGGATGTGCGGGCTGTTTCTGTTTATATTGCCGCTAATGCAGAATGCTGTGCATAATTTTTATGCTCCGCACTCTCTCTGGCAGGTCTTGATACTAATCCCAAATAACCCTTTTCTTTTGGAGTAAGAAAACCCTCTGCTTAGCAGGTAGTCTCTGCTAGGTAGAATCTCGTATATAGAAACCATTATGCCACGTCCACTGCCGCACGTGCCACGAACTAGGAGCTGTCGAAAAGTTGAGGGAATTGCTGCCTTATCTCAAATTTACTGAGCGCAAACACCTCCGAATGATACGATATGCTAATTCAATTGAATTTTCCTCTTTCCAAGTTCAAATCGCGGCGGAAACGGGAACACGTCATTCTAAGGTCGGAATAAAGAGCGGGAACTCTGGGCGGTCAAGGCCGGGGAGTTCCCCGGAATAAATACCAAATAGAAGTTTATCTACAAGCGGCGAGAGATTTGCACAAGATAAAGTTAAAGTTCAAATACCACAGAGAAATGCCGAGGAGATGAGTTTTTAATTAAGTTTTAAGTTTGGTAAAATAATAATTATTATAAAATTATATCCCATAATATATAAATAGTATTTTCTTACTATTCTCTGCATTGACATATCAAATATTAATAAATATTTTCATAGACTGTCGCATTGACTAATTTGTTTCTCAAAAGGAACCTTAACTTAACATAAATTAAATGCAAATTTTGCTACATGTTGCTTGTAAAAACAATATAATATTTATTCCCATTTTTGTTTATAATCCCATCAGACCAACTTTCATTCTTCAAGCCTTCAAGCCTTTACTCCTTACACGATCTCCCCCACTTTGTCGCTCTGCCTTTGTTTTCAGTATTTTTGTTCTACAAATTGATGGCTTTATAATATAGTTCGTTCCCTGCACCACTCTTCTGCGAGAAAGCCTTTCTCCGCTCTCACAGAGAAAATCCTTCGCTCCCACGCACCAAGATGTCAGATCAGAGACAATAAATCACTTTGCATTTGAAAAAACAAACGCTTAACACAAGAAAGACGCCTGGATCAGACTATATTTTGACACATTAAAGGGCACAACGAACAAAAGGATGTGGCATTGTCCTTGGGAAAATCTGGATGATGCTCCAAGGAAGTGAAAAGGGATCGGGGACATTGGGATCTCCCCTTCTTTATTTCAATGTCAGCGCTGACACTTGACAACTCAATGCAATTGTTTCTGGTTCTGTCTCTTAGCTGGAAAATGGAAAATAGAAAATGGGTTGCAGCGCCGGAAGAACTTTCACCTTTCACCTCGATAGAACCCAGAGCCACTCTCTCTCCCCCGTGAGGAATCTGACAAATCGCCGTTTGGCCTGGGATCTCGATCCTTTTTCCAGCTGCTTTCAAGCGTGCGCTCTCAGAAGGTTCTTTAATAGATTTCTTGGCAACAATGTGGCCACATTAAAATTTATATATATATAAAAAAACGTATAAAACACAAGCCGCGCCTGCATCAATCAGGGACCAGAAATTTGACCAAATTATAGGCTGGCTCAAGGACCCACAGATTGATGGCTCAGCCAGTTGCCAGTTTCCAGGCTTAGCTCATAATTCAGCTCTTTAAGAAGTTGTTACTTGAAACATTTATTTTTACACCTAAGGCGCGAAGCAAACAACAACAAAAGGCCAGTAAAAGGAGTAAAATAAGGCTAAGAGCCAACCAAACAAGGAAAGCCAAACTAAATAATACAATAGAAGTATTTTTGGACAAGGCCAAGACGAACTTTCAAGTGCCCTACAAAATGGTATATATAAGGAAATAAATATACAAATATAACGAAAATAAAATAGAATTTTCTAGACTTTACTTTTAAGATAAAAAATACAAAATATTTCAATAAAGATTATAAAGAAGAGTAACAGAAATTATGGCTTATGAATTATGAAATTATAGCTGCTGTTCTTTAATTAAATATCAAGTTCATTTGCAAACTTTGTAAGGATATTAGAAAGAACAGCACATTCGAAACAGTATCGGTTCCTGATCGGTGCCTGATCGTTCAGCTTTTTCGATTTATTTGAATTTCAATAAGGCAACGTTTGGCGCACGATGCCAAAGCGATGCCTTTTTTGGGGTTCATTATCCTGTTATGTGTTGCGTCGGCTTTTGGCCTTTGATCTCGGCACGCAACGCATTTGAACTGGGGCGTTATTAATTAGCGTTATGAATTATTGATGCCAGAGACCCTCGGGTGGGGTCCTCGCCCACACAGGGCCCAGACTTTGCTCCAAAAGAGAAACTAAACTATTCCGCAAAACTCAGAGCTCCCACATCTCCCTGATATCTTCATTTTTCGGCAGTTCTCTGAGCGAGGATGTCCCCAGAGGATGCATAAATCGCAGCATGTATGCTACGTACATCCATCCAGCCAGCGAGGGGAGGCTGGAGAAATATGTTCCAATTAGCGAAGTCAAATGTGACAAGCCGGGCCAGCCAAGAGGAAAGAGTAGACATCTCGGACTCGGACTTGGACTCGGACTCGGACTCGAACTCAGACTCAAACTCGGACTCCGCCAGGCAAAAGTTATTTGAGTTGTCATATTAAGTTGTGATAAATGTAGTTACATACCAAATGTGATAACTCTGCCGCGGACTGGGACCAGAGGTTCGGCTCGGAGCAGGCTTAGGTAGGCGCCTCTCTCTCTCTCGGTTGTCCCTTCCATGATGATGATGATCCGCGTTCCTCCTGCCCTTCGATCATTCAAAACACTTTTATGGTCCGATGGAAATTCCTAGAGCCGGCGTTTATGCTTTATGGCCTGCGATCCCGCGATCCCGCGTGACCCTGACTTCGCAGTGACCTGGCCGTGCCTGTGATTCCACCTGCCGGGTGGGAGAGGAGTAGGTGGCGTACCTGCATAAAAAGGAAAAGAGAAACGAGACCTAATAAGCGTACAATTGGCGGAATCGGGGAAAATTCGGTGCTCTATTATTGTTAACCCTTGCAGGCCTATACCTTTAATCGGGCTTATTCGGCAGGGAAAATCCTGGTCGAGGGATTACAGTTAAAGTAAGTACAATAATTTTTATGATATGCCAAGCTCTGGGGTTATTCCTTCTTCCTGCGGAGTGTCTAAGAGGAATACTATATTTGAGAAGAAGTATTCCCTAGTTTTGATATTTATTTCATTTAAATTAATAAATACTTAATTAAAGAATTTATTATTATAAGAGGCGTTAAAGTATCTCACGTATTATTCCTTCTTCCTGCGAACTGTCTAAAAGGAATACTATATTTGAAAAAAAAGTATTGCTTAGGATCAATATTTTTATTTTAATTTAATAAATACTTGATTGGAGAGTTTGTTACTTAAAAACGCGTCAAAGAAAACGCAAGTATTATTCCTTCTTTCTGCAGGCTGTCTTAAATTTATAAATATTCAATTTAAGAAGAAATATTCCTTAGTTTCTATATTTTAAATTAAATTAATAAATACTTGAGGGTAGAGTTTTTAGGCGTTAAAGTCCACTCTAGTCTGACCTCCCTCAGAACAGTTCCTCCCCTTGAAAGGCAATTTGTTTATTCAGTTTTTCTCGACCACCGGCGTTGTCCGCCTCCCAATTAAGTTCTTGACTTTGCGATTATCCCAGAAATAGTTATCCTTAATCCCATTAGAGCGTGCAATGCACCCACAAACACTGCCAGCTACTGGGCGTGTTCCAGTTCGCACTAGAAAGTACCTCGTCCTGCCACTTGAGCATAATTCTGATGCCGAAAAAAAAATTCAGAGTCAACCATGACAACGATGACAACCCAATATCTTTGGCCAGCACACGTGCCTCCGCGTCTCAACCCAAGTTCCCAGCACACATGGAATTTGCACACAGATCTCGCATTAAAATTCCACGACACGTAGCGCGAAGCGTCTGAGATGTTTTCTGATGGATTATATGGATTTTGCCCATAAACACCAAACAATTAGTTCGTTTCGCGATGCACTGCAACTAGGAAATTGGAGACAAGATCTAAATAAAATAAAAATAACAACAGAACTACCAGCTTGATGGTTTCAAAGAACTTTAACTACTTAACTAACAAAACTCTGACAAGAAAAATAAAAATAATATCAATAAATTAGCTTTCTATACTCTTTCTTTTTCAGTTTTTTTGTTCTGTGTAGAAAGGCGGCAAATAGTTTTGAAGTCTGCGAACCTTTCGGCTCCATCAATCTCTGCGGTGGCGTTGCCGCTCGCAATTCTCGACTTTTGTCAAACACACATCTCTCGCCCGCTGCTGCAGGATGGCTCTCTGCTCCTTTTTATTTGCATAAAATGAGGAAAGCAAAAACAGCAAAGGAGAGCGAAAGGAGACGCATCTGCGGCAGAGATGCAGAGTTGCCCCAAAGGGGCCAAAATGGGCGGACAGAGCTGAACTGATCGATCGATGGCTGTGGCTTTAACTTTGGCTTAGCTTTTGGCCTTTTGGCTTTTGTTTTGCTTTGTTTTGTTTTGTTTGCTGTGCTGTTGTTTTTTAACTTTTTTACTTTTTACTTTTCGGTGGGGCCGGGTCAGCTGGCCATAAATCATGATCTGTAATTACCCGTTGGCGCAGGATGCGGCATCTCCACATAAGCCACGCGTACAAAGGAGTCCCGCGCACATGCTCAGAGTCAGAGTCAGAGCCAAACCCGAGTTCAAGAGTTTATCATTTGAGAAGAAAAAAGTTTAAAGGATGGAAGGATAGGATTGCGCCATGACCAAACACAATTGTTCCACTTGATGTCCCTGCATATTTACGCATATTTGTTTTGATTGCCGCGCCAGCCAGGCAATCCTTTGATCCTTCTCGGCGCTCACTTCACTCCTCTTCACCGCAGCCTCAAATATTTAGATACATAGATACATGGCCGCATAGATAAACAAAAGTGCGCCAGTTCCCCGAAACCGAAACCGAAACCGAAACCAATCCTTTTTTTCTCTATTTTTTCTATATTTTTCCCCTCAGCTCCTCTTTGTTGACCGCAACGTCAAAAAAACCTCAATATTGAATCATTTGCACAAATGAAATGCAGGCGCTTGTGCCGCAAACCTCTCAGGATGCTGCATGCTGGTACTTTTTTCAGGAATATACTCTACAAAGAGAGAGGTATGTCCTGTTAATGGCTTGGCTTGAAAAAAGAAGGAGAAGGATGCTAGAAGAAGGCTTCTTTTTACTGCTTAACTGTGTAATTTATATTATATTATAATTTACATTTAATCTTAATTGCAGAAATTTATTAGATTTATTTTTATTCATTGATTAGGAAGGCTTCTTTACTACTTAAATTTTTAATTTATATTATTTTATATTTTATATTCAATCTTAACGGCAGAAATATCTCAGATTTATTATTTTTCCTTGACTTAATTCAATTTAAGAGCAATTGGTATTCGTTGTTCGTTAAACTCATCACTTCCTTTCCTGTTTTTTTTTTACAGACTTGCCCACTTCCCGTTCCCTTTTCAAGTTCCCCCCAAAAAAAAATGAGATGAGAGACGGAAAAAAAGCCCACAAAACTGGCAGGTTTTGTCAATTATCAGGTGCGCGCACAGCCTCAGTTTGAGCGGAGACAGCTCCACCTTGATCCCGATCCCTCGGATCCCCGAGATCCCACAGATCCAGTCTCTGCAGTCGCTTTAAGCGTGCGAAATTTTCATTCATAAAAAGCTGTACTTGGAAGCTGGGCTTTTTTCTCAGATTTTTTCTTTCTCTGCTTTTTTTTTTTGTATTTTTTGGTCAGTTGTTAAACGGAGTTCCTTACGAGTTTCGAATGAGGCACATCTCCCACTGGGCGCAGCTGATGCGTCAGCTCAACTGTAGTTAAATTAATTTCACATTTGCATTGACTTTGGTGTCAATATTTGGACTTGGCGTGAAATCCAGGGCCGGACATTTAGTTCTGGTCGCAAGGTCAGAACGCAAAAGGACATCTGTGAGCCAGGAAAAATGCCAGCTGGCAGGACACCTCCGATTCGGATTCGTTGCACAGTAGCCAGTGAGGTGTGCGTGTGTGCTACTGTATCTTCTGTCTTCTATTTGAAACTCCCAAGGCCGTGGCTAATTTTTTCAGGGTGCAGCAGCAGCAACAATGAGGTCCTTTGGCATGTGCCCAAGGCTCAAATTTCCCAAAGGGACAGCAGAAAAAGTACCAGAAAATAAAATAAAAATCAAGGAGTCTCGGTTGTTTTTTTTTTATTGTTTGAACCATAATTCGCCAGAGCCTGCTTTTATTCCCGGCTAATGGCCATGATCAAAAGGTAATTGAAATCGCCTCAATTCACTGGCCACCCAAAATCGTAATTGCACCATAATTTTGATCCCATTTTAATGACTTTATTTACAGAGAGGTCCACAGTCGAGGTCCAGCTGCTCCTCCGGAAGAGCCCATGGATCCAGGCATCCATCCATGGATCCAGTCCCCCCAATGCCGCTTTGCAAATTGCATTTTAATCAGCTCTATTGTGTATAATTAAAATGTGTTTAGCGCATTTCCTGTGGGGTCTGAGCCTCAGTCCCTCAGTCACAGTCTGCTTCTCAGCTCTTAAACTAGCCGTTCGCCTGAAATGAAGTTATCAACACTTTGCCACAAATTTTCTGCCTTCTCTCATATTATTTGGCGAAGGGCTAATTGGCCAACGATCGCATGACAGCCACGCGTGTCCATCGAAGCAGATTGCCGATGGCCGATCGGCGATGCCATTTAAATAGCCAGCGAGCACGCAAATAGCTCGAGCCCATGGGATCCTGGGGATGGATCAGGGAGCAGGAATGGGAGCAGGGATTGGAGCTGGAAACTGGGAAGCTGGTAACTGGCTTTGCTTCGGGTGAAAGCATCCTCTTTGCCAGAGACCAATTAAGCTCACAGCTGAATGATCATGGAAGGAAAGTGGAGCTCTTAATTAAAACCAAAGCATTAAAAAAAGAACTCTGTAAATATTTTCTAGTTATTTTCAGACTCTATATCTTTCCTATGATACAGATATCGGAAAATCCATTATCACACTGATGTGGCTATTATAGGAACGTCGATCATTAGGCCGCATAAATGGCAATTAAAGACGGCGACACGTTCCAGCACTTTGGGCTCCCCTTCCTCCAGAGTCGAACTGATCAACAACAAAGCCATGGATATCCATGGCCTTCGAAGAGATTCCTTCGAAGCGATACGTGGACGGTGCAAATTTCCACAAACTGCAATGACCAAACACAAAAAAAAAAACACAACACAGACACAGATACAACAACAAAGGCCAAGAGAGCCGGGAAATGAAATATGAAATTATTAAAACTACACAGAGTCCTGCGTCCTTTTTCAACCCCAACCCCTCTACAGATACTCGTAGATAAAGCAAATGAAGAAGAAATAATAATAAAAAAGTAACAAATACCAAGGGCTATTAACGACCGCAGGATCGGGGCAGGATCGGGGCAGGATCGTCGAGGAAAATGTGCCTAGTCACAGGCAGAGGGGAATAAATAAGATGTTATTGAGTGCATTCTTCCCTTGGCGTTGAGTAAGTCATAAATTTCCACAGCGACTTTATCCTTGGAAGTCGATCAATTTTTCATATTTAACGCCATTGTCCTTTAATCCTTTTGGGTCGGTCGGCTCCAACGCCGATCACATCACCCACCGAAGAGGGGAAAATCATGCGGGATCTTGGACTTGTCTCCGATGATTTTTTTTCGGCCGAATCAAGTTGCCATAAATCGTCGTGACTTAGAGATACTTATCGCTGGAGTACGTTCAGGGCTTCCCCATTTGATCCTTCAAACTCGAGACTGTGTGGTCCGATCTTCTGAACTTTGTAAGACTGTTAAGTACGGGCTTCCAATCGGCTTATAGAGACATCTCAGACAGATGTCTTTGGAACATATTATAGACTTCAAACTAAAGCATAGAACTTGACCCTTTGCCTTGGTGAAATGAAGAAGTTCTTAAGAGAACAAAGATCTATCGAAAAGAGTATTTTTTTATAGGAGAGAGAACAAAAAACTTCTTAAATATAGAGAGGATAGTAAACAAGGATAATGTTATTAAAGAAATTACCCAAGTTATAACTATATTAATACGAAAAACTACTGCCAATTCTTCCCAAGGATTTATTGTTAATTGCTTAGTCTTTTTTGAGGTCCATTAAACACCAGAAACCTCTAAGCAGGTTTAGTTTTCCGGTATAATAAATTATTTGCCCAAGTATCTACGTACTTTTTCCTTCCCTTCCCCTTTCGTAATAGTAACAGCACTCTTTTTCTTCCCTTTTTTTCCTCAGCTCACCCTGGAGGCCAGTCAAGGGGTAATATGGCTCAACACCAATTTAAACACTTCATGCATCTTGTTAGCCGCACCAAAACGATTCACGCAGCGCCCCCAGCCACGGTCCCCAGTACTCGAGTCGTAATACGATATGTGCTGCGTCCGAATCTGAATCCGAATCCGAATCTTCTTGCTCGTATATATACGTCGATGCCCTCGGGGGCCGGCGAGAGGAAGTGATCCCGAGTGCCAAGCGTATTGATTTCGAACTTCGGTTAATGGTCAGTCCCGAGCCTGACCCGCTTTGTCTTATAATTGGATTTAGATTAATTGCATCTTCTTCAGCGTCGAGAGTCGAAGGAAAGCAAAGGCAAAACTGCACATGAAAAATTACATAAAAACCAAACAAAACAATCATAACTCTGGATTCGGTTTCTAATTCCAAAGAAATCGAAAAAATGTAACAGGAGAGAGCGTCTGATCCAGGATCAGAGTTAGGGATCTGGGATCTTGCATCTCGTGGCTTTCTGCGAAATGCCGGCGTGTGCTACTCGCCTTGGGTCAAGTATCTCTCTTTATATTTCTCCCGTTCCCCCGCTGCGATCGCTGCCCATCAATATTCGAACCGCAAACTCATTCTTATTATTATTTTTGTTTGTTTTGGGTTTGGGGTGCTCCTTGCATAATTCCTACCGATCAACGGGAGCCCTTTAATCATTAATTAGCGTTAGATCAATCCACTTTACTTTGCAACTCTCCGGGGAATCGCCGAGCATCTTTACCTTGGCATTTGCTTGTTTTATTTTTATATTTGTATCTTTTTTATCTTTCTTTAACTGGATGTCTCCAGACATCGCAGTCATGTTACTTTTAATGATAATTGCCGCCTCACAACTCATTTTTCACATTGATAAATGCGATTCGCACGAGCGATTCGCGTTCGCATCGATGTTGCCACTTCGCGATTCAGAGATTTGCCTTATAAAAGGCCATCACTGTCAGTACAGAGATTCAGGATTCAGGGATTTAGATTTAATATATTTAAAAAAATAGATTATGATAATATATCTTAATTCAGAATTGTTATAAAGAAGTTCAACAGTAACCTCGATTTCTTCTTTTTATAATTACTTCTTCACTTTACTTTCTTCTTCCAAAATGTTCTAGAGTTGATTGTATTACGTATTTTTCTTATACGTATATTTATTACATATTTCATTTAAAAGAATACTAATCTCTGGTAGCTCTAAAGAGCCATCGACACTCTCTGATCCCCCAAAGGAGAAGCAGGAGATCTTCCACATCCAGTTAACAACAAAGAAGATCCGCTGGCGAGGATCCGCTGGTGAGCAGACAACAAAAGCCATCACAATTTGTCTTGATGGGGCCCCAAAACGGCCCAAAGCGCTACCACCAAGGATGCTCCCTCCATGATATTCCCTGTCTTTCCCTCGAGTTCCCCCCCGGGAGCCCCATAAACCATTTAAACATTTTCAACTTGTTAGCAATTAATTAAATAGATCGGCCTCTGGGCTAACAGCTTCGACTGTGTCATTTTTCTTCGCGTTCGCCGCTCTCCTTGCGTTAATTACGGCGACAGCATTCAATTTTTATGGCGGAGACACACGCCCCATTTGCATTTCCTTGCTGGTGCCTTGGGTGTAAGGTGCACATACAGTCTGGCAACGCTGCGGCACGCTTCACAGAAAACCAAAGAAAAAAAAAATTAAAAACAAAAAAATAAAATACAAAAAGGCACAAGGTTCCGCCAAAGGTTCAGTTTACTCCCGTTCGCCCCGTTTCTGAAATTTATTTCGCTGTTTTTGCAATTTAAGGTAATTATTATGTACCTTTGGGGTAATTTTAACACCTCGACACCATCGACAAATATCATCTGAAGACCGCGCTCTCCACCGGAATATATATATACACGCACCTCTATATAGTAGCGGCTATCAAGCCACCGAAATCGCAACAACAAACGTTTCTTAGAAGCGCACAGCTTTCAACACCTTCGATGCGTGCCCAGCCGAAGGAGCACATCCTCCATATCCCAGTCCCCCCACTCTCCCAGTCCCCCCCAGTCCCTCATAGCCATTACTCCATTGCCCCTGCAGCCTTCCGGAGAGACCCCTCCCTGGCCCACACTTGGCCAGTTATTTTTCACACCTCGACAACATTTTTTCGCACTTCGAGCCGCGCGCGCGTCTTCAGAGGCGAGCGGCATATTCGGTTACCGCAACAATCAAGCATTGCCGCCACCGCCACAAGGACACTGAGAGAAATTTATAGGAGATATAAAACAGGAATTTTGAGTTTTTTTTTGAGATTGTTCAATCTAAAGCCTAGTACTAAGATATGATAAATTCGCTGTCACAACTCTGAAATAATTATGGACTTTAACATTTTAAATAACGTTTTTTCAAGTTTTTTTGTTTACAAAGAACACCGGTTCAGTGTGACCTTTCTCATGGATTTTTATGCTTATTTCATTATTTTGGTCTCACTGGTTACAAAGCAAAATATATAGTCCTTTTGCTGACAAAATTAAGGCAGCGGATTCTTCTTATGTTAGTAATAGGCTTTAAGGTAAGGCATTATAAGCCCAAACATCTTAAATCAAAGTTAATAATGCTCTTTGTGATATAAATAAGCTACTATATTTGATTGTTAATTACATCTTTGTAGATTATGTTTAAATAAAAACCTCTAGTAGAGAGATTTTCAATATCCTCAAAGTCATATAAAGACTTCCTTCGTATATATCTTATGTATCCCGCCTTAAGACATGTATTCTAATAAAGGCTAGGTTTCAGCGGAGATACTATAATTACAGACTCATTCTGTTACTTCTGCGAGGACATTTTCTAAATGACACTCAAATATTCGCTACTGATTTATCCATATCTCAATGCTAAAATCTAATAAAAATTTAATAAATATATTATTAAGTTAAGAGTTATAAAGGTTCCTTGTGATTTCCCCAATTCCTTCCTTAACATTTTGACAAATTAGGGCTATTTTTTGTGCAGTGTACATCTGCATCTCGGCAGGTCCCGATTCCGACTGCCGTTTTTAATAACCGAAGCTCGACTGCCGCTGATTTAGCTGGCTGTTATCTCACTCAGTTCATCGGGATGCGCGGTTCGACTTTGACTTTGGTCTCGCATCGGTTCGGGGTTCGGATTCGGATTCGGATTCGGTTTCCTTGATGATCCCCCGGGAGGAGTCTCGTATCCTGTGCCCCCTTCATCTCCCTCCCCTCCCTGTGTTCGCTCTCTTTGGCGTCGCAATTATCGCAAGTAGCGTGCGTGTAAATTACCGTTATTAGGTGTGATCGTGCGAAAGCCCCTTCATCTGTGAGATACATCTTCAGGCATCTTAGCTCTCTCGTCTCTCGCCAGAGGTTTCACTTTACTTTCGCTTCGCATCATCGAAAAATCAAATATATATATATTAATAAATAGGGATATAGTGCAATATAAGATATCACGGGTTAAAAAGTGACAATTTCCGCTTGTCGATTTTTTGGGACAGATAGGAACACAGAGCCACCGGTGGCCACGCGGAACACCCATAAAAAGTCAAATTAATGTGATGACAATAGAGATACGAATCTGTTGCTCTCCGCTGACAGATTTCACGCTTACGATATCGCCTGTAAAAAAACCGATCCAGTTTATCACGTTCAAGGTGAACGTGAGGCGACTTTACTTATATGCACACCTTATTTTTACCTCGTTTCGTGTTCGGGTTCCTGGGTTCAGGGGTCATGTCATGCCTACCAGTAGCTGGTGTTTTGAATTCCAATTAGCGTTAATGAACAGCCGAGAGTTCACATAAAATATATAATTAATTGTGTCGTTTCGGAACGATAAGGATTTTTTGGGAGCGTGCAAAGGATGCTTCCGCTTGGCGAGGCTTCTGGGAAAGCGATCAATTTTACAGATCAATATATAAAGGATGCTGCGGGAAATAAACACCTTGTCCAGATATGTGGCATGGTTCTTTCAAAACTAAATTATACATTGAAGCAGGGAACCATTTTCCACCACCACTTCTAGTCCTGGCTAATTGGAAAAACTCCAATACTTGCTAACCAGAATCCTGTGAGCAGCAGATGTCGCTGCAGTGCCGCCCAACTGGAAAATAGCCTTGAACAGGGAACAATTGGAAAGGACATGATGTGTGTACTTTACAGAGAGGGCGCCACAGTTGGTTGCTTTGCCCGACTCCTGACTCCCGACTCCTGACACCTGACAACCCTGGCCAGCTGCCGAGATCCTGGCAGGTAGCCACAGGAGCGCGAGGCCTGGGATCAGGATCAACACTTTGCTTATCTCATGCGGTTTAATTAATCACTCACAGAATCCGCGGCTAATTAAAATGCTACCAAAACATTTTACCTCTATCCTTCGAAACTCCTTTGAATCTCTTTCGAAACTCCTTTGAAACCAAGGGGTGTGTTTGGGGCAAATTGAAGAAGGATTCCTAGGGTCAGGGAAAAACCCTTTGCTTTTCTGGCGGTGGGCGTACAGGTGATGACGCACTGGGATTTCCATTCAGGATATTAGAAATGCATTAGGATTCGGTGGCAGCTTTTAAAAACCAATTAAAATGTATAAACGATTTGAACTCGTTTTTAGGGGGGAGAAACCTCGGGGTCCTGGGTCCTGGGTCCTCCTACTATTTTTGTATCCCCGTCTGGCAGCTGCTTCTGGCGCGGCTTCCATTCCGGGTTAATCAAGGTTTTATACATTTATTGGGCCCAATTCTCGTTACCCTCTCGCTGCCCCTAACGGTTTTCTCAAAGCTGCAACAAAGTTGCGCCCTTTCTGGTCTCTGATCTCGTTTCTTGCCTTTTTTACAGATTTATGAAGACTTTATGGCGAAGGGCTGCAAGGGGCTGGCAAGGCAGAACTTCACTTGTTACGGCAGACATAAATACTGACGGAGTCACTGGTCTCCGATCTGAGGAGTAGAAGGTTAAAGAAGGCTACGTTCTTACACTCTGCCAAGGAAGGAATATATTTAATGATTACATAGAATTTTGAGTGACAAAAATAATGTAAATTTTGGAATTAATTGCATTTGTTTTCTTATTTTGAAGAACTGGTTTATTTATTCTTACAATATTTACTTGAAAAATATTTTAATTTGTAAATTATTAATGAATTTTTGAGGCTAAGAACTTTTATTTTATTGTTTATGCTATTATAGAACTATTTCTACTATTCCTTTTATTTTTAGTTATGTAAAACCCATTATTATATGAAATACTCTCAGTAACGTTTAGGTTTCTATATTTTCATATTTAATTATTCTTTATCTTTTCATATTTATTGTTTATGCTCTTTGTATTTGAAGGTTTTAATTTTGTATGCTAATTAAAAATATTTAAATTATACATTAAAGTAAATAAAATCCATTATTATATGATATATTCCCAGTAACGTTTAGGTTCCATCTTTGCATATTTATTTATTTATTTATACTTTATCTTTTCTTATTTATTTTAAAATTTATTCTTTATCTTTTAATATTTATTTTATATGGTCTTCGTATTTCAAGTCTTTAATTTTTATGCTATAAAAAATATTACTTCGTTTTTAAGTTATACTTTAAGTTAAATAAAACCCATTATTATAAGATATATTCCCAGTAACGTCTAGGTTCCTATCCTATCATACATATATTCTTCTTATATCAAGACATTAATATCCCAATTTAATATTTTCTTTCTTTGCTTTAAATGCTTTTAATATTTTGCCAAGTGTAGCGCCGATAAAGGTCCAATGACTACGACTCTCAGTTCGATTCTTGCTGTCCATAATTACAACAGAAAATAAAAGTTGCGACAAGACCCACGCAAAATCGTTTTGTTTATATTTTTTCTCTATGCTTTTTTTTGCTTTTTGGTTTTTGGTTTCTTTTTTTCAGGACCCCCAAACCGCCGGCCCCTTGGTATTCATGGTGCGGCACACACTTGTGGGATTTGTCTGGTTGTTGTTGTTGCCTCTTGAAGTTGTTTTTTAGAGCTTATGTAAATGTATGAAAGAATATTGTGCGTATGATTCGGGCTGATCGGAAGCACGTGTCAAAAACCAGCAAAGGGGTCCCGAGACATGGGAAAAAGTTCTGCGATCGTTGCCAAGGCCAAGTAGGAATGAGAACATATATATCTATATATATGTGAATTTATAAACGAAAAATCGAGTTGGAGACAGTGAAAGTCCCTTTTGCCGGCTCTCCTTTTCACTTGGTTTCCCATTCACATGATGGATCACATTTTATATCAAGTTCCATAATGAATCCTGCTCCCTCTCCCTCTCCCTCTCTTCTCTGCTCGTTCCGCTGCTTTGACAAAAGTGCATTCAAGTCGTCTTCTCCTTTTCTTTGGGCCCATGACAAGGATCTCTGAGATTTAAGTCTCGATTTTCCCAAAACGCAAACGCAAAGAAAAGGAAAAGGAAAACAGGGACAAAGGCACACACACACACATCACACACACAGAGAGCAGCACCCACAGGCAAAAATTAGAGAGGGAAGGCAGTCAGCCCCGATCACTTGTACTTGTTGTGCACGAAAGAAGGACTCACAGGACTCTAGAGGCAGGTAGCGGAAAAAACCCCGCGGCCCAAAAGTAACCCCTAACCCCTGTTGCTGCCACAGCCCTCTGTCGCCGTCGCCGTCGCTGTCGCTGTCAGCGTCGCCGCCTACGAGGGAGTAGGTATAAAAGGCAGCGGCAGCAGGACGAGGTTTATCATTGCGGAATCTGATTCCACAACAGCACCACCTCCAGTCTCAGCACAACTAGCACTCGCACTCGCACGGATTACCATGACGAGCATCTGCAGCAGCAACTTCCAGCAGCAGCACTACCAGAACATCAACATGCTGCTCCAGCACCACCACCAGAGCCTCCAGCAGAACCAAAACCAAAACCAACAGCAGCAGCAGCAGCAAATCCTGGGCCAGCAGCATCAGCTGATTGCGCCCAAGATGCCGCTGGGCAACAGCCAGCTCCAGAACATGCAGCAGCAGTCCCAGTCCCAGCTGGGACCGATGTTGCAGAAGAAGAAGTACAACTACAACACGATGCCCTACGGGGAGCAGCTGCCCTCGGTGGCCCGGAGGAATGCCCGGGAGCGCAACCGGGTCAAGCAGGTGAACAACGGCTTCGTCAATCTCCGCCAGCATCTGCCCCAGAGCGTGATCAACTCGCTGTCGAGCGGTGGTCGCGGTGCCAGCAAGAAGCTGTCCAAGGTGGACACTCTGCGCATTGCCGTTGAGTATATCCGCGGCCTGCAGGACATGCTGGATGATGGCACTGGTCCCCGTCGCCACATCTACAACTCGGCGGACGAGAGCAGCAACGACAGCTACAACGACTTTGAGGACGACAGCAGCAGCAGCAGCCCGCAGCAGCAGTTCCTGGTGGGACAGCTCAACTCGTACCATTCCGCCTCGCCCACGCCCTCGTACTCCGGCTCCGATGTCTCCGGCTCCAACTCCAACTCGCACTCCGGCTCCATGGGCTATGTGAAGCAGGAGCTGCCCGAGCACGACCTCAAGTTCGAGTCCTTCGACAGCTTCAGCGACGAGCAGCCCGACGATGAGGAGCTCCTCGACTACATCTCGTCGTGGCAGGAACAGTGAGTGGATCTCAGGACCTCCGAGCAGCCGTAAAGGAAACCCTGTACAAATTGTAAATAACTCCAAAAAAACAAACAAAAATGTTGCCTTAGAGTGAGCGAAGAAGAAACCAAGTCCCAGATTCTACCTTAGTTTGTAAGGAACCGGAACCATCCTTTTTTTTCGATAGACATAAGACATGGAAGACAATGATATAAAACTATATTTTTTTTCATAGTTCTAAGTTTGTTATAAGCATGGAAGACACTAAACTAACTAGTTTTAAGGCCCTATTATTGAAATGCAATAATAAAAACAAAACGAATTACAAAACATAAATTCAAAAGCAATCTTTTAATTCAAACCAAGATCTAGGAATATATAGAAATTCTTTTAAGAATTTTAAACAGTTAAAGGAAACTGAATTTATAAAAGGATTCTTAGAGATCAATACATACTAATAATAATGTTGTGTTTTAAAGTTCAGAATTACTTGGTATTGATTATGATAAATGCATAAAATGAAGAGATCTTAAGGGTTGTTATGCCATAGGTTTCTAGAATCTTCTCCAGACAAGTAAACTCAAGGACCTTCTTGACCAGAAACGGCAGAATCAAACAACCACAGAGCCTTCGCTATCTTATATTCACATCTTGAACTTATCAAAGGATTTCAGGCATTTGAAAGCACTTGGCTTGAAATATATATATTCCTGATCTGTGAGGCTAGTGACTCACATATAGCCATGGCAACACCTAGTCCACATTCCACGGGGAAACGGAACTCAACACCCGACCGGAAGTAGGGGCGAATAACAAGTTTCGATTCAAGCTAATGGCAATGCGCCGCGAGCGGAAATAGGCAGTCACGCCTGAGAGGCTGAGCTGGACTAGGACTTGCACTCCTTGCACTCCTTGCTCTCCGCTCTCCCCTCTCCTGAGATGACAGGATCGAGCCACGTGGCTGGCGCACCCCAGTGCCGGCAGCTAGACAGCTTTCCCTCCAAGCTGGACGTAATAATCACAAGCCGTGAAATGCACTTCCGCTACCCCCTTGGATGCACTCGGGGCAGCCCAGAAAAAGCCAGGTAATGGCTCTGCGCTAAAATATTTTATATATTTTCATTTATATCCTCCGATCTGTCCCGTTTCCTTCGCCTGCAAACCCACCCCCGAGGACGCAAACTTTCGGGCGTGTGCCTCGCGTTAATATGCAGGAATGTGCGTCTCCTAAGCGACAGAGGCAGAGGCAGATGCAGGGCGGCGCCACGCCCACTGCCGCATTATGCTAATACCAATATAGCGCGCTGGACACGTGCATGAGGCAAGGATCGCTGACCCCGCCCAGGGAGGATATGAACAGAAACAGGAAGCATATCGTCTTGCCGAAAAATTTCAATATTTTTCCTTAAAAACTGAAAAGCAGGAATAAAGGAAGCAGGAGGGAGAAGGAGAGCGGAAAGAAGGAAGCGCCTGAGGAGGGAATACGAAGGATACGACGTGTTTGTGTAGGTAGTGGACGAGGACAATGCGAAATGTGATTGTATGTCAGCTTAAGATAAAACCAGGAAACGAAACTGAATTCGCATCGTTCGCTGAATGAGAGTGAAACTGCTCGAAATGGACCTCGTCTCGTGTCTCATTGTTACCGGATATCAACAGGAGCTTACCGGGATAGGATAGGATCCTGCATCTCGGACGTCCAGGACCTGTCCAGTTTAGGTGTCAAAATACGGCACTAAGCCAATGTCCCCTAATAGGCCCAGGGCCCTGAGCCAGAGTCTTGTGCAATCTTAGCTCATGGCTCAGTAAAGTAAGTAAAAACTATATATAAAGGAGATCCATTTTCTCTTGTCCGATTCTGATCCCGTCTCAGACTCAAACTCAATCTCAAATGACAGAGATCACTGAACTGAACACTGAACGGAGCAAGATGGCAATAAATTCATGCCAGGAAGTAACTTCTTCGGTTGTCCTTGGCGCAGGAAGTGCGTATTTGTTTTGCATCTACTTCGGACGCAGAAAGTGTCCTCTCTGCCCGCTCGTTTATTTATTTTCGTAGATGCGTACCCGGGGAAATACGAGAGGCAATGTTGTTCTTATATTCTATCATGTCGCAATTCAAAGGAAACCCGAAGGACACGCCACTTGTAGTCCTTGTACTTGTACTTGTACTTGTCCCGCTTCTAGCTTGAGTTATGTGACTTTGTGACGGCGTCGCGACCCGAGATTTATGGTCCATGTGTCAAAATACAAGAGAGGTCATGTTGCCCTCCTGAACTTTCCTTCTCCCGAGGATCAATCGATCCAGGAGAAGGCCTCTTGTTGGATTTCGCACTTGGCCAGGCGTCAAGTGGCAGTTCCAGATCCGTCTGGCTTCCTGGTAGCTCGCTAATGAGGCGACACCGAGTGGCTACCACACTCCAGTTGTAATTTCAACGAAATGCCATCAAGTGCTTGGATACCAGGAAGGTGCTCACAGCCAACAGGAAGGATATATGTGTTGCCAAAACATTTAATGCTTAAACTAACAAGGCAGAAAAATAATAAAATAATAGAGAGATCTCTCAGGATGTGCCAGGAATATATCTATAATAATTTTCACTGAAATTTTAAGTATAAGAACTATATCTGTTCCTTTAGGTTAGCTCCTTAGATCTGCAATATTGAAGGTCTGATCTCTGATCTCTCTCTCCGCTCCTTTGCCTGTCAAGCAAACAACTCATTTGGAGAGTCATCGCCACGGGCATTCCAGTGATTAGCTAACAGCATGATATGATCCTGGAATCGTGTTCCTTTATGGCAAGATATATATATATTTATAGTCTCCTCCACAATCTCTGTACGCTACATTTGGCAGAGTGTGAAGAACTGACGGTAGTTAAATGACTTTGTTGGATGCACTCACTCTTCATTGAGGATGGGATCGGCATTTTGACTCGATTGTTGACATGATCAGAGAGAGAGAGGGGGAGAAACTAACCGCAGGATCAACAATAGCGCGGATCTAGGACAATGCCGGAGCAGTGCTCTGTTGCACACGTGTCCGATTCGGATTCGGATTCGGATTCCCTAACAACTATGCTGGTTTCGGGGTCCAATAAACTATCAGAGGCAATCAATGTCAGAGCAAAAGCAAAAGCCAGTTCACAATGCCGCGCGCTATCGAGAGATCCGAAATGAAAGGACTTCCCTGGAATATGTGCTCCGCGACCCTTTGTCCTCGGAATGAAAAGTGATTTCTTTGCTAGCGAACTGCGCGTTTCACCTTACAAAGGCTCTCGAATCTTCCCCCGTCCATGCGGGGCCGAGGTATCCATCAAAGGTCAAACCTGCGGGATTCGGTTGGGATTCATTACACGCTAATCCCCCCTGACATTCCTCCTCCTTCTCCTGGCAGGACATTAGCATTTTAGGCATTTCGCAGCGAGCGTGTCCAATGCGAAGGTGTCGTTCGCCGCTGGGCACCGTGCCGAATCTTCTACCTGTTTTCCTTTTCCCATTTCCCCGCGGAAACTTGCGGGTTTTCACGTGGAAATTTGCGAAGCGAAAACAAGTGAAATGGCTTGAAAAACCGGAACCGAATTGATCTTAAGAGAACACGTGTTTCGTTGTTAAGGCCGCGACAATGTCACGGACTAACGATCTCCGACAGCGGGATGCAGGATATCTGCAGTGTGTTTGGAAAGTGAAAGTGTTTTTTGGGCGGGAGAATGGGCTGATATCCTTGGCCAAGTCCGGTTCGTAAGCCCAGGAAGTGTGTGTTTTGGTATAAGAGAGTTTACGAGGTATTTTTTTGGGATATATAAATTGTGCAAGATCATAGCTATAAAGACTAAGTTCCAAATTAATTAAAATTTTTCAAACATTGGTAATTTTCAGTGTTTTAAGAGTCTTTTACTTGGAACTAAAATGTCATAAGAGTTGTTTTTATCAGTTAGGAGCCTTTCTTTCTTTTGACCAACCAATTTTGGTGATTTTATTAACCAGACCAGAAACTAATTAACCTGATTCCCAAGACCCTTGACCCTTGAACCTGGGAACTTGGCCAGCGTTTCGCTAAAACACTACTACAAAAACCGCACACAAAAAAACATGCTAAATCGAAGATTAAGAAAATCAGATCAAAACACAAAAGCAGCACAAAACCACAAAGATAGATAGGAAGAAGAAAAAATCAATGCGAGGTCAAAGCCTAAGGTTGAGGTTAAAAAATTGAGGTTGCTAATCATCGGCCAGGGCACGTCTTCAAAGCAAAGTCACCGACCGAAACGGAGAGAAAATGTCAACCACAACTACAGCCACAGGACTGCGATCTAGATGAACTCGCTCTCTTTAGCTCGCCGAGGATAATGATCGAGATGATGACGTTGGCCATTCTCAACCCGGTTCGCCTTTGATCTGGCCCCGTATGTCCTGGCTTTGTTTTTGTGACTGCCTCCTACGATGCGATAATCGATTTATCAACTAAAAAGCAAGACCGAAATGCGCTTTGCGAAAAAAAAAAAAATGTATCTGAATGCGGGCATTGTGGCAATTCCAAACGCAACCGCCGCCAATTTTTCAATGCGCATTGAAGTGCATTAAGACGTGAAATTGTCACCATTGTCCCTGCCATTGTCCTGCCAGCCATGGCCCACAGTGCGCATTCAACATTCAGCAAGGCAGCAAAGAGAGCAGCTCGAAGGATAATAAAAATCGGTGCGGATCCTGCGGCGATGACAGCATCGAAGGGCGATCCAGAGCAGAGACTCCTCTTCAGCATTTATGCAACCGAGTTTCCATGGACCGCAGGCCACACCCACACAGCCGGGAAATGTGAAAAGAGGAAACCCCGGAAAAATGTATACGGAAAAAGGGAAAAAATACACGAAAAACTGGGCGTCGACGCTTTAACACCCAAAAAGACGACGAAAAAGAGACGTTTCCAAGCCAAAATGCACGGGTACATGGACTGAAAAGATACATTTGTTGGATCCAAAGCCACAAAAGTAAAAGAAGTCCTGAGAATAGTTGCGAAACTGGGAATAGAGGTGGAGTTCTATGAGTTAAAAACCTAGAAACAGAAAAAGATAAAGAATACATTTTTTATTCCCCAGATTTACTCAGTAATTTGCAAAGATATCAAAGATATAAGCAAACATTTTGTTAAATTTCTGCTTTAAAATTAAATAAGCATTTTCCAATAGTATAAAATCGGAAAAGCAGCCTCCTAATCACGCTGAGATACAAAACAACATGTTCACCTAGATACAGATACATGTATCTGAGGGATACGCAAGGAATACAACTGAATATAGACACGTGTTCTTGCCCTGCTGATGATGCGGGACTATCTAATCGAATGGAAGGAATGCTGTGGCGACAAAGTCCTCTGAGCTAATCGCAATTTTCAATCGCAGGAGTGCTTGTTTTTTTCCAGGGAACTCGTCAGCAAATTGATATCTCGCAGATACTCTTATCTTGTAGCTGCAATTACGACTAACAGCGGGCGATTGGCGGCGCAGCCCAGCAGGTCCTGTCGAGGTCCCTTGCTTGCAATATATTTATTTTTCCTTTTTTTCGCCATACCTGTTTCTATTCCGATTTTCCCGCTCTATTTCAGACCCAAAAATGAGAGCACACGCTTCAGCATTTAGCGGATATTGTTTGAATTTCGTTTTTGAAAGGATCTCCAGGTTAGGCCAGGACTTTCGGGTAAGGTAATTAATAGTCGCAACCGGATCCGAGTCGCTGGCGATCAAAGCGTTTCCATTAGCCCGGCCGAGGCGTGAACAATTATGCCCTAAACATTTGGGTCAAACACTGGTCACTCCTTCGATTCCGATTTGGATTCCATAGATTCATAGGCTTCCGCCAATTTAGAGCATTCAATTCAGAGCACCAGCACACGCAGCAGGTTGTCCCCTTAATTGAGGTTCCTTAAGGGACCAGTTCGTGGAACAGAACAACAAGTGCTCGGCGGTTTCATTGAGTAAGATCCTCCCATTCCCATTTCCATTCCCATTTAATTCTATTCGATCCGCTTCGATCGCATCCACTGGATCGATCCACTTAGGGGGCGTGATCGCGGGAAGCCAGCGAGACGGCGCTAAGATGGAAACACTTTGCATAGAGGCAGAGGCACAACCAGAACCGATTGCAGATGGAAAATGGAAAATGTTGGAGGAAAGCTAACAAAGCATGGCGAATCGCTGATACGCTTCTCGAGGGATTCGATCTGCAAACAAGAGTGTGTGAAAAAGAATGAAAGGTGTGCAACTGATCATTAGAGATACAAAATCCTGGGAAAATACATGGATTTCTCTCTATCTCTTTTGCTTGATCAACTGATTCATCTAAAAATAGCTCTAATTTCCAGAGATTTCTTGGGAAAGCATTCGCTCAACCAAAACGTAGGCTCCACTCCCCGAATTTAGAGTGTTCTCTTCCTTCGAAACAACTTGTTAACTCCTCCTCGCCTCGCTCTAATCTCTATTGCTTGTCCGACTGACTGACTAACTGACTGATTGACGTCTCACTGAAAATGACTGCGAGTCGCCGGAGCTGTGAAAGAGTTTTTCGAGTCGCAATTGACAGGCAACACGCGCTCGCTCAGGCCTGTCATCGCCTTCGAGAGCAAACAAATTTCGATATTCCAACGAAGACAGGGAAAGGGAGCGGGTTTCGGTTCTCAGTCAAGTGGTTCAGTCCGCCTTTTGCGGGAAAATCCAATGAGAGCTCTTGGACTTGATCTCTAGATGTGGAAAGTCAGACAAGTTTTGGATAAAATAATAAACTAAATACGATTTAAAGGAATATAGATATATATCTCTTAGTAGAACTACACTCTCCTACACTTATTTTTGCTACGCTTGAAATTACAAGCCAAGCGGAAGGAAGTGGCAACCGAAAATGAATGATCAAAACTATAATTTCCTTTCGCTCACAAAAGGAGAAAGAAACTGAGGGAAAAGCATAGAAAAAAAAAAATGCCACAGAAATGGTGTTAAAACCACAGAAATTATCGAGATGAAGGGAGGGACACCAGGACCCTCGCCCTCGCACAGGATATGCGCGCACAGCAAATTGAGTTGTTTCCTGCGCCTTAAATTGCACACTCACCAACGTGACGATCCTGGCGTGGCAAATATGATTACTGCTAAGCATTTCCCTGCCCTCTGCCTCCACTCCCCTCATTTCCCCTCCCCCCGGTCCAATTACACACGCCGTCTAAAATTTCAGGACCTCTCTCTGCATTTTCTCTAAATTTTCTCTAGCGCGGCGTAATCAGAGATTTCCAACACCTTGCCATTTCCACAAACTAATTAATTTTGAGCCTCGGGGCGACATGCGCAGCGAATGCGCTTAGCGGCTTTCTCCCAGACTCTCTCTCTTCACACCAGATCAGGGGAATATATGTATAAAGCTGGACATGGACATGGACATGAACGTAATGGGTTTAGAGCCTCCGATCAGCACGCGCCGAAGAGTGAGTACTCAGGAGATCCAAGAGCTAATTTGGAAACTCTCCTCCATGGAATGATGCGCAATTTTCGGATAATCCCAGACCCTAGGTTCCTTTCCAAAATTATCTAGACATCATTTTGGTTCTAATCGGTTTGCGGAGATCTTTTTTAATGTCTCCGGAAAAATAAGATAGTGAAGCCTCAATTATTTATGAAAGCAAACAAATGTGAAAGAGTGCACGTGTTGTATTGTATAAAACTCTATGAAATTCCAAAACATTAGCATATAATTATGATGCAAAATACTGTTAATCTTCTAAAGCAATAATATTCTTATAGCTTGCAAGAAATGCCAAAAAAAATATGGCTATGCAGGACCTAGAATTTTCCATTTGGAAAAGAAGAAAACTGTTTTCAGTAGTTGAACATTTTGCAAAACTGTTGATTTCAGTATAGGTAACCTTTAGGTATCTATGATTCTTCCATCGACCTCCCAGTTTTTCGTCTTTCCAGTTAGCGATTTGCCAGCAATCACGCCTCAATTGTCTACGGGAGCTATATAGCCATATATATATACAGATTCCTTTTTCTATATAGAAAGAAGGCAATTTGCGGCGGCAGATGCGCCGCGCAGGGACAATAAATGTGCCACTGCGCAGGCGCATCTTTATCTCGAATCGGACTCGGAGTCGGACTCAGACTTCGACCAGGACAATGAGAACTCAATTTGAACAATTGACGAACGCCCACGGAAATGGAGGTAAATGAATTGAATGGCTATCGAATTGAAATGAAAATGGGAAAATGGAAAAACGAAAGACGAAAGAATTGGCATTGAATTGAAGATCGGGGAAAAGCACCGAGAGGAGCCCTGAGCCCATAATAGAGAGACAGTCAGAGTAAGATGTCACGCATATCTGTAGGAAAACGCGGCCAGCAGAGCGCAGGAAGGACCACCAGTGTCCTTTTTTTTTGCCCTTTGTCTTTTTGCTGGTGGTGCTATGAACGCGGGGGTCGCTATATATATATTTGTAGCATATAGCATATATATACGAGTGTATTTTGGTTTGGCAATGCGGTCAAAACATTGTCTCCGAGAACAATGCAGGTTCATGGGACATTTTGGGACCGCCCAACACGACAGGATCGGCAGGATCGACAGGATCGGTGCTCGAAAATACCTTCGAAATGAGCAAGGAATATATTATATGCGAGGTCTTAACAGCCATTAGCATGCTGGGATGAGGGATGAGCCCCTGGCCGAGTTCGCAGGACACAAAACTAAACAGTTTCTAATTGTCGTGGCGAATCGCTGTGGGCCTTGGTGTTTGTTTTGGCCAAATATTTATACACAATTAGCGAAACTGGCACGAGTTGGCCAGCTGCAACACCCCAAACACACACCAGACACACACACACCTGGCTCCTCAGCTGGGACTTGCTGCGGTCAATCCGACGAGTCCCAGAGGACCAACATCCAGCTACTACCAGCATCTTTGGCACACGAGCCAGACGCCTGCCGCCGGCCAGCGAATTTGTCTGTTTATTTGTTTATTTTATGCTGGTATCTGCTTATCAGAGTCCTGCTCCTTCACAGCTCCTTCCAAGTAATGTCAACCGATCTCCTGGCCAGGAAATCCTTTCCTTCGTACTTGGAACTGACCGCAGGAACTCGGAAATCCAACTCAACTCTTCCGTTTTTCCACCGAAATATTTTGACATTTAAGCAGCAGCAGCACACGCCCTCACAATCCTTTCATCCTTCATCCTTCCTTTGGCACTTTTCGGCGGAAAACAGAGCTACTGTTTGTCCAGGGGGCTGTGACCACTTAAGTGGCTTAGCCATTGTCTCGGCATTCCCATTCCAGCTACCAACTGTCGCCAAGAAAAATTTGCAACTAATTCTCCTGCCGCCTTTTTGCCTTGAGCAGCTTCCGCGCATGCGCAGACACATCGCAAAAATCAAATAAAATAAAATGAAATAAAATAAAATAAAGCCTGAAAACAAACAAGAAATCGCTAAACTTTAAGCTGATGGAGAGCGGCTCGTTAGTTGCCGATTTTATTTTTGATTTGTGTCGGCATATTTTGCATACATCAGCTTATGCCGGGCTGCGAGGGCAGTTCTAAGAGTCACTGGAACCGATCATTACAAAGCTAAGAATGCACTTACTCCGGAAAGCTGTTTCATGTTGGTTTCTTAAATAAACAAAGCAGCATGTACAATATTACAAATTAAATTTCTTATTTGAATTTTTAACAATTTTAATGTTTATGAAAATAGAATAAACTTTTCTTTTGGTTTTTGCCTAAATTAAGATTTTATTGCAAATTAAAACAGTTGCTTTTAGGCTTCGATATTCCGCCAATAAATCCGAAAATATATCCAAATATATAAAATATATAATAAATAATATAAATATACAACTCCGTGCTAGTTTTTGTTAGCTTAACAATCAACTCACAATTTTAAAAATAATAAGAAGCCGAAGTTTATAAACCCTTACATATTGACTGAAAATCATTCAAATCATTCATAACTCAGCCAAAAATGCCTTAATTTCCATTCGGATAACTTTTTTAACTGATAAAAGTTTTTACAGGGTTAAAAAGACAGCATTAAAAATTTGAAATAAAAAAAAAATATTTTTTTTGCAAATTTTGTGAATTTTTTAAATTTTGACCCCTTATAAAATTTCGAAAAATTTGATCAACATTTTGTTTGGTCCAAACACGGCTAAATCGACTCGGCTGTTGATGCTGATCAAGAATATATATGCTTTATAGGGTCAGAAACGACTCCTTCACCTTCTTACAGGCTTCTAACTAATATTATAATACCCTGGAATCATCCTTAATTGAACCTCCGCCTCCGCGTAGATCAAAGAGAGCTCCTAAGTGACCTTTCACAACTTTCCATACCATTTATGAATTGGAATTCTCCGGCCCGGCCTGGGAGACGACATCAAACGCGGAATCTCTCGATGGGACCTCGGACCTCGAGCCCAAAAATGAGGACCAATCAACACCGCAAAGGTGGCACTCGAAATTATTTTACAATCAATTCGGCTCCGGCGGCATTTTGCCATCTAATTATAATCGAAACGGATCTGAAGAAGCCGCCGACTAACTAAGGGAAACTTGAAGAAATTCCAGCCCGAAATGCATATCGATCGGTGGAGAGGGAAGGGAAATGGAAAGGGAAAGGGAGATGCTCTAATTAAAATTGAAATGAAGTGTCCAAGATGCAGAGCAGCGAAGAAGGTCCTTTCACAGGTACACAAATGGTAAGAACAAAAAAAGAAAGAAAAAAAAACTAGGATAGGCAATAAATTCCAAGGCCCGAGCACCGAGGTCTTTAGGGGTGGTCCTCCATTGGCACGTTCGTTTTGGCCTCGGCTTAGGAGTTGCCCAAGGATATTACAATAAAAAACGCATTTCTCGGGGTCTCCGTTCGGTTCGGTCTTATTATTAGGGGATTCCCTATTATGTGTGGATGCCAAAATGCATCACATCGAGAGAACTAATCCCGCGCTGGCGCAGCCCACACACGTCTTCCTTTAGCGGGTAAAGGATTAGCATGACCCTACTGCCCTGGCCCGTATTACGGATCTCCTGCTCCTGCTCCTTCTCCTTAGCATTTTGATTGTTATTACTTTTTATTATTATGAGAATGGCCATGGCGAATGGAGAGGACAATGGCCAAGTGTGAGGGCCAAGAGCCAAAACAATCGAATGCGCCACTTTTGCCATTGAAGTGCAATTGCGCGTACTAATCGATTTAGGACGAATCCGGGACGAACCCCGATCCCCAGATCCCTGTCCGATTCCCAGAGAAACTAATTTCATGCCCGAAGAGAGATCGCGGCCGAGTCGAGCGCCCTGTTATTGTTTTTACAGCTGCGATTAATTAAGCAAACAAATCGAGTCCGGCTATATACGGTAGCTGTAAAAACAAATAACCCGCGGCAACACGATCGATGCACTTCGATCGCCGAATGGCGATTCCCATTCGCATTCGCATTCGTACGTTTTGGCCTAATTAATTGCCAATCATAAAGGCGCTGGCACTGGGCACTGGCACTGCGACTGAGTGCAATGTGCTCGTAAAGCGAATCAGCTCTTTAAAGGCCCCAAGTCCCGCAATTATTCAAGTTTGCGCCTCGAAGGGAAGGTCGCCGCTTGCTGTGTGTGTGTGTTTGGCAATTAATTAAATTAAGTTTTCAGCGAAAAGGCCAAAGGCGTGAAGCAACAAGCATAGGTCTTTCGGGAAACTAAGGTAAACGAACAATCAATACTCTTACAGGAGCGGAAAATTATATAAAATATGCAGTAGACTTTTGGTCATTTTTCAAGACTTTTGGTTACGAAAGTAGCGCAAGAATATTTTGGCCTTCTTTTGATTTCAGCTTAAAATCTCGTAATTCCAAAACTTTAGGTCTTAAATTAGGGTTTTTGGTCTTATATCAAGATTTTAATTTAAGAATGCAAAAAACCTTGAAAGAAGATTTTATTATTTTTATCAGTGTTCATATTTTTTTTTTGAATTAAAATACAGCAATAGTTTGCTAAAAACTAAAATACATTTCAAACTAATTTCCATTCAAAAAAACAAGAACATGCAGGCAACAACTTGTCAACAAAGCCAGTGTGACCGCTTCTTCGCAAAAGAGCATCGAAACAGGAAGTGTTTGCTGCCTTTTCGCACTCTCTCCTTCACTCTCTATCGGACTCTGTCCCTCTATCGCTGCTCGTCAACATTAACAACAAACAGCGATAACATTTTAATTGCACTGATCTTCAGATCTGCTGATCGCTTGATCTTCTGGCCAGTTTGTTAATGTCTTTTGGCAGCTTCAGCAGGAGCAGGAGCAGGAGCAGGGAATGGAACCGAATCTCGTCCCAACGGATCGCATCTGGAATCGTGTTAAGAGGCTCTAATAAAGTTGCTCCAAAGTGGAGCCCATCGATCTGTTGCAATTATTTATCGGTTTGAATATCTTACATCATCTTATGGCCGCCCGATGATATTGATAATGAAATCAGCGGCAACACCAATCTTAAAGATTTCCTCTTTATGGCCTACCCATCCTTCCTTCCTTCCCCCTTTTTTAGTAAGTGCGGCAAACATGAGAAATCGATTTAAGCCGCCTCTTCTAGAGCGGAACATCGATTCATATATATATGTAAATATATCTCTGACGTCTTTACATGCAAGTTTATCAGCCGGCAATGAGCTTGGGGATAAGTCAAGCAGATAGGAGATGCTGGTTCCCGATTGTGCTGGTGCTGCCCATCAGATTAGGGGATGAGTTCCAGCAAAAAGCTCGATCGGAGCCAAGATCGTGAGATTGTGCTAAATATTCACGATCTAAGATTCCTTGCAAATCCATCAGAAATACTGATTTACATCTTAGATGTCAACCCCCCGATACTCATTCCTAATCAGTTAATGTGCAAAGCTTTCCTTCTAATCCTAGCATCATCTTATGATCCTAGAGTTCTCCTGGGTTCAGGAACCATTTCTTATCGCGATCGGATGAGGGATGAAACTCCCTGGAGAACGGACAGCACGTGCAATTTGCATGCTGCATTCAGTATTTTGTATTTTGTGTGTTTTGCAACTCCCCAGAGCCCTATGATCTCCGGTTGCTGATGCTGCTGATGATCACATGCAACATGTCTCGTGTGAGTTTTGCATAAACATTAAGGCGCATTAGTGATCGGTGAGTGGCACTTCATTAAAACATCCTTATCTCTCTCTTTTCGGGGCTACCTGGCGGCAAACAAAGGCTGGTCCTGCATGATCGATGGCCCTGACTAGGCTCTCCTGCCGATGACTCAATCGCGGACACACATCATAGGGCACAGTTCCTGGCGGACACACGTGTGTTGTGCTAATTACCAGTCAGTTGCAGTCCCACGTCTCTGTGGAGCAGCAGCTGAGCCCTGATCGTCGATCTGTGATCTTCGATCGCCAATGCAAATGTATGCAGACTGAAAGATGGCCAGGTATTAACGGTAACCCGGTTCGGTCCGGTCCGCATATCAATCTCATATGCATATGCGGCCAAGGAGAGACACTGGACACTGGAACTGCAATCAAAAATCAATTCATAACCATT
Source organism: Drosophila punjabiensis (assembly GCA_008042585.1). Classification (NCBI taxonomy): domain Eukaryota; kingdom Metazoa; phylum Arthropoda; class Insecta; order Diptera; family Drosophilidae; genus Drosophila; species Drosophila punjabiensis. The sequence continues at coordinate 373,836 of VNJR01000219.1, forward strand.
TGCAAGGTGCAGACGGCGGCGGCGTCAGGCGACACAGAGAAAAGGAGAGAGAGCTCGGGGATGAGGGACAAGACGGGCTGTGCCGGGGCTCAATCAAATTTGTTATAAAACTGTGAAAGTCGGCGACAGCGATCGGAAACAGGACTCAAAGTCAGTATCGATTTGCATGCGATCGGATCGGGGGCAACATTATGCAAAAGATGCAAACAGAGATCCCTCAACTATATACTTGCTTTGCTTTGCATACAAACCCAATTTCAACTTCAATTCAGAGTCCAATTCCCATTGCCATTGCCATTGCCATTGCCAGGTCCCAGAACCCCAAGAGTCTGTATCAATGGCTGGCGATCTCACTGCCCGATCGACTCACGCACTGATCGACAGCGAGACACAATTCAATCATTTCATTTTCTGCTCCTGCCGGCGACTCTGCAACGTGGGACGTGGGACGAACGAGGAGCAAGGAGCGAGGAGCGACGAAGACGAGGTCGCTTGATCTTTTGCGCTAGATTAAACGATCAGCGGAGACAGCCACTGAAAGACGACGACGAAGACGACGACGACGAGGATCGTCCTACGATCAGCGAACCGGACTCTGCTGGGATGTACTTGTTTTTTGCTTCTTCGGCAGCAGCTTCTCCTGGCAGCCAGTTGTGTAGGCTGATCTTTGGTGGCTCGATGGATCGATCCATCGATCGATCGTGGGCCCAGCAAATTATTTCACTTGCTCGGGTACGCCGGTGGTCTGAATGTACAACTTGATTTCTGTTTCCTCTGCCGCACTGGCAGTTTGATTTGTTTAAATTTAATTATGCATCGATTCGGATCGGATCCCAGCGTAGGTAGATCCGCTCCTTGTTTCCCCCAAAAAAACAAAATACTCTCAACTGAAACTGAACGAAAAATCTTAAGGGAAAGGTACAGACGCGGACACAGGTGAAATTATGATGGTGTGCTCTGTGTCTGTGTCCCTTTTCCCTGTGATCTCTCTGATCTCAGAACTCCTTTGATTTGATTATCATCGTCATCGACGTGCTGATCGTCAAACCGCCAAATGATGATCGATGCCAATGCTGGCTGCTCCTTCTCCAGCTCCTTCTCTTTTCTGTATCCTTTCTTTTCACAGTTCCTACCGACGTCCAATGGTCCGTGTACAATTTACATTTTGTACTCTCATTCTTTGTGCAACGTATGAAGCGATCAATCAAAAATGCAAACCACAATGCGATCGATCCTCCCCATCTCTGGGTTTCAAAGAAGACAAAATAGTTTATGAGCGTTTGATGTGAGCAACGTGATAAACCACGGCCTCATTTCTTTGTATGCATATACGCACGGGATGGATCCTTTATGGATCCTGGGATCATAACGAATGTCACCGTCAATGATGTACAGTTTGTTAGAATTTGAATTGTGCAAAGCGCATCGTAAATTGTCGCTAAGGATCTTTGGATCTCTGGATCCCTGTGTATCGTTATCGATAAGTCTTGGCTTTAGTTTGATAAATCCCAATATCGATTTGAAGCAAAGTCTTCAGATAGATAGACCTATTGATTGGTTGACACACTTCTCGGTTATTTATTTGCCATTTCCGCCCAGCTAAAGTCCAAATGCAATGTAAACCACTTGGTCATGCAAATAGAGAGAGATATCTCTTGATAAATTTAAAAGGATAGAAGATAATCACACCCACGCCGGCGGCGGCATTCCAAATTCCAAATTCCGAAATTCACTTGAACAAGACAACATACGACGATAGATAGATCGGGTGTTTGAGGAAGATTTGGCGCGAGTCTTGCGTTTTATGATCCCAACTTCGGTCGTGATATCGAGGTGACCCGACTTCGGCGTAACCGTTTGTTTGTTTGTTTGTTTCTCCTTTTATGTAAATATATAAATATATATATATATGGAATCGGTTAAGTGACGACTCTGCGTGGGTGTTGTGAACTTGCATAACTGTGTCAGCAGCGATCGTCGTTGTCGTCGTCGCCGCTCCACTGGCTGTGTCAACACACAAGGCGACTCCGGCGCGAGTCAACATTTGCCGAGTGTGCCGTCCCAATCAATACGAGAACGTTAAAGGCAAAAATTTAAATCAATAATTCCGCCGATAAGCCTTCACCTCACTTTCTGGCACTCTGCCGGATTTACTTTGCCTTTCTTTCGCTCCTTCCCCCCTGCAAGACGTCATTATCATTAGGGTACCGTGCCATATATCACAGTGTCGTCTCCTGCTCCTCCACCTCCTTGGACGACTAAGACAACTCGCCCGCACCTAAATTATGGCATCTCGAATCTGCATAGTGCAAATAGCCGCCAGCTCCTTGGGGCTACAGACAATGATTGGCCGCGATGGCCGCAGATGGATGCTGTCCGTCCGGCAGAGCAGGAGTTCCGAGAAGGTGTGCGGCTGGCCACACTTCCAGTGTTTGTATCTGAATAATATATCTCTAATGCAGCTGGAGCAGCAGAGAGTTTAATTGAAATGGATGATCCAAACCGTTGCTGTATTTTGGGGATAAAACTCGAACAGTGGAGCGAACTGGAGAGATTCATAATACCTTCTCAATGTGATAGTTTTTAATTTTTGAATCTCACATCACATCACTCTCTCTTTTACTCTCTTTCACACGAAATCAATGAAATTTAATGTCCTCTGACCTCTGGCTGTGGATTTTCTTCCCTTTTTTTTATCCCTTTTTATGACGCCCCACGCCCACTGTGCCGCCCCTTTGCCCCTTTGGTTATGTAGAGCTATGGACATGGCACACAGCATGCAGTCAGGTTGCCTGGAGCTAGGTGGAGTACACATCATCCAGGTTTCGGCTCCGAAAGATCAGTCTATCATCATCATCGATGCTGGATGCTGGTGGATGCGGTGGATGCGGCGACATCAACGAAACGAACAGCAGTCAAAACTCTGTCAGACAGTTTGTAAACAGTTTTCAAAACCAAAGCATCGCGATAAAGGCCATGTGTTCCACCTCTCTTCTTGGCCCGAACTGGCTTTAAGCCAAAGACACGTCGCGTCGCCTCGACTTAGATGATGATGATGGCTGCTGAGGCTGTCTGGGATGGCCAGTCCATGGCCTGGTCCATTTCAGAAAACTGTGTCCGACATTTGCACCATTATAACTTTATCGCTTTTGGACAGATTGTTGGCAGCATGACGGGGTCGGTGGATGCCCGTCATCGTGTCGGATCTTCGCAGTCAGAGTGAGTGATGTACCTGCTGCCAGAATGCTGATGATCATGAAGGCTTAATAGCATTAGGTCTGGGCTCTGGCTTGGGGGATGTCAATAAAAATTACCCACTGTGCGGCTGCTCTGGATCCATCCTGGACTGTGCTGTGTTGTGTGTGTGCTCCTTGTCGGCTTTTATCTCGCTGCGACTATCGATCTACAATATCCAATCTGGAAAGCTACTTGTAATTGCTCGCTGCGGCTGCTGTTCAGATGGATTATTATTAACTCGGATGGCTTTGCATTTGGCCAAAGTCACAAGGAGAAGCTGGATCTTAAGTCGGAGCCAAGGCGCAGCTCTTTAAAAAACCATTTCAACTTACAAGCTTGTTAAGCTTGCCCCAAATCTCCTTCACCATTGGGGGCATGCCGTTTAATGCAATTTCACGTCGCTTTTTATCGCCGCCTAAGTAGCCACTAAACGGCAGCTCTTTAATCTCAACGACTTGGCGCGAATTCCCAAAAAAAAAAAAAAACAGAGAGAAAAATAAGGAAAAAAAAACTGGGAGTACTCTTCGAAATGAATATGAACTTTCTTCGGGACTGGCGGCGCGCCCACCTTGTTAAGCGCTAAGGACACGCAGGAACTGGTCTTAACGAGGCGCACACTTGCCGCAGCGTGGAGCGTGGAGAGTGGAGAGCGAGTTCGATCTGCGATCAATCGATCGCCTGGGATTTATTTTTAGTTAACGCTAAATTGAACCTGGAACCGTGGAGCGATCAGTTCGTTCGGTTAGTAATTGCGGATTAAATGCATCCATCGGAGGCCATCATCATCATCAACATCGTGGCAGATCTCGCGTACGCCGGGTGAATCTGATTAAGAATATTTCAATTAGCCGGGTTATAAGCCAGGGTGCCACCTTCGTATCCATCACATAAGAGCCTCCTTTCCCACTTGGCTTTTGGAAGGAAAGAAAGTTCGCGTACTTTGTTGCGTTTTCTTCTCTTTAATTTTTTTGTGGCATCTTTTTTGATTGATTCGATGGCGGGCTGCCTTTTTGGCATGCTAATTAAGTCACTTGACCGAAGGGCTGATGGTAGATGCATAACGAGGCCCCCGATTAAGGGGGCGTGTGCTTGGAGCCCAAACTGGGAGCTCGGGACTTGGGACTCTCGACTCGGAACTGGCTTTGATCTGGTTAAACGATTTTAATTGATTAACTTTCCATTTAATCCACATCCTGTTGCATGCATGTCCTTCGGCCGGGAGCCATCCATCGGCTACTGTTGATCCACTGAAGATGATGATGATGATGGCTCTTCCATGCTCCTGCTCTCCATAGTTATATATCTGTCCCCGCTGATGAGACAGAATTATGCCATAAATGCCAAGGGTAAAGCCAGTCGGAATTTTGCTTAACTAAATCGTTGCTCGGTTCCACTTTCGTTAAGCTTCCAGGCAGCAGCAGATCATCTCGTAATATCCTTACACGGTGAGAAAATATCAGAGATTAAGTTCAAAAGTGATTAAAAATAAATAGTAAATCAAGGGACTTGCTCATCTGTCTTCGAAGTTCAATTTGTAAGGGGAATTCCTCCACTTTTCAGCAATATCTCGTTTCAGAGGCATCCTATAAATTTATTTCTGGCCGTGCAGCTATGCCACAATCCAGGGGCAATCAAGCCATCAAAATATAGCTGCAACCGAAAAACACTTTCATTAAACTAAATTTTTATTGTGGCACCGCCACCACTCCACTGGCGAATCGGCGTCATTTTCATTTATGGCCAGAGATCCCAGCGAGACGACTGACTATAAAGCTTTGACCCAGTTTCCACTGGTTGCTATCATATTCCCTTGACGGCACCGGCACCGGCACCGGCACGGCAGTTGCAGTTGCAAGTTGGCTTTCAAGCGAAATTACTACAAATTACACAGTTTTTCGGGGCGCAAAAGTGTGCCGCATGCGTGACAGGAGCTGGAGATGGAGTTCAGACTGTGGCAACTTTTCCTCCAGCCACAACAACTTTGCAATTAAGTCGGCCGATGCAGCAGATTAAAGTAAATAATATCTGATGTCCGCTGCTGCCTCACAATAACTCATAAACTGTAATCACTTAGGTTGCCCTGCTGGCAGCAGGCCATCCGCGAAACTAGTTATCCTTATCGAACTGCTGCTCCACAATGAGGGCCCCAATATAGTCCCCGGACTCATCCGGATCGCATCGCATCGCATCGAATCGAATCGAATTGAATCGAAAATAACGTAACGAAGCGAAACGAAGCGAGGTGCCAGTTGATTCCGCAGCGAAACGCTTTTTATCGCCGTTATCCCCTTGATTTATCTCTCACTTGCAAGGGCCGCCCCCCGTTCAGGCCACACTTTTCCCGGTCATAATAAACAATTTCATAATTGCAATCGCTGGGGACTCACAAAATAAACTTACAAGACAAAAAAAAAAAAACTAGAAAGAAAGCTAGCTTCTAAAGACGAAGTTTATATACGGTTTCCTTAATTTTTATAAAATTTAAAACCGAGTTCTGTATTATAATTTGGAGTAGATTGTAAAGCAAACAAACTATGATTGTTTTTGGAGAATTTCTTATAACAGATATCCGATCCGATAATTCGATAATTCCGATAAACTCTCACACTAAGGAACCAGCTTGCATTTAAAATGTACTTTCTTCATAGAGAATCCTTTACTGCAAACTTCTGACTAAAATTAAAGAACCCTCTCGAAGGGCATTAATTAAATCAATATCAGACTTGGGCTTTCTACCATATTTTCCACCAGAAATCAATCACTTCGCTTAATTAAATTGTAATGAATCGATTCAGAGTGGCCTTAAATAATCACCAGACTTTTGGTGTTTAAATTTAAAGCTTGAGTAACTTAACAACTTAAGAACCGCATAAAAACTAAAGTTTAATTAAACGTTTCAGTTTTGAATGAAAGTAAACATGCATTTTGATTTGGGGGTCATGCAATGAGTACTTAAAAAGGTGTAATAAATGCATTAAATGAATAAAATTAATAAATTATAAATTATAAATGAATAAAATTAAATTAATTAAAAACTAATTTAATAAGAGTGATAAATCTAAATAAATGGATCATCGCTGGAGGATGAATCCATGGCGGCGGCGGCGGCTTCAGCACCCGCCTCGCGTGCCATCTCTGTGAGCTTGGTGGGATTAACGAGATGCAGACCCTTAGTGGCCTTGCCCACAATGCCCATCTCGAAGAGGAAATCCCTCTTGCGCCAGTCGTGGTGGCTCTTGTAAATAATCTCACCGGCACTTTTCACCAGCTCTTCCGTTCCCATTTTCGAGAGATTCCCCAGCTCATCAAACTCCTGCATGGCCTGCGTCTTCGCCCGGCCGCTGGCGCAGGCGTAGTAGCCGAGGAACGAGCCGGACGGCACAATCTTGTACAGCTGCGGACCGTCACGGGCGTCCCACGAGGCCAGGATGACGGACAGACCGAGAGGCCGCTTGATGCCGTACAAAGTGCTGGCGTGTATGTAGCTGGCCAAATGCTCGCACAGTAGCCTGAGCGGAATGCCGCGGTCAAATTGCTGCCTGTAGTTGGCGGCTTCCTTGCGGGCAACATCCGCCACAAGGAGGCCGTCGGGCGTAAAGCCAGCGATGGCCATGCCAATGTTCCTTTCGAGGGTAACGATGCGTCCGTCGGCGTCTGGCTCGTAGAACGGACTTTTAATAATCTTGTCAACGGCCAACACCACAGAGTCCTTGCCCCGGATACCGATTATGGTGAAGCTATTGGCCACCGCCCTGGCAGCGTACTCGATCTGCAAGACCCTACCGTCCGGCGAGTATCTCGTAGCCGATACATCGTGTCCAGTCGTCATTTCGGCGATTCAATTCTGTATTTTAATAATATATTTAAAAGGCGGAAAGTTAATTGACAAATTTTACCTCTTCCAAGTGAGCTGTGATTGAAGGAAGAGTCCAGACGTTAGTGATTTCTTCTTTGGTTTTCATTACAAAGCTAGGAATAAATCGATTACCCAATTAGACACACGTCATCGACTTTCGTTTCGATAATCGAAGGTTGCAAAACTGACAACTAAACTTTCAACTTAAATGCCGCAGCAAAGAGAGCTGCGAGGGACGAAAGCAGCAAGGATTCTGGACGGGATTAATCGAAGAACTTAAGTGAATAGTTGTAGAACGTATTTACATTTAATTTGCATATTTTGCCAAAACAAAAAAAACAACAACAACATCAACGGGCAGACGAGCTTACACCAATACATACACACACGCGCATGCGCAGCCGATTGAAGCTGCCAATAAATAAATAAAAAAAAGCAAAGCTCGGACGAAAAAATGTTAGTTCAAGAAGAAGGTGGAATGGGAAAACACCCCAGAAAAAATTTAGCAAGAGTGTGTGGCTAAGTTTCAGGTACTGGAAATGCAACCAACTCTATCCAAGCATTACACTGCCTTCCACTCCCTCTCTCTTTCCCTCTCTCTCTCTATGTATACATTTAAATTCCAATTTAACCCAAGGCTTGAACTAACATTTCTCCTTGTTCCTTGTTTCGATTAAAAACAAAAGGCGAGGAGACAACAACAACAACAATTTGCAGATGTGCGAAGCGACAAAGCCGTTATCAAAGATTATTTTGTGTGTCTTTCGACTTTTGCCTCCTCCCTTGCTTAAGGACTGCTGCGAGGACCTATCGATATACCGATAAGCGAGGCTGTTGCTGTTTAAATGCGTATTGATAATCATTAGTTAAGTTGTTAACTGATTCCGTTTAGAGATTTGTCAGCGGGACAACACAGCGGCCGGCTTGTGAAATATTTTAATGTGATTTATCTGCCCGACTAACACCAACAACTGAAACGAACCGAAACGAAACGAAACAAGACGAGGCAAAGAGAGAGAGGGAGAGAGAACATGGCGATTGGCCGATTGCCGATTGCCGATTCCCGATCAACCATAAATCAAGCGCAGCTTTTTCCGGCTAATGAGACAGATTGCCCCATTCTCCGGGTCAAATGCCGGTGGTCCGTTCTGCTCCTCGATAAAGCATCAGGATCCGGCGATCGATCCTCAACGCAATTGCTACAAATGATATTTTATTGGTATTTGATGAGCATCGGCGTGCAATTGTCAGGTCAATAAATCTAAAGTTCAAGATATCGCGGAAAATCGGGCGTATACGCGCTCATTAGAAGGCAATCTTCTGGAAGGAGTGCACTGCGAAAAAAAAAGTAAGTATTTATCTGGGAAAATCTAATAGGTGTATTTGCCGGCAGGCTATGATCATCACTATTCTAAGAATATGATCATTTTAAATGACTAAAACCCCTTTTATCATGGAATCACTTTCTATCGTAACTTTATTAATGATTTATTTTATCAAAATAAGTTTATTTAAGAAGTTTTAAGATCCAAAAACAGGTATTGTAATGTTTTAAGTATTAGAACTTTATTGTTTTCGCGTCTTAGAGAAATATTATTAATTTTTACAACTTATTTTACAGTGTAAACTGATCCTGCAGTCATGACCTGGCTGGGAATCCGACCACCGGGCGAGCTGCGTGTGGGAGAGCGGCAGTGAGTCCTAATCCCGGTTAAAGCACAAAAAATAACATCACATAAATAATAAGCTCATTGAGTTCCAATTCACTTCATTTTCTTCTGTTTGAGTTTGAGTTCCAATTTCGGTACGAGATGTTGTTTTTACGAGCCTCCTTCTTCTTCGTTGCTCTTTTTTTTCACAATAAATCACGCGACAGGCCAATTAGGTCCGCACAATTTGCGATCACTGATCCCCGAGGAGCTCAAATAAAAAAAGAACGAAAAAATATGGGCTCAGAGATCCAGAAGAAGAGTCGCTTGCCAAGCCCCGCGTCCAAACTCCAATTGCAACTCAATCAGGTCAGTTTGTGTGTGGAGCGGCCAGACTTAATCCCCTGTTTATTTTTACAAAAAACTGATAGTAAACTGGATATTTATCTATAGCCCGTGCTATCTACTTGACTGATGAGCCATGATTCACTTGGGGCCCCGAAAGAAATCGGAAAACCAAAGAAATGTAACTCCAGAAATTGGAATTTATTATTTATATTTCCACATAAAGAACAAAATATATTGGATACGAATTTTATTCAATTTTATTTTGTTTCTAAATTAAAAAAAAAAATTGGTTAAACTATTATTGGCAACTTCGACAGAGACATTAGTTCCCCCACTTCCAAAGACACCAAGCCGTGGCCAAGGCCAGGACCTTCCACAAACCCATTTCTGACAGGGAAACTGCCGCATTAACCGGAGCAAATCCCAGACGCTGGTTGCCCACATCGAACTCCGTGTAGAAACGGCCCAGGAACACGTCGCCGAATATCCAAAAGTCCTGGTTAATGGACTGGATGAGCAGCTGGCAGGTGCTGCCTTCCTGCTCGACATAGTAGCTGGCCGAGATCCTGAACTCCACGCCTTGGATTTTGATAACCAGATCGGGCATGGACCTCGTCGACGTGCAATAGAACACGCCGTTAGAGTCGGCCGAGAAAATGGCGGCAATGCTGTCGAACTCGGCCAGGGGGGCAATGATCAAGGAGGTTCCCGTATCCGCAATCGCCGCATCGGCCAGGCTGACAACCGTACTCCCGATCTTGATGGAGTCCGTGATGAACTGCCAGTAGGCCGGCTGACTCACCGGGACGTAGGTGAGGCCGCCGCGGTAGAGAGACGGATCTGATCCGCCCAGGATCAGTTCGCCGCCATTGAGGGTGGTGCCTTGGTCGCACAGGTAGAAGGAGAACACGCTGTTCACCACCAGGCCCTGGCTGATCATGTTCTGGAAGACGGGAACGACACCGTCCGCCGCTAGGGCCGGGAAGCCCATGCCCAGGATGCCATCGAACATGGCGTCCACGAAGTTCGTCCCGACCTCGATGGACACCTGGCCGAACTTCTGGTTGCTCACATTCAGTCCGCCCACGCTGACGGAGTCCACGGACAGGTAGCCCGACACACTGCCCGTTCCGTAGGTGATCGAGAAGTAGGTTCCGTTGGCCTGGTACGTGCTGGAGGCGGTCTGGTTGTACGTCTGATGGTCGGCACAGCCCGCGCTCGTGCAGCTCACACTCGGTATCCAGAGGTTCGAGGAGCCCGTGTCGAACTGCACCAGGAAGTACTGCGGCGGAGTGCCGATGCTGATGTTCCCGTAATACTGATAGTTGTCGTAGTTCGACAACGGCTCCACCGGATAGCTCAGGTCTTGACTCAGGCTCTGGCTATACTTCCTCTGGACCAAGTCCCTCTCCGCCACAACCGCCTTCTGGCTGCGCTGGAACTTTGGCGATCGGTTGATCGCTATCCGGTGCAATCCAGGCACCTTGGACGCCTCGCTGGCCGCCAGGAGCAGGGTCAGGGTCAGGGCTAGGAGGGCCCCCATTGCTGTCAAATGGGAAGACATGTCCACCGGAACGAGTGTCAAGCGCGACTAACTGCCACTTTACTATCAGGAGGCGTTCTTATAATAAAGTTATATGTATGTGTGTATGTATACAAAGCGCAAGCTTATCGATAACGATAAAAAGGGGTGAGTTTGATTCTAAAATCAATTAAGGCATTTTGTAAAACTTGCTCTGATAGCTGGACAGGCCAGACGAGGGTTTGCTATCTGGAGGGAATATTAATATTATATTAATAATTAAGGGCAGTGCAAGCCGATAAACAATATCGATATTATCGATATACTTAATAAATTAAAGAAAATGTATGTAAATATATAATAATTTACATGTATGACAAAACAAGTCCTAAAAAACACATGTTTATTACAATTTGGAATGCTTCTTTTTATGTTTACATTTATTTGTTTATGAAATGTGCCTTTTTTCCTATAAATCGATATTTTAATTAAATTTTAATTTTGTCCATTTCAATCGAAAATTTTTTGTAAAATCACCTTAAAAACAAAATCATTGCAAGGCAACTACGAACTAATTTCAGTTCGGAAAGCTATCCCACTCTGTTTTCTATTGGCTCAATAATTAAAACCGATAACAATATCGATAACTTTCGATATAGAACATGCCTAGCATGCTAATGAAAATGTAACAGTAAAAGCACTTGCTCCAGAACACACCTGCATGGCTTATCAATTTCCCCTTAAGATATAGTAGATATATAGTATATAGATATATAGATATATAGATATAGAAATAGTATATTTCACAATTTCCCCAACGCACCGCGATAAGAAAAGGCCTTAACTTGCCCTATCTGTGTGTTATCAAGCTGAGAATGACCACGCCGTGAATCAGTGCGTGTCTTAATCGATAGAAAAATCACCTTAGGTTAATCCTTGATTGAAATTTCAAGGAAATGACGACAGTGAACCTCAGTTACCCGGATAGTAATGACTGTTTGAGCTCCTTGGATACCGAACACCTACATTTTGATGACGCCAATTAGTCATTTGAATAAGTCACAGTGCTGACTGAGTAACTTAACGTTTGCCTGCGGAAGTTTCTTAAGATTATCAAGTTGACTCAATAATTTCTTTCTTTTATTTATTAAATTATGCAAAATATTTCCTTCCTTTGCAGAATACCTGAGGAAACCCCTAAAGAAAGTAGTATTCAAATGGAAAACACTTCCTGTCCGGCATATTCGATACGGAGTGCCTGGAGAAATGTTAATTAACCTGCTTTGTCGTTCCATTTGGCCAATGAAGATGTCATCCCGACTGTGTGGGAATATCCATGGATTTGACAGGGACTTGAACCCGAGTTCGGGCCTAGACCCACCAAGACGTACGGAGATGAATGAAACAAAGAGTTATTGTTTTTAATGTATGCATAGAAAGGTCAAGGGACCACAGGACACAGGACACGGGACGCAGAGATGTAGAGATGCATCCTCAGTGCCCTGGGTGTCGGCCACTTGATGAGCCGTGACCTAATGTTGCACTACACACAATGGGCCATGATGAGGTCGCTTTGTCGCCCGTGCGGCAGTGTCAACTCGGATTGGATGCGCTACCAATGGGGGATTCTATATACGGACATATATCCAGCGATCAGTGCTCTGCGTGGGCGCTCAAGTCAAACAAATTGAAAATTTATCACCCGAAGCGAAAGGCACCGCACATCGTACCCAAAAAAAAATGGGAATAGGCACCGATGATCACTGTTGGTTTGGCGCAGAAAATGCATTTTTTACACTCCCGAATGCACTGGACCATTCGCAAATTGATTTCGCTCTGCCCGAGTGTCACACGAACAATATAACACTGAGCTATGCATATATATCAAGGATTCGGTATAGAAAGAACCCAGGATCGGTCTTTTTTCTGTGCATTTCTGCCTCTACTCTGGGCTCTATCCAATTTCAAAGGAGTTTCACACGCAAATGCCGCCCGAAGAAGCTCATGGAAGTCATTGGCCCGCTGTGAACTGGAACTACACTGAGCGAAATATAGCTTTTCATTAAGGTAAGCTTTTTAAATTACTTAAAAAATATATTTCTTTAATATTTCCTATATTATTTCGGTTAAACGAAACGGTACTTGCTTTAATTAATTATTTTTAAAAGCTTTCTTAGTGGGCAGTAAAATATATTTAATTTTTCAAATATATCATTAATTTATTCTATATTTTTACTCAATTTTTTCTACAATATTTTAGCTGTCTAAATTTGCCAAGTTAATAGATTTTTCTCAGAGTGTAGAGACGTTCTCTGACCGCAGTCGGAGATATATATCTTGAGCATGCTATATGGCCCTCGGCCCTTGGGGCGCTGCGTTTTAACTTCAATTTCATTTCGCGCTGATCGATTTTTGCACGCAAAGTGTGAGGGAGTCCCCCTGCTGCCAGGGTGCCTCTGTACTTAGGCATTGAATTTATTGTGCAGTCCGATCAATATTTTATTGTTTTCGCAAAAACTTCTGCACCTCCTTGGCGCGGTTCTGGGTGCGTTATCAGTTTTGGAGGAACCGTGTTTCTTGGGTTTAGCAGGCATGGAGGCAGCCTTCTTTCAAAGCGCCAAAGGGGAGTTGCCTTTTATTTTTCCTTATTTATTTTCCCTCGGCTCTCTCGGCTCTTGTATCCATATCAGTTTCAGTTTCGGCCACATGCAAAACAATAATCGATGCCGGAGACTCGAAGTCATTCCATTTAAAAACGTGTTAAAGAGTGCCTCGAAAACGAGGGGGTTAACCAGGGGGCAGGGGCAGGGACTGGTGGGTTAAGATCACGCCCACACTTATTTGCACCGCCCTGCTGGCTTATTTGATTTTGGATGCGTTCATATTCCGCGCCCCGCGGCTCAGCTCCATCCTCCGCCGCGAATTTATGATGTGATTTCGATCATTTGACATAATCTATTTAGCGTCTGCTCTTGGTGCTCCTCGGGACTTGGTTATGGTTTCGGATTCGGTTTCGGAGCTGGTCCGTGCTCTTACTCCCCTCCCGCAGTTGGGGGCATAATTTGTAATGAGATAATTTTATTTGCTTTGCCCAATGACTTGTGCTGGGTTTTCCGATGGATCCGCGGAGATATGCAATTTGGTTGCTTATTTATGAGGGCTTCACTTCCTTAAAACCATTGGTAGAGGAATTTAAATATATATTTTTATATAGAGAGAGATATATAAAACCTGAGGAATCTTAGGCAGCAAATAAAAGAACTAAAAATCCTTTTATAATGAAAATTCCACTACGCTGATCACTTCCTTGTGACTCATCCTGCCGGCAATTAGTAAACTCTCTCTCTCTCTCTTCGTAACTGGAGAAATTTGTTCTCCGCGATAAAAGGACCCCTTAGGTGTCCACACACGCATCCTTCGGCCTAGCCATAACTTTCGCCCAAGTGATCCTATCGGCCTCACATTAAAATAGTGACCGAGAGGATCCTCGAAGGAAGCTGCGCATATCTTTACGAGCATAACGAATGTCCGCGCCGATTTAACGACTTTCACCTACCGCGGTGACAATTCTTGGCTCTTAACCCTTGCGGGGTTGCGGCTACTAATTGGTAATACGGTAGCCACCAAAACCAACTAAAAGGAATAAAAAAAGGGACACGCGCTCAGCTCGAGAGCGATCTGTATCGGCGGCTGGATTCTACTAATTAAGGATCTCCGCAGGACCCACCGCACACGATTCTCTGCCACTTTCCTTACCCCCAACTCTGATGTAAGAAAGTTCTTTTTCCATAAACACAAGGAAAAATGTGGATGAAGAAGGATATCTAAGAAATAATTTTAGAGAGTTCTGACAAGAATTTAGTTTAGAATTTAGTAAAAGGATTAAGAGCAACTTTAGTGATGTTTACATTGTCTTTACATTTAGAAATAAGTAAAGGGAATTATAGCATTGTCTCTAAGGTGTGATATCTAAGATAATTATACCATAAATTTATTTCTATTTTTAAATCTCATCCAAAATAAGCACTTGCTCATTTGAAATGCTTGTTCTCAGCTAATATCTTACAGATATAAACATGTTCCTCAGTGTACAACATTGTTTCCAGCTTTATGCAAGAAAATGAAATGTTTGATGGCTTACAATGTGGGTCAGAAGAGCCGAAAAAGTCCAGTTAATGCCAGTGCTGATAGTTACTAATTGTTTGTTATTAGCGTGCGGTTCTGTAACTGTTTTTTTTTTTTTCGAGGTCCAACCTTTATCCCGAGCAGATCGGAGCGGGATTACGCCCCATAAGTCCATCAGTCCACCAACCATCGAGCCATTGATCGCAATCAAGAAGGAGTCGGAGATGGCACAGTGAAGCCTTGGCCAAGTCCGGAGCAGAAGCTGGAGCAGGTTGATCGATAGCCATCACTGGTCGCGATCTCGATGGCCAACTTGTTTTTATTTTTTGCCCTCGTAAAAGGTATACTCATTACTTTGAAGCGAGGAATGTGCACATGAGCTTCCTTTTAAATTAATTGCTTATCGTAGAAACTGAAGACAACTTGTAAGATACTTTAGAACTCGCTTCAGATGAGTTTTGAGCAAAGGTAAGTATTTACTGTATTTCATGTGTGAGTTTAAGCTCATTTAGAGTATTCAAAATTTCAATTTGCTTCACTTGCAGCAAGTTGCTTCTTTCCTTTTCACATTTTTCCTTTTTATTTTTTATTTTTTCCCCATTTCGTTTTCATTTTCTTTCCTTTTGCATAAAACGCGCCTCATTTGCTTTACATGCCAGCGAACTGAGTGGATTTTTAAGGAGAGCTGCCAGCGAAGGACCACCCAAGTTGCAGGCAGGAGAGAGAGAGAGAGAGAGCTGCCCCCCGCTTGATGCTGCTGCTGCTGCCTCTTGGCGGCATTCATTTCGGGGCTGCAAATTAGAAAAATGTTGCACGAAAATCAATAAAAGGCTAATGGATGGTCCAAATTGCAAAAGCCACCTTCGGCCGGGCGGCTGACTGATGGCAACAATGTGCACATAATTGTGAGTGCGAGTGGAGAGTGGAAATGATTGGGGGCAACCATTCCCTGTCCCATTCCCATTCCCTGGCTCCTCCTGTCCCTGTCCTGGTTAAGCGATCGTTTAGCGATCATTTGGCCTGGCCTCGTAAATGAATGCAAAAATGCTCATTGCCATTAAGTAATAAAAGGGGAGGGATTGTGGAAATGAGGAGGAGACCATCGGTGATCAGTGATCGGTGATCGGTGATCGTTGATCAGTGATCGGTAATTGGTGTTTGGTGACCCAGGAGGAGCTGATATTTATTATTCTCTCGCAAAAAATAACAATTGTTGGACAGGAAGTGTGACATGCCTAGTTCTTTCAATTGAGTTATTAAAGCCTCTTTACCTTAACCTCGGACCTCAGACCTCAGGCATTAATTTTTAGGGCCTTCGCAATGCCCATTTCAATCATGATAAAAATTCTAAAGCCCGGCCGAGCAATGATAACAATGTGAGCGACAAGAATTCTTTATGCATTTTGTTCAATTAAATTGACAAATTTTTATGAACTACCAACAACGCGCTAACTGCGCGGCATAAATCAGAAAATGAGAAAATCAGAAAATAAGAAAAATATTAACTCGCAGTCGGGGTTGAGTGGTAAACCTGACTGGCCGGCGATTAAAAATGCGTATTAATTTTTATGCGCAAAACGAGCAGATACGCGAAGCAGTTCCCCGGACTGCCAACTGCACAGGATCGAATGGTAGTTAAAAGGCTAATTGTGGAGGGGACCGACTCCTCTTAACGAAACAGGAAGCGGAATTAAAGTCGGCAAACGGCAGGGAAAGGCAGAAAATCAGCAGATTAAATGGATGTAAAAAATATATTAAAATAAAATATATTTAGATATTTTCATGTGCTAAAAAAATGAGTAACTTTATATGTTATTTGCAGTGCATTTCTATTTAAAGTAGAAAATATATAAATATATCCCACTCTTCACAAGGTTTATTATCTCCGAAAAATATTTTTAAATTTCTTGAAAAATCAAATCTGTTCTATCGAAAAATTTCGGATTACTTTTGACTGCGGCAGGCAAAAAAAAACAGTAAAAAGGAAAAACAATTAATTTTGCAGCAAAAAAAAAAGGGAGATCTTCCCAGAGGACTGGCCAAAATGCGATTCGAAACTCATTCGAAATGGATTTGATATGCAGCACGCTCGAAAGGATGACAGGAACAATGGTGCGTCCTGCGTCAAACAATAGCCGGACAATCGTAAATTACTAATTGAAAACGTATTTGGCCCATTGTGCACTTTTCACACGCAAAGATCGCCTGGACAATGGATGTTTTTGTTTACCTGAGGATTTTCCAGGGAAATGCCAACGCGTGTCAACGGGGATAGGGAAATCAACGAAATATATATAGTTTATGAAGTTTATGGATCCTTTAGGGGACTTTATAGAAGGTATATAGATATGGTATATGGGGATTTAGAAGACTTTGTATGTGCTTTTCCCTCAAAGATTTATTGAGCAGACGATTGAGGGTTCTGTTCTGGCTCTTGGCTACCGGACATCCGGACATCCTGGACCAAGGATCTGCTGCACAATCAAGTTCCAAGCTCCCTCGCCTCCCTCGTGTGTGGGATCATCGCCATTCAGCAGGCTCATCATTATGCCCATTCTCTCGTTGTGGCTGACAATTCAATTATTTCTCTTCTCGTATTTTTATATACTTATATATATTTTTTTTTTTGTTGGCCGGAAACCCCGACAGCGGACTTCCTCGGGTCCTCGGGTCACTGCCTACTTATGCATTTTCAGCCGGGTCAGTTAATTGAGTTGTTCCTCATCGTCGTCGTCGTCGTCTTTATGCAATTCATGGCCGTGCATTGTCCTTTGGGCAGCATATCCTGCTGCTACTGCTGGTTTCGGTCATGGTCCTGGTCCAGGACCACACACTGTCCACCTCCGCCTTCGCCTCGTTGCATTGCTCCTGCTGAGGCAAGAGTCCTTTGTGGCAGCAGCTCCAAACTCATATCCATTATTGTTCCCACAGAGGAAGCGGTGTATACTTATATTTTATATATAAAAGATTGCCTAAATTAAACAATTTATTGATTTAAAATGTTACTATAAATTTTCTAGATAAAACAAATCGATAAACGATTGTCTTTGGTTGTCGCACAAATTGTCAACACCATCGATAAGCCATCGATTGCCTGGCATAGAGCAGAGTGGAGTGGCCTGAAAGCCAATCAGGGCTTTCACCCAGATCCCATCCGAGACGATCCGAACCGATCCTGGCCAGCTCCCTTTTTTTGTCGTGCTGAAGTGGCATCAATTAAAGCCGCACCAATGTTTTCGCACCCGCAAATCGATTAATTCTGCGCCTAAATGCGATAAGACCACCGCTTCCCCGGGGACTTGGGATTGGGTTGGGTTTCGCCCGAAACTCTCCTCCAGCTTGGAGCTGGTGGCCAGTCAATATTTAACTTTGAACTAATTATTTCAATGGAAAGGCAAATAAGTTGATTTCGCTGTTTGCACAGGCCCTCAGTCCGAAGTCGTCCCGGTGACGGGGGGCAGGGCTCCCCATCCCCCCCTTTGTGATCCTTGGGCATGTTTTTTTTAATTATAAGCAACACGCAGGCGACCCAGAGATTTGGCCAGCGGTCTCAAGACTTCATTCACTGGGCATGCGCGTGGCCACGTCGACAGTTTGCCCCATTCCATTGCCCCATTATGCACAGAGAGAAACGAGTCTGTGTTTTAATGTTTATTACTTCCAGACAAGCTGTATATAATCGTTGAGTTTTGAGGTGTTTACAAGAGTTTTTTTCAGTGTTGTGGCCCATTCTAAAAGCGGATCACCAAGCCCAAAGCCCTGGCTTGTCTTCGACTTGATGCGCGCGCGATTTTTGCCACTTAATAGCGCTTAAACACGAACATTTTGAATTGTGTGTGTTGCCGGGGAGCGGGGGGCATCCGCAGCCATTGGGATCCGGGATCCCAAGGAGCTGGGAATCGAAGTGCAGCGCGTAATTGCAGCAGCAGCAGCAGGAGCAGTGGGATTGGTAGGGTTCCAGGGTCCAGATCGGGAATCGGGCATCAGGAATGGGAAATCGGGAGCAGCCGCAGAAACACAAACAAAACCCGGCACAAATTGCGGTGTGAACCAGCCAGGAATGCCATAATGAATCGCTGGGATATTTCGACCCAAGGAATACCTGTTACCAAGGCGACACCTAGCGGCAAGTAGGCAAAGCTGCCACGGGGGTAAGAATTAAATTTGGAAAACGCTTGAAATAATCACCTTTAAATCTACTTTAAAAAATAAATAAACTGGAAAACGATATAATAAAATATTTATAGAAAAAGTGTACATACAAAAAACCTGTAAAAATATATTCTACATGAATTGGTAAACAAAATTTCACACTGTTTTACTAAATTCAAATTTAAAATAATATTTAAGCAATATATTTATTAAAGAGTTTATTAGCCATTTTAGAGTATTTATTTTCGAGTGAATTAAAGGAGGAAGAAAGATTTTTATAGTTACCAGCAAAGCTGAGTATAAATATTTACGATATAATATAACTATGAGGCTAAAAAACATAAATTAGTTTTATTTTATTTGATTTTATTTAAATATTATAATTATAATTTATAATTATATATTATACAAATAAAACTTACGGAAAATTCTCTTAAAATATTATATAAATTATATATTTTATATAAATGAAACTTGTAGGAAAATTCCATTAAAATCGTTCTTCTAATTTCTTTAAAAATATATTTATTATATTTTAGTTTGAATAAACTTTCTGACTAATCAAATACACCCTGCTTCTGGGCCAGTATCCACAGGATGCATCCTAGTTAGACTTGTGCACTTCTCTCCTGCTGGTGTTGAGCAATCCAAGTGGAGCTCGGCCTCAGACTCACATAAATTAATTTGTGGGCATAATGCGCCTTAGAGTCCTGGTCCTGCTCCGACTCCAAACCCAACCGATCCGATCCGAGAACTTTGCGTGGCTGAAGAGCATTCATCACTGGAGCTTCGCATTTGTTTGCTGACAATGAATTGCACACTCTCTTGAGTTGGAGTTGGAGTTGGGAATCGCCTCATTCTCATCCTCATCCTCATCCTCGTCCAAATTAAAATTCTACTGGCGAGCCGGGCATAATTAAAAGATCCGAATGCCTAATGAAGTGAGTCCCGGCATTAGATATAAAAATAAAACTGGGCAACGGGAATCGGAATCCGAATCGAAATCGAAATTAATTCACAAAACGGCAATAAGGCCAATATATCAATGTTGGGCAGTGACAACTGCGGCCACGCGACTTCGTCTCGTACTCCTGGCATAAATCCTGCCAGAGAAGGAGCCAGGGATTGGGATTGGGGAAAACTGGATGCCACAGAGCTGGGCAAGAGGGGCACAGACAGGAGAGAGACAGGCCCTCTCTAAGGCCCTGTGAAAGGTGCGCTCTATATAATTGCCCATCATTATCGCTGATGAGCGAGCGAACACATCATGGAGCACAGGATGGAGCCACTTTCCTGGCAACACGTGCAGCATCACCATCAAATATCGCCTCCAAATCAAACACACTCCCAAGTCCCAGTCCAAGTCCCAGTCCCAGTCCGAGTCCCAGTCAAAATTGTGTTTAATGAGTGACTCGGGGAGGGCAGGGCCCAGATTCCGCTGCAGATCGAGGATGTGTGGCGGCTGCTGAGGTAGCTTAGCCCATTACTCAGGCTTTATTTATTTTGTGAATGTGGCTCTGGGTCCACGGATCCACGGATCCACGGATCCACGGATCCACTGATGCCAAATTAAAAGTTCGGTGCGCCCAAGTCAAAAGTGCAAATTTTCGCAGCCGCATCAGACGTCATATTAGCGAATCAACTGACAAAGCATATGAATATCAACACAGCGTTTGAACAAGTGGATTAAGGACGGATCGGATCCGATCCAGAGCGACTACGAATTGTGCTGCTTCTGCTGCTCCAGACAGACCAGATCCCAGGTCCGGATCCCAGGTCTTTCGGCTGCTGTCGTTCTTTATAATTAAAACAGGAAAGGAGGCTTTAACTGAGCAATGATTAAAGTATGAATACTCTACAGTGACTTTTAGTATTAAAATAACTTAAGAAGTATTGAAAACGATTTATTTGTATACTTTTTTGAGGTTTTTTTACAGCATTTTTAATCTACTCATTATTTTATACATTTTATTCAACAACTTTGTTTAGTTTTGCTTTATTTTAAACACAAGGAATCCCTTAGTTATGGGACTCTCTCAAAGTGGGATCCACTCAATGCTCTGAGCTGCAATACCAGTTTTGCCTGGCAATCGGGTTTCGATGCGTTTCATTCATGGACTTCAACTGCGACTTGGCGGGACCTAAGCCGCTTAAGTTCTCCCGACTCCCGACTCACGGCACTTCAACCGACTTTTGTGTATATATATATATATATATATATATTTCTCTTTCCCTTTGACTAATGTGCAGCTTACACTTGACTGGCGCACAATCAACACCATCAACGGGAGCAGGAGATTCGCGCTGCTTTAGTTTTGGGTTTCCTGGCTGCCATTTCGGGGCCTCATCATCATCATCAGTAGCGAGCACACGGAGATAAATATTAATTGAATTTGAATTTCAATTAATAAAAATCTTTAGTTAGTTTAAGACATGAATAATGCTAGTAATGTTTGTCACAGTCTTCATGAAGCACTCAAAACATTCTTATATATTTTTGTATTAAAATATTATTTATTTTAATTATTTTTTAACTACGTTTCGTACTACATTTTTCTCTCTGTTTGCCGAAACGATCCCGATTACTCGTATTAAGGCAACGCGTGTTGCCGCAGCGTAAAAATTCACAAATTTACTGATCCCTCTGTCGATAGCCGATGATCTCTGTCTGATGGCAGTCACTCTGCTCTGGAGGAGCCTCCTCCTTTGAGGCTTCCTGGCCACAGGTACCGTTTGTTTTATTTGACTTGGACTACGCCCAACCCAGACCCCAGGCTCCAGACCCGAGGCTTAAGAAATATCAGGTTTGAGGAGCCTCCTCAGGCCTAACGGCGCTTCAGATTTGCCATCGCTTCCCAGGAAAAACATTAACGGCAGAGAGAGAGCCAGCGGTAAGAGCCAAATTGAAGCTACCGTTTTGACCAGGTTAAGATACAAACAGTAGCTTTTCTAGGGTTAAATGTGAGAAGAAATTGTTGCTAAATTCAAAGAGTATTCAAAGAACTTTATGTTCCTTTGAAGGAAGTAAGAGAAATGCAACGGAAGCCACTGGACATTCCCCGTTGTGAATGCAAGTTAACCATCCTCGAAACCATTATGTTAATGATATAATCAAACAGTCGCCTCTTTTGGCTTGAACTTCGATTTGAATTGGCCGAAAAAAACAAAAAAAAAACGAAGAATCCACAATCGATTGAACCAATTTAAAAGCCATTAGCCAAATGACACTAAATGCTCGCCATGGGGTAGGACTCTGACTCTGACTCTGGAGTTTCTGGGATTTGAAGCGACCACACTTCCCCCAAAGGGAAAGGCATTTGCAGCTCATAAATTAAAACATTAAAGCAAAAGAGAAGAAGCTGCAGACCGGAATCAGTTGTTCAAATGCAAATTGAAAAAGTCCTTGTAGTCCTCCACGACGACAGCACTTAGCCGAGTATTCGCCCGCAGTAACTATTTAAATTATGCCAAGGACCTGCATCTCGCCTCTCTCTCTGAACAATTACGATGGGGCACTGGGCACCAGCATAAATGCGCAGCGGGACAGGACCAATGGGGGGTTTCCTGCGCGTCTTTCGGGTGTGTGTGAAGCAGAGGGTCTTGGGGCAGGGGCAAGAGGAGGGGCAGAGGCGGCGTCTCGCGAGGCACACGCAACACGATCGCTACGTGGGCCGCATGCAAAGTGAAGAAGAGCCACCGCTCTTTCCAGACAATATTCACTGTGGGGTAATTAGGGATCTTGGTTAGACTAAACACAACTGTGATTATGTCATAAGCTAAAGCATAGCTCTCTTAATCAAAGCCTTTAAAAGGAACCACCTAACCACCTGCAAGAAATCTCAAAAACCCAGCCAAAATCCTTTCTCAAATCCTGTCTAAAATCCTCCAAAATCCTCCACTAAAAAACACTTAAAAACCAACTTTTAACCTACTCGAAAGCCATCTGAAAACCTGCACGAAACCTTTTATAAAATTGTAATATATTATTTTAAATTTAAAAAACATTTTCGTAAGTCCTAGGTACCTTCAGTTCGAACTATGCTTTCCCAACTTTTGTACTTCCCTCATTTTTTTTATAACTTTTTCGTTGTATTTTGCCTTCCTTATTTTTTTGCTTTTCTTTCTTTTTTTTTAATTTGCCAGCAGACGAGAGCAAATACGACAGCGTTGATGATCATGTTAATGAGGGGCAGGTCCCAGTCCCAGTCCCAGTGCCAGTGCCAGTGCCAGGAGCAGCTCAGAACCCGTTGATGTTGCCTGCCCCTGTCGCTGCTGGTGTTTGGGATCCGGCGCTGTCCATATGCAAAACGTCAGCGTTGACGCAAAATCAAAAGATCACACAGGATCAATTACAACTAATGATATGGAGACGAGGCTGCCTGCCATCCGATGGAGCTGAAGCTGGACCTGGAGCTGGGGATGGAGCTGGGGCTTGACTCGACTGCGTCAACGGGCTGACAGCTGAGATGACGTCGCCGCCGCCGCCGCATGCGGGACCCGGAGCTGGGGAGGAGCCTCACTCGGTGTGTGCTAACAAGTTGCACTCCAGCTGGAATTGCCCAATTGAGGGACTGAGAGCACCGAGAGCACACAGTGGGGGATGAGGAAATAGGGTCTACTTAAAATATTAAATACAAAAAATAAATATTTAAGTTACTTTACAGGAGAAACGAGAACTCTGCCTCTGGCTACCTGTTGAAACATTTGTTGTTTCGGGACTCCTATGCTCAGAGTCGCAACTGTTTAAAGAAGCTCTTCATCATGTCGCATCGTTGTCACCTCATGCCCAAAAATTGCCCAATGAACCCGAACCCGGGTCCTTCCCCTGGCTACCCCCTTCGCTGTGGTTCGGCATAATTAAACTAATTGTTCCGATAGCCGCCGTCCGTTTGATGTTCATTGGCTGGACGCGCGGTCAATGATCTTGAACTTGGGATCTTGCCTGGGAGCCAGCATCTGGAATCCAATCCAATTCCAACTGCGATTCCAATTCCCGATGGTCCAATTCAAGTTCACCACTTGCACTTTGAAATGTAAAAATTATTGCCTCCGGCCGGGGCACACACACACACCAGTTATGTCATCAATGTGGCATTTTGCGAACAGAGCAATCAGGGAGATGGGGCAAGTTAAGTAATCAAAGGGCTTGATTGAGCTCCGACAGATCCATCCAGAGTTGATACCCAGCAATTGAAGAGTAGCAAGGCTATGATGTACTTTAATAAAGTTTGCGACGCAAAAGTTCTCTAGAAATTCAGAAAAGAAATGTTCGGTCTCTTGAGATCGTAAGAACCGTTTAGCTAAACTCTTTTCCATTTCGCTCTCGCTTACAATGCGAGCGAAATTTTCCTTACATTGAGAGAGCAATTTTTGATCTCTTGCGAGAGCTATTTTCGCTACTTTGAGAGAACATTTTTGGATCTATTGAGAGAACAATTATGCCTCTTTTGAGAGCGCTTGCTTATCGGAAAGATTTGTAGTACATTTATGTACGTAATCTTCACCAAGCTTTGCCTGCAATGTACAACCCAAGCAGCATTGCCATTTTTTACATGCATTGCCTAAATTGAAAATATTCATCTGATATGATCTGATCTGATTATTAAAAGGTATCGCAATTTTCGTTCCCTTAAGATAGCAATTTTTGATCTCTTGCGGGAGAATAATTCCTTTAGAGAATAATTATGGCTCTTTTGAGAGCATTGCCATTTTTCACATGGATTACATAACTTGAAAATATTCACCTGATCTGATCTGATCTAATCATTAATAGGTATCATTTATTCGCATAAAACTCTTCTCTAATCACTTTCCAACCTGTACTTTGTGTGTTCCTCCACCGTTTCTGTTTGTCATCTCTCTCCCTGCAGACGGACATGGCTTGGAAGTTGGACGTTTCGTAGCGAAAATGATAATAAATAAATATGCCGAAACACTAATAACACGCTTAAGAGATTGGCGCAAGTCGGCGCTTCCTGTCTGTCGACCATTCAACCTCAAGCTTCCATCTCGCTCGCGCCGTCTGGTTTCTCTACAGATGTATGTACCATATATATGAATGAATATATGTATATATATTCTCCCCCAACTTGGCGATATCCGCCTGCTTTTGCTTCTGCTTTTCTTTTCTCTTCTGCCATGGCCTGGCTTGGTGTGTGTCGGATGCGATTTAATACAATAAAATATCACAATAGTCCTCGGGTCATTTAGTTAGACTAGCAGCTTATCATATACACACACAGACATTGGGGATCTCCCTTGGAATCCGAATACGAATACGAATACGAATCCGAATCCGAGTCCCAATCCCTATCCCACAGCCTCCTTTTGAGTCTGATCTGCAAGATTGATGTTAACGGAAAGCGTCGTTTCTTTCCACATCCCAACGTCTGATCCCGCTGTATCTGTATCTTCTGGATAGCATCTCTTCTTCAGTTCAGGTGGCAAAAGTTTTAAAGGAGGTATTAATATAATATATACATTTTTTCACCTCTGAAACACTGTAATTCGCCACTAATTATGTTCTCAAGTAAACAAAAATACATTTAAAAAATTCCCTAATATTATTTCTATATTAAATCACAAATCTATATTGATAATACCTTCAAGCTTTACCCTTTCTATATTTCCTACAATTTTGTGTGGTGCACAAAAGTCGGCGTTGGACCTGGGTCTGGGTCTGGGTCTGGGTCTGGGTCTGGGTCTTGGGTCTGAAAGTTGTTGTTTTGGCCTTTGTGGCTTATGCAAGCGGCAGTGCGCCGTTCAAGTGCAGCGTAATTGCTGTTGTTATTGTTGCAGCTAGTGTAAATTTTATTGCATTTCAATTTGGCAAGCGATTTCCCCCTTTCTTCAGATCTCACCGGAAAACGGACTCATTTTTGTGATTTCCGCTCGATGGCGGTTCAGCAGGAAATTTCATAATAAACACCCGTCGTTGACGTCACATAATGCGGAGTGGGCGAGAATATTAAAAATTAATAACAAAAAAAGAAGGGGGTAAAAAATCAAAGTAATTAATGAAAAACTACTTTTATTTTTTTGTTTTTCTGAACATTAAGATTAAGAGGCTTAGAAGTCAAATACTAAATCCATTTTATGAAGCAAGTTTGGGCGAGAAACTTAAAAAACAATAACAAAAAAAGGGGAAAAATCAAGAAATTAATGAAAAACTACGTTTTATTCTTTTGTTTTCTGAAGACAAAGATTAAGAGACTTAGAAGTCAAATATTAAATATATTTTATAATGCAAGTTTGAGCTTATCGATGATGAATAAATAAACACTTAAATAGAGTAAATCGATTTTAGTGACAATTAAGATTGAAATAATTATTAATTAATATCTTCGACAAAGTGGATATGACATCGAAAACACATCATAAATTATTCGGAAATGAAAAAAGAACTGTCAACTATCTATAATCTTAAAGAAGAATTAAAATTTCAACTAAATGCAAAGTAAGTAAATAATAAACTTTGGTATTTGCGGAGAATCCTAATAACCAAAAGTCGGAAGTTGATATATAGAGAAATATATATATATAGACAGTCGGGGATTATGCAAATTAGATGGAGCGATAAGCATCGGGCACACGCTCGCTGCCTCCATCTCTCTCTCTCTCTCTCTCACTCTCTCTCTGTCTTTGTCTGGCTCCCTTCGGGAGTCCTGCTCTTCCTTTGCTTGGCACACGCGCACCTGTAGCAGGAGCAGCTGCTCACCATCGCGAGAGGATGCACCAGGATCGTCGCGCTCCCTTCGTGGGGCAGGTGCAACATTTACCGTTTACCTCGGCCGCGGGCCAAAAGTGAGCAGAGAAAGGGGGGAGCTAGGACTCAGGAGCCTCGCTCAGGGGATCCTTTTTTCGAATCATTAATGGAGAAGTACAGGGAAGGCGGGTTGCCCATGAACACTTGAATTAATTATTAGAATTTAAAAGAAAATTAAATATTAATTAACTCTAGATCTTTCTCTAAATTTAGGTCTAATTTGAACTAACTAACTCCCGGTCTCTTCTGCCTATGTTTTATATATTTATTCAAACTTTTAAAGGATCCACAGAGAATAACCTTTATGTATTCCATAAAACTCTGAATATGAAAGACTTGTTTCCCTTTAACTCCTTTATATTAAGTTTGCCGACACTCTATAAAAGTTTCCACTTCAACAGCATCGCTATAAAGGAAATTTGTAATTTATGTTACAAAATATTTTCATTAAGAAAGGAGACTAAAATGGAGATTGAGATGGAGAGATCGCTCGTAAAGGATCCCATTCCATCCCGCTGCGACGATGACAATAATAACATCAACAAAGCGATGAATTTATGGCCTGGGACATCTAGCTGGATTCTAATTAACCCGAAGGCTGCTGATGCAGATCGCTGAGATATCGGTTCAGGTAGCACTTGTAATACCTGTAAAGACTACTGTCTCCGTGTCCTTCCTTCCAGGGGCGCAGGTGTGCGCTAGCTGGCTGGGAGTGAGGGAACTCCAAACAGTAGGTGGTTCCCGTGAGATGCTCCTTGATTTGATTTATAAGAGCACTTGATAGAGTTGGATGCTGTGGGGGGCGTTTTATTGTGCAATCAGAAGCCAAAATAGATGAAAATCTACCGGATAGGATTTCACTTTCGCTGTGACAACAGAGTGAAGGACGAAATTGATATGTTGACATCGATAGCCAGTCAAAGGCGGGCATTCCGGGAAAGAACATAAAACGATTTGGGGAAAACCGATGCAACCAACTATTCCCAGCGATTCCCGATGCAGACACCTGTGCGTATCCTTTCGCTGCCTGATTAATTGAGCTGCCTTGTCATCGGCTTTATGTTGTTGCAACTTGCAAAAAACACACAAGTAAGGACCCGAGAAATTAAGGGAAATACAGGTGGTCCTCCTCTTTCGGCTGCTGGCAGCCAAATCAATTAGCCTAACAAGACAGCCGAGAAGTGGAAACGGAATCCGTGGCATCCTCATCTAACTGCCAGAGGAAGCAAGGAAGCCAGTCGAACGAATGAAGGATGTTTCGGCAGCCGCAGCTCCTTCTTGCTCACTCACTTCCAGCGGCTAAATGTGTGGTCTATGCCAATCATGCACTTTACGCGCTGCCTTCATTAGCCGCCAACAATCTTGGCCAGTTTATCGCGCGCCTCAGCCTTCGCCCTTAGCCTGTAGCCCTTAGCCCAAAAGGTTCCCAGATAGCGCCGAGCACATCAAACGATGCAACCGAAGGCACCACAAAGGCCGCGATCCGCCATCCGCCATCCGCGGTCTTGGCCCATTATAAAACTGATTTGCGAACGCGAAGGCTGCATTTGAATGCAGAATTTATGCAGCCGCGTTCTTAAGGCATCTCCTAGAGCATTTTGTGGCACTTGAAAAAATACGGGGAAAAGTTCTGGGTTCTATAAACAATAAATAGGTATTTTTGAATAATATTATTTAGTATTTATTAATAATATTATTTAAAAAAGGGGAAAACTATATTTTCACGAGTTGTAAAAATAAATATTTTCCATAAACAATGAAAAGGTATTTTCGAATAATATTATTTAGTATTTCTTAATAATATTATTAATTTTCCGAAAAGTCTAATTTAATCGAAACTATTTCTTTAATAAATTTCGAAACCAAAACTTAATTAAATTTTCTTCCTAAACTGATGATTTTAGTTACTTGAAAATGTAAGTTTTAAGCCAACAAATTATTGCAATATATCTTTAATATATTTTAAATTTTAAAATATTTCAGATATATTTTAAATATATTTCAGATATATTTTAAATATATTTTAGATATATTTTAAATATTTTCCGTATATATTTTATTTAATAGCTACGACAAAATAAGGAAAAATATTTAATATTGAAAAGGGAATTAATGCCAAAATACCTGAAGAACTCACAGAACCTAATCAAGGAAATTGATTTCTGGTTTGAAGTCATTATTTTAATTATTTTCAGTAATTACTTAATTTATGATAACTCATAATCCCACAAAGGAAATTGAGGTTTTAGGTAACTATTTTATGTATTAGGCACAGAAACGTCCCTCTCTAATAATTAAATTTCTATAGCAGCCTTTAAAATACATATGATAAATTCATAAATAAATAAAATTTGAACTAAAAACTAATATATAATATTATTATATGTGTAAAATGTAATATTTTTTAATAATTTTAAGTTGCTAAGTCAAAATTTTAGCTTCCAAATAATGAAGAGTATTCTGCACAAGCTTCCTCAGTTATTCTTGGGCTCAATAACTTTAATTTTAATTTGCATTTCTAGAATTTCGCAAATCCCAAATTTTTCCCCAGTGTGCTCCTGTTTTTTCGCTGTCCATGTAACGAGCTGGCAAAATGACTTAATTAGTGGTCTCTACTCGCGCTCTCCTGATGGCTGGCTAAATGCTTCAGGCCCGGTCCTCAGCTGCCGGCTCCCGGCTCTCAGCTCTTAGCTCCCGGCTCCCGGCTCCCGGCTCCAGACAGAACATCTCACTCAGCATTAACAATTAAGTCGGGATTTAGACGGGATCAGCCGGCGGCGACCTGCGGCGGCCTGCTGGGCCGAATGTAGATCTACAGATCACATTCGGGAGGCAGCTCAAGGAGGACTCTGAGGACTCTTAT
The DNA here is from genome assembly GCA_008042585.1 of Drosophila punjabiensis. Classification (NCBI taxonomy): domain Eukaryota; kingdom Metazoa; phylum Arthropoda; class Insecta; order Diptera; family Drosophilidae; genus Drosophila; species Drosophila punjabiensis. The sequence goes on from VNJR01000219.1 coordinate 403,353, forward strand.
CTAAATAGGCGCGTCCCGAAGTACAAATGGTCAAGTGGACAGATAGAGGCCCGTTCCGGGGAGTCTAATTTGTGAACAGTTAAATAAACAAACATCGAAGTCAGCCAGAGGACACTTGTCGGCGCTGTCTTCTGAAGAGAGACTCTAGGCTGCTCCTGCTCCTGCTGCTGCTCCTGCTGCTGCTGCGCTTCCCTTTGAGCAACAAGCCGCCGCCTTGATAAGGACTCGGGACTCTCAAGTCTCAAGTGTCGGTGAGGCACACGCGACATGGGACACCGGGGACACGGGACACGGCCCAGGATCTTGGATCTTCGGATCGGAAGTGCTGCAATAACTCAAGCTATCTCGGAAACGAAATTCAATGCTTCAGCAGATGTGGAAATGCTGCAAATGAGTCAAAAACTATGCAGAAAGAAAAATAAACACAGGGCTTAGTCAAGTGATTATGTTACAGACTCAAAATCTCAGTTTAAGTTTAAATACAGAAAAAAATAAAAAGAGTTTGATCAAAAGCAGCTGAATGTTCGTAAAAAAAGGGTTCCCTCTCTTAATCCTTTTGCAATTCTCAGAAAAGACTCTAAGCCGGCGGGAAAGAGAATTGCATAAAAAACGCTCAACTCTGCGAAATGCCACAAAATCGCAACATCAGATCGAACATCACGCACTGAGCACCGAGTTGGTGTTGGTGGGAAAACCTTTTCCCAAGGCAGACGTGAGAGAATTGGCAGGACGAAATGGATTCCCAGAAGCTGGGACTTCCCATTTTACCATTTTTCCCATTTTTGTGGCTTGACCCAGGACAATGGCAAAAAAAAGGACGATATATCTTATTGACACAGGCTTCGCATGCAGCAATATTTGCGCAATATTTCTGATCCTGGGAGCTGCAGCTAACAAAATGTTTTGGCTGCGTCTCAAAAAGGATTAGACAGAGAGCCAGCACGAACAGAACACAAGTCCTGAACGTAAACATTAAGGTTGAATGTATAAGTATGTCATGAGCACAATCGCTTATAGGCCAAGACGCACAGGAATGGCAATCTATTAGAACGAAGAGCAGATGGTCGACTTGGTAATACCCTGCATTGGGGTTTAAATATTATAGAACTAAATTATTAATCATTTATAGAATATAAGTTTCAACAAAACAAGTGGGATTTAGTCAAGAGATCTTTCTAATATTTTATCAAGAATTAATCATATTTTTCTATTAATTTGTGAATAATTCATTTCGGAAATATATAAAACACAGTAGACGATCCTTCTAGTTCGAACCTACCTAAGAAAAAAATAAGTATACTTTGACATTATCCCAGTTAGCTCTAAGATTTCCGTGAAAAGCGCATAATGGCCAAGAATGGGGACCGAGAAAATTGCACAACAATGCACAATTCTCCCCGATTTTCCACAGTGCCTGCCTGGCAGCACAAACACACAGCATGTGGGCGCATTCAGGCGATCGATCGATCCTGGCATAACATCTCATCCCAAAGTCAACACAAGCCCGGGGATTGAGCAGGGAAAAGCAAATATCACGAACTACTACTGTGAATAAGCAGAGTCGATGGAACAATGGTCCCAAGGATCACATTTTTAATTGATCAGAAATACAAACAAGTGCAAAAAAAAAGCAAAATAATAAAGGAGACGGGAGACTAGAGGCAGGGGAACAGGAGACAATTGTTTCCACGGGGCGTTTGTCCTGTTTCCCTTTCTATTCCCACTTTGTTTGGTCATGTTCTGTGTAAACACTGCGCCCCCGTTGGACAGGCATCACTCCCTCACTCCCTCGATCGGGGAGGCAGTGTCCTGATTTCATAAAAAGAAACAACTGAAATTGAAATTCCATGAAATTGCCAAAGAAAAGATCATTCCTGATCAATCACGGGCCATTCATTAAAAAAAAAAAAGAAGTAGCAAATAACATTTTTTTTAAAGAAACTATAGCATGTCCTTTTTTTTGGGAACAATTTGTCAGCTAGTTTGTAAGATCCGCTGGCTTTGTATAAAAAAAATTTATTAAGCTCGCAGAAAAGGATCTACAACAAGAAAGGAAGTTTTGAACCTTTGGGAATCGATACATTTTGGTAAAAAGTAAATAAGAACTATTAGGAGAAATATAAAACAATTATACATATGAAATAATTATTCCATTTTAAACAAATTCAAATCATTATAAGCCTCATAAAAATATTGGAGGGATACATTTTATGTATTTTATGAATTTATGATTCCCAGATCGGTGGCAGCTGCTGGAGCTGGCCTCTAATCTAATCGGAAGAGTCATAACTTGTACTTGGACAGGCTGGAGAGGCCGGTACTCGTCCTGGCACTCGTCCTCCTATCTTATCAGGCTGCAGTCCTTGGAGTCCCTGGCCTCATGCCAAAAGTGCAGAGTTAACGGAATGGAATCCTCTCGAGAAGTTACTCCAGTGGCGGCGGACTTCAATTGCCAGCTAATCCCCGAGCTGCAATTCACTTTTGACGCATTCCAGAGAGGTCCCTGCATACGCCGAGGAGAGGATCATTCAAGTGCATTTAAATCCTCGTCGGAGCCGAGATCCTGTCTAACCGCAGCTTGCAGGCTGCCAGAGCAAAAAAAGACAAAGGACATGGAAACGAGAAGGATTCAGCGGTGCGTAAATTTCGTATTCTATTCTTTTGGCAAACAAAATTTGGCAGGATATCAGCGCTTGACACAGAAATCAGGGAATCAATAAAGCAGCATTATTATATCCTAGGCAAGCGGGGGTGCGTTTTCAAACAAAGAAAAAACGGGAAAAAGGGTAAACTTATATAGCGGCAAGTCCTTGGGAATTGATCTCGCTGATTTCGAAAAATAGAGTATTCAGGGAGCCAAGGATGCGATTTATTTGTTAATTGTCCGGACATTTTTGCACAGTTTGTGCTCAAGTACGTGTAAGATCTTAAGAACTTTAGCCAAAAGGATGCCAAATTGTAAAGCCAAACTGGTATTTTAACAAGGATGTATACCCCTGAGAAAAATATATAAAGGATTTTACAATAATATACAAAATTAGGGACTTTTCCAGCCATAGATATAGGAGAGAAATATTCTAGAACCTTAAGTTAGTTTTCCTTCTCTTTAAATATGATTTTTTTCTGAGTAGTAAATAAAAGTATGATCCTGATTCTGTTCACTTATATTTTTGATGTCCTACTACAATGCTTAAAATCAAAAAACAAAATATATATACAAATGAATAACGAATAATAATGTTGATGTTGGAAATATGACGAATTTCTAATGTTTTTCTGCTAACTTGATATCAACTTGGAAGGACATGAAAAAAATAAGGTAAAAATAATATAAGTTCCAAAAACATTACGAATATGTATTCAAAAATGTTTTGTATTACAGGTTAGTGGAAATTATTGTTTAAAAGTAATATAGTTAAATGATATTTCCCTTTTTCTAATTTAAAAATATATTAAATTTGTATTGTATATTTTTTTCTAAATGTAATTTTTTTGTGAAAATATTTTTTACTGTATTTTTTACATACAAAGTTACAGTTCCTGCTTTCATTTTTTGGCAAAGTATTTCCACGTAATTTGCATAATTTGCATTGCCGCCGGCTCAGGCCTGAGTCCTTTGATCAAGGACCCTCGCGCGTGCGCACTCCGCTGCCCCGCCCCTTTTTCAGCCACGCACCCAGGGCAACAAGTTTTTTGTTTTTCTTCATTTGTACATAAAAGCTTTTGGCTTTCCCCTCCCAAAAGTAATCATTAATTCAAATAGATTTAATTTCATTCGCGATTATTCGCTATTGTCCTGTTGCTCTGCCCCTGTTCACCCGTTCCCCCCGTTGAGTCCTGTTGCTCCTGCGCACTTACCCTCGATCATAGTCATCGGACTGCAACTTTGATTTCCACCTTCGACGGGGGTTGATCGGTAAGTTTGTTGTTAAACCGACATGTTGATGCCCTCTAAAAGGATAATGAAGAAGGTAAGTAACAGATAATATTTATAAGTAATTCTTATAACATAATAACTTAAACTATATAAAAGTTAAAAGTAATACGAAAATGAAATAATAGTAAAAGTATACTTTATTGTACATAAAACTTCTCTGTTTTATTAGATCCCTTCCAAAATGAAATATTATGGCAGGTAACCTATGAAAAGGACATTTGCTTTCCAGAGAGTCGTAAAAGGACGAACCTCTGCGTGGCGGCACTCCCCTGCGAGTTGCCGTGCAGCTTTTTGGCTGCTGACCAGATCCGTAGAGCAAACACCCCCCAGACCCAGACCCAGACCCAGACCCAGACCCAGAGCAAGACATGCCTACGTACGAGTGCGTGCTAATCCTGTCGGAACTTAATGCAACGCCAGGACCTACGTGGACATTGTTATTGACAAACTGCCGAGGGTTGGTTGTTCGGGCGCCTGCTCGACAGCAAAGGGAGTGGGGGCGACGACTGAGCGATTGCTGCTGCAGCAGGAGCAGATGTTTTTCGCGGCAGGACGACGATGACGATGACGATGATGAGGATGAGGATGACGTTGGCGATCAGCGACCCCAGCACGGGACACGAAACACGTACCTTAAAGGACAACAAAAGGAGCGGGAGTGGGAGTGGGAGAGGGAGAGGAAGATAGAGATAGAACAAGGGGAGAGCCAAGGCAAGGGAGATCCTTGAGCCTCGTTCCAAACCGGTCGCTGTGCTATGGCCAAAAAGTTGATCCACTGAGAGAAAAATTCTCTAGAAACTGAATATAAAAACATTACTATATCTAATTATTGAATTATATAATTCTTTGAATTAAAAATAAATTGTAAATTCATATTGCAGACTTTTAACGCACCTTTTGACACTTATAATTCTTTTCTTAAGTAAAATAAACAAATAAGTTATACAGAAATGCCACAGAAATGGCTGTAAGTTTGAAATCTCTTAAAATAAGGTCCAAAAGTATGCCACAAAATATCTCTTTATTCATGATTTGCAATTATTTTAAAATTCTTTAATTTTGAAAAGTGTATTTAATTAAAAAAAGTTACCGCTTTTTATTCACATTTCACATTTTCGCCTGCAGCGTTATATGCCCAGATTGGATCAGGATCGGGATCAGCGATAGGAGCAGGATCTGCACTATAGCTCAGGGAGAGAGTGAGGGAGAGAGAGAGAGAAAGAGAGCGAGAGTGAGCGAGGGTGAGAGTTATTTATTGTTGCTTGTCAACCCCCGAAAAGCGCGCCAAGGGGCCCAGGTCTCGTCCTGCCAGAGTCCCGTTTCCAGGTAGAGCACGATCCCCTATGTACACGCACACACACACTGCCGTTGTACATTATGTACAAGACGAGGCACGTGCGCACGATCCAACGCACCCCAACCAACAGTTCCAACAGTTCCAGAATTTCCAACAATTCCACTTAGCTGCGCTCGACTTTTTAGGGAAATTCACAGTTTTCAGTTACTGGAACTGCAACTGGAATACACTTTTGGCACACGCCAAAGATCATGCATCAAAAGATCCTTAAAAATATAATAAAAAAATTGAATTAAAATTAACAAATTAATTTTGTTTTAATTAAGCCTTCAACAATTTACCACAAAATTTAATTTTGGTAACTTTTACACTCAATAGGAAGAAGGTTAACTGCTATACATAAACGCATGTATAATATAATAAGAACATTTATTATACACGTAAAAACTATCAGAACTACCAAATCTTTCCATATTGAAATTTAAGCTTTTAAGGTGAAACTTAAGCTTCGATTTCTACACAAAAGAAGAATCGATATTCATCGATTTTTAGTCCCCAAAATGCCCAAACATCTCTCGCCACCTTTTCTTTCTTCCATGTCTATCCCCCGCCAAGAGCAATCCTTCCCAGAGAGATCCTTAAAGTACTTCGTCTTGGTCCTTTATCACTTATGCCCCGTGAGCTGCTGCTGCTGCTGCTTGATCCCCGAAGTTATTTCGAGGACTTCCACAGCAAGAGTTCCGTTCGCCTCAAGTTTCCGCCGCGCCACTCCTAAATCCGAGGAAGAAATATACATAAAATAAGCCAAAGGAGAGAAAACGAGAGGAAAACGATTTACGAGCGAACAACTGCGCACAGATGCCGCGCAAAGGATGCCAGGATCCTGACGACGGATCGGGGCACTTGAGTCGACGACAAGTACACAGGACTCAGGACTCAGAACTCACGACTCGTACTCAGTCAATCGGCGCCTGCCCCCGGCTACAGGGGAGAAAAGGAAAGGAAAGGAAAAGCCAAGCCAAAGTAAAATTCGAGAAGAAGTCCTGATTGATTTACGAGCACGAAGAGGATGTGAGATTCCCATGTTCCCAGCAGGACTCCTGTTTGCTCACTGCTTTCACTCCCATTTCGAATTTCACTCATCATCTATATTCATATTTTTCCTTTTATATTTTCTCGTTCCCATTGAAATCGATGCCTCCTCGAAATGCAAATAAACTGGGGAAAAACCATCGGAGCGATGCCAATCCCGAGATCGAAGGAAATTAGTTTTTGTTTGCCCAAATTGTTGTATTTTCCCAGGACGCCGCCAGAGATGAAAGTCACAGGAAAGTAGAGGGAGAGAAGAAGAAAAGAAAGCCAGGATTTGGACACAGGAAGTGGACCAAGCCCAAGGTAGATCCTGAAGGGAGGTCCTACAAGCCAGAAGAAAGAAGCTTCTAATCAAGTTAAGAAAGGTTGCTTCGTACGCAAATTAACACCTAAATTTTAACTCTGGGAACTTTGATAACTTGACAGATTCCTTTATATACAAGTATATATATTTTTATATACTATATTTCTGGCTATATCTGTGTTGGTGAGAGAACGACAGAATTATCCTTGATCCGAGAGAGCTGCATTAATGAGACTTTCAACCCCCTGAGAGAATCAGACAAATAATAATTTCATCGGGGGTTGCCTATGGGTTCCAAATAAAATATTATTATTACTATTTTATGATTATTATATTTTTAATTATTATTATTTCAAGTTACAAAAACCCCCAGAGATTTAGCCAGCACAAAGGAAAATTATAAATTTATGTTAGTTCAAGAATTTTATCAATAAAGTTAATAATAATAACTTTAGAAATAATTGTTCAAAGCTCTGGTAAATATTTTTAATAATAAATAAAAATATAATCTAATTTGGAGCGCTCTTTCTTGCCACAATCTAGACTTTTCTCGCCGTGTAGGGGGCAGGGGGGCGTGTCGTGTCGTGTCGCGTCGCGTCGCATCGTCAAAGTGGGACGCAACCGAGTCAAAGTCTCGAGGACAACAAAGGACTCCTGTGGCAGCTCTCACAACTCAAAACTCACAACTGTTGACTCTTTTTCCTCCTTTCCCGGCGAGCAGGGAGCAGATCCTCGGGGATCAAAAAACCGGTAGTCGGCAGTCGGTAGTCCTCGTTTCCTTGAACCTTTCAAGTGAACTCAAGTTTATAAATTGTGCAGCAAGTACACACAAAGGCGACGCCGTTTGTAGTATGTGCGCCGAAAAAAAGCGAGAAGATCGCAAAGGACTCGGTCTTGGACTCAGGTCTGGTGGAAACTACCTGAAGGGCTGCGTAAAAAGTTTATTGTGGCAACAAAACAAGTTTCCACACAGCCACAGTCCTAAGCTTAGGACTCTCGACGAAATAAAAATGTAGCTAGGAAGGAGTCTAGGCAAAAATTATTTTCCCACACCAGCTTCTTAAGGATCTGCCTCTTTTTCTCTTCTTCGGAGGCTGCAGTTTCTCACCCCTGGCATCTTGTCAATTTTAATTAGGATTTATGGCCGAACAAATTCCAAGGATCATCGGTTCTCGCCTTTAATTCCCTTAATTAGCTCGACAATTGGCAAATGATTTTGCACAAAAGCCGCGGCCTTGATTGGTTTCGGTTGCCTTGGGAAAAGGAAGAAAAGCCCTCATGTATTTCTATAAAATGCCACAGGAAAATCCTGACTAGTCACAGATACATCTAGACACTTTAGTGATGAAGTGGAAAAGTTAAGGACAACTGACAAGGCGGTATTTTGAACAGGGAACTGCTGGAAACTGTTAAAGGATATATTAAGAAAGCGATAAATAATGTGATATCAACATTAAAAGTAATTGCTAGAATATAATAATATAATAAAAATATTTAAAGTATCTTCTTGACATTCTTGCGTCTGTACAAGTCCCCAAAAGCCGCCAAGGACTTGTTACTTTTATAAATTATATAATTGAAAATATTTCCATTATTGTTATTATTTTATTTACCTTTTCAGAGACCCATTTTTATTATTATTTATTTAGTTTCTATTTTAAGAGCCAAGCCCTGTGGTGATCTTCACGGCTGCGTGTACATTAATCCAAGGTGCTGCCTGAGGTAACTCAGGTAATCGAGGGACCAGGGCTGCCTGCCAAAGCTCCCTCTGCTCTCATCTCATATTATGCATATATATCGAGGGGCGGTATATAAACACGGGGCCACATATAGACCTTATGTACAGCGAGGAAGAGAGAGACCGAGGCATTCCACCCTTATGCCAATCGATCAGATGTTAGTTTTCCCAAAAGCCGCAGTTCCAAATTGAGGTGTGTGTTGTGTGTGTGTTGTGTTGTGTGAGTGCGTGCGAGTGAGTGAGTGAGCGAGTGTGATCCCCGGGAAGGACACCCCAGTCTAGGGGATGAAAAGTCAGCGAGCAAACGTTTTACATAAGGACGCAGGCGGCAGGACCTTCGGCAGTCAGCGAAGTCACTTCCGTTGAGCCATCGAGTCCATCGAGTCAGCCGCAGTTCGAGTTCGGAGTTCGGGGCACGCGACACACAACGCCAGCAGCTGTCCTGAAGCAAGGACACGTCAGCAGCAGCCATCACCTACAAACATCGCTCAGCCTGTTTAGCTAAAAGGAGCCAAAGGAAACCAGAAGCGCCAAGTTACCATGGCCGCCCTGCCCTCACCGCCCACCAATGGCAGTGATGCCAGTGAGAGCAAGGAGAATCCCCAAGGACAGGGACAGGGACAGGGACCCGGGCTCAAGGCCACTCTCAAGCCCTTTGGCAAGATCACTGTCCACAATGTCCTCAGCGAAAGCGGAGCCAATGCCCTGCAGCAGCATATTGCCAATCAGAACACGATCATCCGGAAGATCCGCGACTTCGGCATGCTGGGAGCTGTCCAGAGTGCGGCGGCGGCTCAAGCGCAGGCGGTGTCAGCGGCCGGCAGTAACCTCACCACCCCCCTGTCCAGGAAGCGACCTCTGGGCGAGTCCAAGCAGAATCAGCAGAATCAACAGCAGAACCAGCAACAAAAGCCACTGCCCGCCGCCAAGAGGAGCAAGTCCTCGCTGAAGAAACTGCAGACAAACGAGAAGACCCCAAAGACGACGCCCCAAAGAAGCTTGGCCAAGGTGCAGCGGCAGCTGGAGCAGCGGCTGGTGCAGGAGCAGCAGGAGCTTCAGGGATCGGCGGTGGTGGTGGCGGCAGCGGCAGTGGGTGGGACGCCCGGCCGGAAGGGTCTGCCCCTGCCGCAGGCCGTGGCCCGCCGGAATGCCCGGGAGCGGAACCGCGTCAAGCAGGTGAATAACGGATTTGCCCTGCTGCGGGAGAAGATACCCGAGGAGGTGTCCGAGGCCTTCGAGGCTCAGGGCGCCGGGCGCGGGGCTAGCAAGAAGCTGTCCAAGGTGGAGACCCTACGCATGGCCGTTGAGTATATCCGGAGTCTGGAGAAGCTGCTGGGCTTCGATTTCCCGCCGCTGGGCCGCTGCGCCAATAGCTCCGGATCCGGCGACGATAGCTTCATGTTCATCAAGGACGAGTTCGATGGGTTGGACGAGCACTTTGATGACTCCCTAAGCAATTACGACATGGACGAGTCCCAGCATCAGCATCAGCATCCGCAGCAGCAGCAGCAGCTGCAACCTGCCGTAGAGACGGAGCCCAGTCCCAGTCCCAGCGTTGATGTGCTTCCCAGCCTGACGACCCTTAATGGGATGCAGTACATCCGGATACCGGGGACCAACACCTACCAGCTGCTCACAGCCGAGCTGTTGGGTGAACTGAGTCAGGAGGCAGGAGCGGAAGCTCCTCCGGCATCGGTGGCTGTCAGTAGTCCCTGCTCCTCGCCACCTGGTGGTGTTGTGGCCGAGCCGGAGCTGCTCTTCAAGCAGGAGTCGCCGCCAGGAATTCCCGTTGCTTACAGCCAGCAAGGACAACAGCAGCAGCAGCAGCAGCAGCAGCACATCCTGGGATCCTCGCCCATTCTACCCGCTTTCTACGACCAGGAGCCGGTCAGCTTCTACGACAACGTGGTACTGCCCGGCTTCAAGAAGGAGTTCAGCGACATCCTGCAGCACCAGGACCAGGCCGGAGTCGGCCCCTCCGGCGGCGGCTGCCTCTCGGACGAGAGCATGATCGATGCCATCGATTGGTGGGAGGCGCACACACCAAAGTCGGACGGCGGCCTTGCTTCCTCCTCCAATCTCTCCACTGGCGACACCTCCGCCGTGCTCTTGTAGAAGTTTTTTTTCTATTTTATGTATCCTTTTTTTTTGCAAGCAACCTTAAGCCTTGACCGAGTCATTGTGTAAATGTAAATAGCCGCGAGAGAGAACGAGAGAGAGAGAGAGAATCATCTAGTGATAATCTGCTTCCTGACCTCCACTGTCCTCCCCCAAATAGTTGACCTAATAAAGAGCTAAATGTTGAGCCAGTCCTAGTTCGTAGTCGTCCTTGTTCCCCCATTGATTGCAGCTCCTCTTCTGCCTAGTTAAGGTCCCAACTTTTTTTTTTCATAGACCTAATTGTGCGAATGTTCAGTTGAGTTAAGGTAACTAATACTATATACTATATATAAATATATGCAAAGTGTCAAAAATTCAAATCAAAATCTTTGGTTATTGGTGTTATAAAAAGTTATAGAGATTTTCCCATCACTTCTAGGATTTTATTATGGATGTGTAAAGTATAGATTAGTTAATTGATATTTTTTCGATTTTCTGTTGAAAATATCAGACTAATCACATTTATGATTAAGGCGGAAAACGAACAATTTAATTAAACACTATATTTTTGATAGATTTTCAACCATTAAATGCTATATTTTTGATATTCCAAATTTCAATATTTTCAATATGTTCCATGCGGCTGATTTTCCCAAATGATATACCCTCCGATCTCTGATAAACTAACGGTTTGGCACACCATATGTGTCTATATATATGCACATATATATAGGGTTTCGGCTAATGGCTGCCAAACATGCACACTCATAGGATCAGATCGGAGCTGATCTGAATAAAAACTGAAAAAATAACAGAAAACAGAGAGGGAATCGGCGTATCATGTTCATTTTCATAAGCGTCCAAGCATGCAAGGGATAGAGATCGTATGGTTTATGCCGTATATGTTATATGCTATATGCATTTGCATACAGGACAGGGAAAGGTCCTGCGAGGCACTCCGCTTCACTGCCTGATATTCAAATGAGCCTCATGTCCGTGTCCTGATAAATGACAGTGCGCCCGAAGGGGGAAGGGAGAACGAAAGCCGCCTCGTGTAACCCTGCAACGTGGGAATAGAAAAAACCGGACCGGAATTGTGCTGCTGCAAGTGCAGGTCTCCTAATGACACAACTAATTAAAAATGCGGCAAAAAGGGGCATAATAATTAGGGATTTACCAGAAGCAACCGCAGAGCAAAAGGATTGCCACTCAAAGTTGTTCTCCGACAAATCCTTGATCGATTAGTTCAAAAAAAGAGTGAAAAAATAGGGAAAATGGGTAACAAAAGGTATGGAATATGCATAAATTTATATATAAAAATACTTATAAATTAAATTTATTAAATATTGGTTCTATATATGAGTCTTGTTAAAGGCAATATTATTATTATATATTAGAAACTGAGTCAAAAAATAAATATAAAACGAGAAATAATTACTTTTTTCATGCATTTTAAATTTATTTTCTAGAATATTTCATTTCTTCTCCTTAAAATATAAATTTCTTGAATGTTTATATACATATATTTATATATAATATATCTTGGTATTTAAACCAAAACAAAAAAAGGAAATCTTGACATTCATTATTTAGAGGCTGCCTCACCCTCACGCTGACTTGGCGCGAATCTCTTGGCTAATTGTATGCAGAGCCTTATTGTCCTGTGCCAACGTGTCCCTGCCCCCTCTCTCTCTCATCTGCCTTGCTGCCACTTCGGACAGCTGCCAGGAGACGGGACACAAATGGAAAGAAAACATCTAGAGAAAACCGAGAAAAACGCGCCAATCCAAAAAGGATAAAAATGATGCAAAATTATCCAAGACGAGGACGAACCGAACAATGGGGAAAATCAATTGAAAATCGTTTGGCCATTAAGAGGAGAGATGAGAGATGGCCTGTGCCAAACGGGATCTGCCGGAGAAGTGCATCTGCGGATGCCAGACGTTGAGTAATACGAGTGTGTCCCTACACACAAAGAAAAAAATACGGTACCTAGATCAGGTTATCATAAAAAAAAATAATAAAAGAAAACAAGGTAATGAAACATATTACTTCTGCAATATAATTAAATTACTCATTTCGGGATAGCTTTATTTAATTTTATTAAAATTCAATTGAAACTGAAATATTCGTACTTTAATAGATTTCTTCTAGATTTATATTATATATATTTATAGTTTTTAATTCTTCAATTCTCAATAATTGATCAAATGGGGACTTTAAAATTACATAAAGATATTCTTAAACGATATTTATAGATATATTTATTTGATATCATATTGATATTTATTTTGAAATATAATATTTCAAATCGTTTGTTTTAACGTTATTTTAATATACGGAGTGTAAACATTTAAAATAATAAAAATTGCTCAGTTTCACAATATTATTGACAATTAAAAAGTGTGTTTTAATTTATTTATTTAATCTGTTAAATAAGAAGTATTATAACAACATTCGTTCTACTAATAATAATTTCAAGAAGACCCTCTTTATTTTTCTCTGTGCACTAGTCCCTGTCCTTTGCCAGTTTCCCGTTTCTTGATCCAGGTGCAAACGATGCGTTTTCCTACCTTTCTTTTTTATTTTCTGTTTTCTTTTTTTTTTGTTTTTGTGGTGGGTGCCCTGATCACCGTTAGCAGTGAAAATCTGCTCGACGCACCGTTATGATTATTAAAAATGTATATATATATATATATGGATTGGTAATGCGATCGATCGTATTTCGGACTGAAATCCCGTTGCGTTTTGGCGCTAGGAAAAGGCTTGAGCATCAGATGAAATCCCCTTTCGCCCGGATTCGGTTTCGCTCTTTGATTCCTTATACCGTTACCGTTATGCCCCTTTGCCGGCACATGTCACCCTCTTGAATATTCATAAATCATTGGGTGTAATAACTCATTATTATTGCAACGGGACAAGGACTCGTACGAGGCGTGGCCCGCCCTCGCGTTCAGTTAGCGTGTGCGCAAGGCGCATGGGTTGGGGATTCCCCCGATCCCGATCCCGTTCCCGATCCGATTACCATTAACCAGAGCCAGTTGCTGGCACGCACTTAGTTTTCCAAAGTATTATTGAAATCATCTGGGACTGAGCGTGATCTTATCACAAATTTAAAGCAGTGAATACTTATTTCCCGATTCATTCATTCCAAGTTTCATTCATAGTTTCCAGACCTTCCAACGGATTCATTCAGTTTATCTTAGTTTCCAACAGATTCATTCAGTTTTTCTTAGTTTTTATACCTTCCAGGCTACTCATTCAGTTTAGCATAGTTAAGGATTAAAGGATTTGAGCACTTTCTCGAGTGCCTGCAAATCCACAGATCCACAGATCCGCTGATTCCTTGTTCAAAATCTCAGGTTCATTCAGAATTCGTGCTCTGATTTCTTAACCCAGTTTCAGAAAAAGTCCTTTAACCTTAACCGCAGAGTAAGCCGCAGGATCTGTATTTAAACTTAAGCAGTTTTTCTGGCCATCAGTCCAGGGATTTTGTTGTCTCGAGTGGACGCACTTCAGGCCACAATAAAGGCACTTAAGTGCGCGCTTTGTGGCTAAGACGCTTAAGCGCTTAAGCCGGGGACTGGACTCTCTGGCTAACACTTTCTGGGAGCGTAAGACCCCCGCCCATGGTCCGGAGATGATCCTGCGTCTGACAGATCCGAGTTAATTTCATTCAGGACTCGCGTCCCGCTGCCATATTGCGTCCTCGAGTGAAATAAGAACATAATTAGAAAGTCCTCAGAGAGTGAAACAGCAGCAGCTCCAAATGAAAGGCATAAGGACGACATGTGTTGGCTGCTTCGATTTTCGAATTTCCCAAATTTCCCAAATTGAAAGTGCTCCAACAAGGACTGACTGCACATGTTTTCCAGGACACCGTCACCGGCTGCCTCCACGTGGGTCCACATAATGCAGTTTCTGAATATAGAATAATACCCTGTATTCCCCGTAGCTCTCTGTTTTGACTCCTGGCACTCCAGGGTGGCCACAGGCATTCATTTACGTTTCCATGTTTCTGTTTAAGGACTCCCTTTGGGATCAGGAGCACTCGGTATTGAGTCATCATCGATTGTGTGACTCGCACAATTTTGACAGGCTCTGTGTTGGCCGAAAGGCATCTCTCCAGGAAGCCCAGTTTTGCATTGCATTGATTGAGATGTCCTCTCTGTTTGGCTCAACAATATTCCTAGTTTCGAGCTCTTCTTTGGTCTTGAACCTGACAAGGATCTTGGCTAGGTGTGGGGTCCGATCACGAGAAGGACATCCCGGAAATAGCTCAATCAATGGCACAAAGCTCCCTTTCAGAAAGAAAACAAATGCCAAATAATAGTAAACATTCATTAAGTGGGAAAATTAACCTCATTAACTATGTTTAAAGTCCCCCAAAAACCGGGAAACATAATTTACAAACAATTTCCTTAAACCTAGCACATGCCAAAGTCCCAACTTCTTATAAAAACCACAATTTTATGGACAAGATCAAGATGCGGCCTGCGGTGGTCATCAAAGGGCCAAAAGGGTCACAAGGAGGCTAGAGTGTCACGCATGAAGGACATACGCATGTCGCCGCTACGAAATTCACAATGCCGAAAGGATTCCGCCATAAAAAGCGGAATGAATGTGCACAAACATCCGGAATAGAGAAAACAGAGTCCCGAAACGCTGGATTGGATTACCGCCGACGATGCCCAAGATCCTGGCAGGTAGAAGAACGTAAAAAACACTCGGCTATTTGCCTAACGCGAAAAAAAAGGACAATGGCCAAAACAGAGCCAATGTGCATGTCCTTTTTCCTCCTCGAACGGGTTCATTAATCGTGTTTGGCAACAGGAAACACACCGCGAATGAAAATAAAAGGACTTCCGTTCCGTAATCGGATGCTTGTTAATCAAACGGACAAAATCGAAAGGAAAATCGAGAGGAAAATCGAACGGAAAATTGCATTACATTGCCGAAAAAAAGACCAAAAGTGAAAGCCGACTCTCAACACAAAAATATAAAAAAAATAAAAAACCCAAAAAGAGCTGCCGAAACCAATAACAACAGAAAAAAAAGGAGTGAGAAATTCCATGACTGAGCGAAAACTCCTCCTCAATTTTTTCCGCGATGAACTGCCAGCAATTTGGGTACAATAGCATTTGCATTTGTCACGGCCTCGGTCCGAACCAAAATCCGATTAATCGCATTACAAATCGACCAGCGAAATGAGGTGTCGACTTACGTGAGCAGCGCAGGGCGCAGGTCAGTGCGCGATCAGCGGTCGCCGCCGATCAGCATAATGCTAACAAATACGAACGGCTTATACACAGGAAGAAAATATGTGCCCAATATAGCAAAAGAATAATGAATTCAAATAAAAACATAAAAATACAGCTGGGTAAAGTTTGAGTAAAATTAAATGTACGAAGCTTGGAGTCCTTTATATTACACATTATAAAAATCTTTATATATTTTTATGAATAGATCGTATAACCCTTCTATGAGGAGATTCCTGTACATTCTAGTATATTTAACCATTTATTTTTCACACGTTTTTTTTACTTTGGGGCCTTGATAACAACCTTAGTTAACTGAAAGCAGTCTATGGTTGATTTTCTCTCTGTGTAAGCACCTTAGGCCTCATACCTTTTACCTTCCCACCAAGGACAGAGAGGGCTCTGCATCAATATTTTGACATTGGCGGCGGTTTGGTTTTCGCAAAAACTGCCGATTGCAACGCATTAGCGCATTAACGAGGAGGCCCAGGAGGACCAGGAGGATCCGCAATGGTTACTCCAGAGATCATAAAGAAATCATGTTGAATTTCAAGGTTATAATACCGATACCCCCTTTTGGGGCTCCCGAAAACCGCAACAGAATTTAATTTAAAAAACAGAAGAACATTTGCCCCTTGTTGCTAATCTTTTGAAGGAGTACAAATAAATAATAATAGTAATGGTTTTAAAATGTTATACAAAGTAGCTCTAGATATATTTCACATATTCCATGAGTACTTTTAGAAACTAAACATTTTTATATCTGTCTGCAGGGAGATCTTTATCCGAATAAGGACCATGTTTCAAGACAATCATTGTATCTATGCATTTACTATATATAATATCAAATTTCCCAATAAATCATACAACTTTTTCAATTACAGTTTTTGCAGCTCTATTGGCTGCGCTTGCTTTTTCGTATATATTTCATGTATTTTTCATATTTTTGGGTTTCATTCAAACCATGTGACTTAATAAATACTAGAATAGAGGAAAAAAAATCACACTACAGACTAGGAAAAAAAAGAATGGGATAGGATATAGAGGATATAGGCATAGGACATAGGCATAGGAAGGGGAATAGAAATGAAAACGGAGTAAGGGGAGATAAGATATAGGATATATAGCATATATATAGCATAGAGGGGCACCACCCGCTAAGGACCAACGAAAAGTAAGAAAAAAAAGAAAAGTAATAAAGAAGCAAAAAAAAAAAACAAAGATTGGAAAATTGGTTGACTCTCTGGCTGGCTTGTTGGCTTTCTCGGTTCAGTTCGGTTCGGTTCGGTTCGTCATCGGATCTATGTACAGGGCTCTCAGGAATCAGGAATCAGGGATCACGGAATTGCACCTAGGCGCTGGCATTGGCATACTGACGCTTCTCCAGCGAGATGTTGAAGCCGTTCTCCAGCTTCAGAATGATGTCCGCCTGCAGCTTGAAGTCCGCCTCGGTGTCGGTCGAGTGGACAATGTAGTTCCTCACGATGGTGGACAGGAGGACCTTCAGCTTGAGCATCGCGTACTTGCGACCCACGCAGCTCCTGGGCCCGGCGCTGAAGGGAATGAAGGCATAGTAGTGCCTGTTGGCCATGCGCTCCGGCAGAAAGTTGTCCGGATCGAACTTGGTCGGATTGGGATAGATGTCGGGGCGACGGTGGACGCTGTACTGCAGCACGATGCAGGTGGTGCCCTTGGGCACCGTGTAGGGACCACTGGCCAGCTTCAGGTCGTAGTCCAGGCGACGGGCAATCAAAGGTACTGGTGGGTACAACCTCAGCGTCTCGAGGATCACGCGCTCCAGATACTTCATCTCCATGGTGTCGGCGAAGGTGCAGTCGCGCAGCATGTTGTCGCCAAAGATGGCCTTCTGCTCGGCAAAGACCTTGGCCTGGATGTCCTTGTGGATGCCCATCATGCAGAGGGCAAAGCTGGAGCCAGCCGAGGTGGTGTCGTGGCCCTCGAACATAATGGTGTTCACCTCGTCAATGATGTCCTTCTCGTTCCACTCAATCTCCGGATTCTTGGCCATCTCCACCATAGCGTCAAGCAGAGCCAGGCGCCGCTTGGCACCCACATCGTTCTCATCGATGTCATCCAGATCATCGCGCAGACCCTCCTTCTTGGCCACCGGGGCGCTGCTGCTGCTGGGCGCGATCTCCTCAATGATGGCCCGCGACTCCTCCTGGAAGTTCTCCTTGCGGTCCTTCACCACCTTGCTGGTCATGCCCAAGATAATGTCCATCATCTTGTCGCCCTTCTCGCGCAGCTTGGTGAACTTGTAGATGGAGTCCAGGCGGTAGAGGAGCTTCACCTGACGCTTGTGGATGATGTCGCACATGTCGACGACTGCCTGGGCGTACTCGAAGCTCTTGTTGCCCTCCGGCAGCTTCTTCACACCCATCGCCGTGGACAGCAGGATGTCGACGGTGGTCGTGGACATGTAGTCGTGCACGTCAAAGGACTTGCCCGCCTCGAGGGCCATGCGACCCACCACGGTCTTGGAGTGATCAACGAATGTCGGCACGAAGCTCTTGAGGATGCTCTGGTGGAAGGTGGGGGCGATCATCTTGCGGTGATGGCGCCAATGGTGTCCGTTGCTGATCAGCAGGCCGTTGCCGAACCAGGGCTTGAAGTAGCGATACTCCTCGGCCTTGGTCAGGTGCTGGTGGCCGCCCAGGATCAGCTCGATGTCCTTGGGGTTGGTGAGGAAGACGAGCAGGACGTTGCCCAGCCAGGCCTTCATCGTCTCGCCGTACTTGTTGAGGTAACCGAGGCCGACGGCCAGAATCTCGGCATTGCTAAGACCGGCTGCCACGTGAGCCTGTCCCAAGATTGGAAGCTCCGGCGGCGACGGAATGTTGGCCACCATGCGGTACTCGCGGCTGTTGCGGCGCCAGTACTCGTACAGGGCCATGGCCACCAGGGTGCCCACCAAAGTGGTCAGCATGGGGCTGAATCCCAGCAGCGAGCCGCCGCCGCCACCGGCTGCAGCCTGCTGCAGCGTCTCCTGCACTGTTTCCACTGCCATGATTGCTCTCGCTCTCTCTGTCTCTCACGTATCCACTGGTGGTCCTCCTTAGATCCTCCTGCTTAGATGGCACTGTTGCTACTCCAGCCGCCAGCGCTCAACTGTGCCTTAACCACCGCCGAGTCCACAATTTTATACGGACCGGTCTGGGTCTGGGGGCCAATCCGGGAGTCAAGTGTATGCCAGGCCACCACCCAGTCGCAGTCGCAGTCCCAGTTCCATTCCTAGTCCGTAGTGGCAATTTGCAAACCAAATCCGAGTCACGTAGCCGTTCGACCGAGCGCACTTTGGAGCCGCTCCACTGCGTCATTCCATTTCCGATCGCCATCGGAGCCGCCAACGTCAGTCCGCCATTAAATGCCAGTGCTCAAGAGGTTCGCTTTCCTCCAGATCTCTCCCTTCTCCCTTTCCTAGTCCAGTTTGATCCACCTTTAACCTCTCCGCCACCTTGGCGAACAACAATGAGTTGCAAGTGGTTTTCAATAAGATTGTACGGATTTCCAATTACAATTTCCAAGTTTTCCAAGTCGGGATTGTGTTTCCCAATTTTATAGTATTTTTGTAGTTTTAGTTTCCATATATCTATTTTTTATACCCTTGCAAGGTATTATAATTTGAATCGGAAGCATAAAACTCAGTAAGAAATCATTTCTGTCTCTATAAAGCATATATATTCTTGATCAGCATTTACAGCCGAATTAATCTAACCATATTTGGGCAAAAAAAATTTAGTTTTTTTTTTTGAAATTTTATAAGGGAAATTTTTTCGTCAAAATTCTCAAAAAAAATTGAAAAAAAAAATTCCAAATTTAAAATAAAGTCTGCTGATTTATTACCCATAAAAAAACTAGCACAGAAAAGCTTTCCAATTGGAAATTAATGAATTTTTGGCTAAGTTATGATCGATTTTCATGCAAGCGTATTTAAACTTCGGCTTCCCAAAGTTAGCTTCTTTTCTTGTTCTATTTCTGATCGGTCCTATAGAATCTGATTTATCTAATTTGTAAAAATTTTGGGACATGAAATACTTATATTTCGATTTTGATCAAATTTAAAGCATTATTTTAAAATCGTATATTCAAGTAGTTATATCTTAAATTAAAGAGTTATTAGTATTAGTAAATAAGGCTTTTAGTAGATAATTATATAAGTTTATTTTCAATAAGTTTCGCTTCCATTTAGTTTTCCCTTTCTTTTGAATTTACAAATTGCCAAGAAAAAAGCTAAATAAAAACCAGCAGCTTTCCAACTGACGAAATTGGCATCCACAAATGTGGATCGTATTTAAGAGGCTCTCTCGCTCACTTTCCTGGGAGAGAACAAAGTCAGTAACGGGACTTTCTACGAAATATTCAAGAATAAGAGGAAGAAAAAAAGCGAGCGCGACGGCAGAGAAGCATAAGGATAAGAGAAAAAAGAAAATATTTTTGTTTCACTCACTCCTTTACGTTGCTTGTTGATGCAAATCCCAACGGCGAAAAACACTTCTAATTTATTTAGATACAGTTTTATGCATTTGTTCTTTGTTCTGTTGCTCACTTTGATGCATTTGCTTTGCAAAAACAACAAAATGAACTTGCGAACAATGCGAACTTATGTTCGCTATGTTTTAAAGGGCTTTTCCAGGCCTAGCCCCATTTTACATCACTACTTACACTTTTCCGCGAGTTTACTGTTGTTCCGTACTTTCCTCACAACACTTTCACTTTCACCACTTTTTTCCGCCGTAATTTCCACCGCATTTCGATTTTTTCACCGCCGCGATCTCCCTGCGTGCAGATTTTTCTTTTCGCTTCTTTTTTTCCTCCGTTTTGCCCGGCGACTTTGCATAAACTGATTTTCAACGGGAGAGCCGCTCTGCCATATTGGAAAACGGCGATGCTTAAACTTGCTGGCGAGAGAGCCACTTCCAAAAAAAAAACTTCCATTTTCGGCCTGTACTGGAAATACGATCTAATTTGTATCAAATGGAGTAGTCGCTGGCTTTTATTTTATTTTCCTAATTGGTTTAGATAAAAAGAAATGTATTATATAATATAAATAAGTTTTAAAATAGTAAATAGTAATCTAATTTAGTACCCATACTCCATATTATGCTTTGATTCTGGCAGCTTTGTGATCAAGATATCAATGGAAAGTGAACGTGGGCTCTTGCTTCTCTCTCCTCCTCTTCTCCTCTTCTCCTCTTGCTTCCTGCGGAAGTGCACAGGATGCCAGTTGATCCCTGATCGGGATCGGGATGCGGGATGCGGGGTTTGGGTATGCAAAGTGCCACTACCTGTGCGCGATCACTTGCAGGATGATTTACCTGCCGGGAAGCGGAAGTGGGTGAGAGCAGATCCTCTTCATCTCCTTCTCCCTCTCCGTCTCCGCTTTCGCTTTTCATTAAATTCAATTTCGCCGCCTTTGTCCCCGGACACCTGAGCAGCCGCGGCGGCGCACGGGGCCATGCAGAAAAAGGGAAAAGCGAATAAAATAAGGTAAATAAACAATAAAAATAAAGTATACCGCAGAGACAATGGAGAGGAAGCTGTCGCTTTTATGCTCTTCCTCGTCCTGGCCTCCGATTCTCGTTCCAAGTGATCCTTTTTACTATTTATTTTTATTTGCAAAATGGATTATTTGTTGAGCGCGTGTTCAAAGCGTGGTATTATCCATATATGTATATGTATATGTAGATATATATAGATTCATTCATTGGCATTGTTTTCACTTTAATGCCGAGATGCTAACTTAACAATAAATCAATTACAAAAGTACCATGTTAGCCCGTATAATTATTCGGTTCCTTTTTTCGCTTTCAACACTAAACGAAGAGTATAAGAAGAGAATAAATGCAAGGCTCTCCTTGAGTGCAGGCAATAAAAAGCTCTCTCGTTCGCTACTAAGTAGAACTCTAAAGGTCTTGTTGCTGCTTTAATTGTACGTTGCAGGCAAAGCATTGAAGAGAGATACAGTTTAATCGGCTCAACAAGTATGCTCTTTCTGTTCCGACCCCCAAAAGGAAACGAAAGTTAAAATAAAGAAAGAAAGAAAGAATTCTCCCGAAAAGCAAACGGACTCAAGAGAGCGAACGTTGTTCTCTTCCCTAAAAAATTGACTAAAAGAGAGCTAATCCCTTACCAAGATCACTCTTGTCGGAACTCCTAAAATAAGTTCGCAACACATTTAATTAAAATTGGTAAAAATAGTTTTTATTGAATTTCTGATTGAAGGGATTAAAGCAATTCGAATTTATAAATCATAGCAACAAAATCGAATTGCTTTTTTACTGTTTTTTTGCGCTGAATAAATTACATGAATGTGTGGTGGCTCTTTCACTTGATATACTTTTCGCTTACAACGTAACTGATTTACATATGGATATATGCTAATTAAATTATGCGTATATATGCTTTAGGCGGTAGGTAGATACGATACATATATATTGGGTATGACTTTTATCGATTCGCGAAGCGTGAACGTTATGCAATATGTTTAATAACATTAAGGATTCATGTTTTCCACATTTCCACATTTAATACGTTACAACTTATGTGATTTATGTTTCTTTTATCGCAACTACGAACTAACAATGTCTTTTAGCTTTATCGAATGAATGAAAAGAACACAGGCACGCACTTGATGTACATTTGATGGGGGTAAGGGACAGGGACAGGGACAGGGAAGAAAACGCAATCTGGCGGGGATCTGGACAATGACACACATAGTCACCAAGTATATATGGCATACAAGAGGAACGCGCACGCGTACAAAGTACAAAAAAGAAAACGTATTTACATGTAAGCACTTTACACACGTCACAAAGTCACAAGAGAAAAGGAGGGGAGAGTGTGGGACTGGGGTTTAGCTTGGGATTTGGGATTTGGGCTACTGGAATCCCTTCCTGGGCTCCTACGCTGTCTCATTGAGATGCACACAATGGGCGTCCTGCATGAGCTGCGTTAGCTTCTGCGTAAACGTTGGAATGTCCTGCAAAAATGGCCGACAAAAGTTGTAATTTTCAAGAGCTAAAAAGAGTCTACGCAACATGTTTATACTCACACTTGTCTGGCAGATCTCCTCCAGCGCCGTCTGCGCCACCGGCAGCGAGGCCTGCGACAAGCTTTCAAGCAACTGCCGTCGATCCACCTGGCCCATCGCATACAGCGCCTGGGCAATCATATCAAAGTGCAGAGCGCCCTCACCGCTCAGCAGCAGATTGAGGAGGGCCCGCTGGAAGGAGGCCAGCAGCTGCTCCTTGAACAGCGCCCGCTGATACAGCCGGCTGCGCTCGTTCACATTCTGCATGGAGAGGAGGACGCTTCGCACATTGCTGGGATCTGTGCCGCTGACCAGCATCTGGCCGTAGGCATTCAGAATGGCCATAAAGTGAGCTGGATGCAAATTGTCGCTGCAGTTAAAGTTCCCACCAGCGGCGGCGGCGGCGGCGGCGCCGGTGTGGCCATTGGATAGTTGGTTCTTGTAGAAGAACTGCCACTTGCAGGTTAAAACACTAAAGGAATATTTTACATATAAGATTTATAGAGACGTTGCAGCATTTCCTCTCTCTCTCACCTGTCGAAGAGGGCATACAGCAGGCTGGTTATCTCGCTGTTATCCGTCGCCGTATTTTGCTGCTGCAACAGCGGCAGTATCTGCTGGGTGCCAAAGTCCAGAATGGAGGGCAGCAGGCCAAGGGAGGCGCTGCCCGGCTGCTCCACAATCAGCTTGAACATCTGCAGCACCTTCTCCATCACAGCCAGGCGGCTCAGGGTGAGCTGCTCCCTGAAAGGGAAAGAGAGGACCAAAGAGGGGTTACAGCTTGCAATTGAAAAAGAGCGAGAGGAAGCGAGGCAAGGATAATAACGATATTTTCCTTTTATCCCTTGAAAAAAAACAATGCATAAAACGAACCTGCTGCTGACATTGATGAACAGCGTGATCATCTCCTTGATGAACTGCCCGCCCAGATGCGTGGGCAACGTACGGAGCATGCTGAGACTGAACTCGGCCACCGTGATGGCCATGGCAATGCTGCTCAGTCCGAAGCTATTGAAGATCATCAAAGCCTTGGTCAGAATGGGCTGCAAGGGATAAAGTAACTCTTTTAAAACAAAATCCCTCAACAAAAATCCAATAAAAACCAATACAAACCTTAAAGGTGCTGGCCAGCATGTCCTTGGCATTGCCACCGGTCGCCTTAAAGTACTCAATTAACGCCGTAAAGGTGCCCAGCAGACTCAGCGTGGTGGCCGCCACCTTGCTCTCATTGGCCTGGCCCAGATCGAGGTCCAGAAAGTTCTGCGCCAGCCCCTGGACATACTCGCGCAGCATCCACAGCCGTCGCTGATAGTCCTGCTGCTGCTCCGGAACACACTTCCACGGCAGGACCATGTAGCTAACCAAGGCGATGTGCACGTTGATGCACACCTGGCGCGGCAGCTGGGCGCCCAAGCGGGAGCCCGCCTGCAGCAGGCTCTGGATCTGCGGTATCTCCAGCAGGCACTTGGGCCGTATCACAGTCGATATGAAGAGCAGCAGCTCGCTGGCCGCCTGCTGGACGATGGGCGAGGCGGCGGCCAGAGATCCGCTGCAGGCAAAGATGCTGCCCAGAATGGCGAACAGGCGATGCAGCAGCTCCTCGCCCACCATGGCCTTCGAGAGCGGAAAGATGCTGCGTATGGCCAGCAGGACTTGAGCATACCTAAAGGACACAACAATTAAAACACGAGCATGGAGGAAATACTATCATCGCTGAACACTTACAGGTTATCCAGATCCATCTGGAAGGTGGCCTTGTCCATCTCATTGCCGCCCTGCAGGCGATTGCTCGCCAGCAGCTGCAGCGTCTGCAGCAGACTGTCGGAGAGCATCTGCAGCTGGCACTCCATCTCATCGGCGACGCCCGGCGCCGCCGTGGCCGTGTCCATTAGCGGCGCCAGGCGCACCACCGCCTGGCAAACGGTGGCAAAATCTCGCAATATTTCACCCACATTCGCAGTCTTGAGCTTGCGTGCCGCCTCGTAGCTGCGACTGCTGCCATGGTCCAAGGCCAGCTCCAGCGACATTAGATACATCTGCGGCCTTGACCAGTGGGCAAAGACTTGTGCGAAAACCACGTGGGCACCACGGGTATTGGCCAGCAGGGCCAAAGTCTCGAAGCATTGGTCCAGGAACTGTTGCCACTCGGTGGCGGAGGTCTAAAGGAGAGAAAAGAAAAGCCACAAGTGAGCCACAACTCGCACATTTCCCGCAAAAAAGGAAAACTCAACTCACATCGTCCTCCATTAGCTCATTGTCGAGCACCTCCAGTTCGGGCTTGTTGGCCTCGAACTGCGTGCGCCGCATGATCTCATCCACCAGCTGGGTGAGCACCTGGTTGAAGCGCGTCACCTTGGCCGGCTGCTGGGCAATGCCCTTGATAATGGGCGTCCATATCTCCAGCTTCTCCGTAAAGTCCAAGGCTCCGTGCACTTGAAGGGAAAAGAAAAGAGAGCTTTATAGATTCCTTCCCAATGCCAGGATGTTGTCATCGACTTACGTTCCGTTGTGCAGCTGTAGAGCAGGTTGAGAAAGGTCTCAAGCAGCTCCGGCTCCTGCATCAGCTTGCCGGCATACTTGGTGCTATACAGACGCAACAGCTCCCTGAACTTGTCGCTATACATCTCGCTCTGCCGCCGATTGTTGTTGTGCTGCTCCAGGAGGCTGCTGACGCCGCCCATCAGAGTGCCCGCATAGGGCAGTGGCCTTTGCAGGTAAAGGAGCTCATTGAGAACCGAGAGGGCGGCCAGGGAGATGGGCTCGTTGGCAGGACGCCATTGGGAGAGGTCGAGTATGCTCATGAGGAAGTACTCCGAGATCAGTTCAGTGCGAATCCAGGAGACCAAGTGCTGCACACAGCCGAGCAGCTCCAAAATGGAGGAACTGTTGAAATGATAAGAGGAGGAGGATTAGAGGAGCTGGGAGATGGTAGTTTCTACGGGTAAGCAGAGTTAGTGTCTCCTGTAGCCTTACCTTAGATGATTGTCATTTGGCAGCGCTGAGGTTAGACTAAAGTCCATGAGCGTGTTTGGTATCGTGGCTTGGATGTCTTTGCCATTGATGTGGCACACGGCGATTAGTAGATACTTGGTGACCAGGTCCATCACATCGGGTATACACATGGAGATGCTACACGCGGCACACAAAGGGACACAGAGGAGGGTGTTAGGATTAGGATCTTTTGGAGGTTTCTTTCACAACTAAATGTATATTAAAGGGAAATGTAAAGTCTTTTGGTTTGAGTATAAAATTTGCAATAGTTTTCTTTGTTTAATAACCAAAAATTCACATCAAAACCCTTTCAAGTTAAAACAAAGCATAACATTTGAATAAAAAGTAGATAAACATTTAGAAATCATTCAAAAAACAACAGAAAACTGTGCATTCAAAGGAAATGTGAATTTTGTTGGTTTAAGTATAGAATTTTCAATAGTTTTTCTTTGTTTAATAACTAAAAATGCACATTAAAAACCTTTCAAGTTAAAACAAAGCATAAAATTTAAATAAAAAGTAGATAAACATTTAGAAATCATTCAAAAAACTGTGCATTCAAAGGAAATGTGAATTTTGTTGGTTTAAGTATAGAATTTTTAATAGTTTTTCTTTGTTTAACAACTAAAAATGCACATTAATAAGCTCACAAGTTAAAACAAAGCAGAAAACTTGGTTTAAAAGTAGATTTACATTTAAGAATCATTCAAAAAACAACAGAAAACTGATTAGAAACAAGAAATTTAAAGTAAAAATATTTCTGATAAGAGTTCTTATTGGTTTTTAGCACAAAAAGAAATAAAGAACTCCTGTTGGAAGACTTTTAAGACAGAAATTTGCACTCAAGAAAGGGAACACTCAAGACTTCTGGAAACGGAAATTTCCACTCAAGAAATGAGATTGGAAGGACACAAACATAGAAGAGCTTTCCAGGGAGATAAATTCCCAATTTCCAATAACAATGCTCACCAGGAGTAGAAATACTGCTTCCATTCGGTGGTCAGATCACCGCGATTGCTCACCACCTCCTCGGAGGTGACGCGCAGCAGATTGATGCCCAGCTGGAAGCGTGTCTTGGTCAGCTCCATGCAGTGCTGCATGTAGTTGGGATCCTGTTCGGGAAACTCCCGCTTCCCCATCAACGCAATCAGCTGGGCGAGCGTGTCCCGATGCCGCTTGGCCGCTCCCGGTGACCCCAGCTGGGCATATGTGTTCCACAAGGCCTCGCGCAACAGCGTCTTATCCGCCGCATTCAGCTGTGTCCATCGTCGCGTTATCGTGTGCTCCAGCGTCGAGGTGCTGAAGAACCAAAGGAACTGATTCTCGGTACCCTCCGGCGCGGTGGCCACGCGCAGGCACAGCTGCCACGCCTCCGGCTGCGACTTGAACGCCAGCAGATTCGTCTCGATCTCCCGCTTGCGGGCATTCGACGTTGAGGGCTGGTAGAACTCCTGCAGGAGTCCCTCCACCGTCGTCATGGATGCGGCGTGCTGTGGGAGGAAGCGAGAGAGTGTGTGATTGGAAGCCTCTGCTGATTCAGCACTGGAAGTGGGTGGAACGCAACGGGAAGGGGAAGAGAGCAAAAGGATCGGAGAGCAACACTCACCATTTTCCCCCCTTGGCTCTTCACTCGGTCGCTGCGATGGATGGATGGATGTGTGTGTGTGTGGCGTGCAGTGCCGTGTGTGTGTGGGGCGTGTGTGTGCGCCGCAGCAGCGGCAGCTCCTCTTCCTGGGCTGGGCTGTCCTCCCGCTTTGCGTTTCACTTTGCGTCAGCAGCTGCTCGCTGGCAATTTCATGTTTTTCTTTGTGTGTACACGAAGGTGGCCATAAAAAAAAAAAAATTTCGTCTGAATCTCAGAAACTCTGCAGCGGACGGCCTGGCAACTCTGGCAGGGCAACGTCGCGGTGTTGACCAACACAGAGCACAGTCAGTACAGTCTATCGATCTATCGATAAATCAAAATGAAAAGTAAACTTTTGCTGCAAATTTAAGTGACTTTAAAGGTTTTTATCAAATTAAAGGAAAACTAAGAATCCTATGCTTATCGATAAATGATAAATATAAATGTATTTAGTTCTATGAGTTGTTATTATAATAAATCTCAAGCTCGCGCTTATTACTAAGCAGCAAACGCTTGCCAACACTTCTTTATAGCGCTTACCAACACTGTTGCCGGCAACAGGTAACGGAGTTGCTTGAAAGTTTTTCAAGTCGCAAACTTTTAACATTTAATACACTTTTATGGAGCGCAAGACAACCGCCAAGCGTTCGCGTTCCGTTGAGGGACACGACGATGACGCCAACAACAATCCCATACAGAGGAAGGTCTGGGTTAGCCAGAAGATGAGCGATGCCCGCGATCCAGCAAAAATGCGGGAGGTTCATGGTGAGTTCTCATTTGCAAGGATTATGTTGCACTTTTTTAGTTTCCTTTTTATATCTTTAGATTAAAAGGATTATTTTTAAGGAACTTTAGTTTGCTGTGCTTTTTATGTTTAGAAAACTGATTAGTTGTCAGTTAATTTTTTGCTTTGCTAGTTTATTTATTTTCTAAATTCTTATCGGTCAGCAACGAAAATTATTTGTATTTAGGAAAGGAAAAAGTAAGTTTTTACTTCTTTTTACAGGGATTCTTGAGTAACACCTCTTGAAATATCGTTATCGTTGTTTTTCCAGCTCTAAATGATAGTTTTCTTTTCTTTTTTTTTACTTTTTTTTCAAAACCCTTGCAGAGAGAACAACAAAGATGCTTTTCAAGGGTGCCGCCACCGTCAGCCAGGAGAAAGGGGAAGCTACCAGCGCCGCCTTGCACGAGCACTATCACCTGCTGGGCGATGGAAGCATTTTGCTGCGCGACCTGCGTGCCGATGCCGCCAATCCTTGCCTGGAGCGCCGCATGTCGCGCTGCTGCCAGCGCCAGACACTCATCCACGGCAGCTGCATCAACTGCACGATGGATCTGTGCGAGGAGTGCGGCTATTCCTGCACCGAATGCAGCCAGTTCATTTGCCGCAGCTGCGTCACCGTCTTGTGAGTAGATTTGTCGATCTGATTTCGATCTCCCAAATGCCAACTCCTCGTTCCCTTTTCCAGTGATGATCGTCCCGAGAATCCTTTGTGCGAACACTGCCAAATGTTCCATGCGTGAGGAAGCCGCTTCAAACCCAACCTCCCAGCCAATAAATCGCTGTGTTCATTAGACTTTAAGTAGAGGCTGTTGCTCTCCATTCTCTCGCACGTTTTGTATTTTAAGAATAATGAAAAACAACAATAATAATAATAATAATAATAGGTAGAGCAGAAAAAGTATGTCTAGACTTTCCCCCTAAACTTGTGGTACTTGTCGTGCTCCTTCATTAGTCCCTCGTACAGGCGGGCGCCCGCCTCGCTGCTGGAGCGCAGGATAAAGTGTCCAGCGCGATGGTCGCAGATGCCAATCAGCTCGTGGCACACGCGCACAATGTGCACCTTGACCTGGAAGGGGATGACAGGTTAAAAATCAATCATTTAAAAGCATTTCCGACGCACCTTCTCAAACAACGTGGTTGGTCTTTCGGTGGCCACCATCTGGCGTATGGTGAATATGAGCAGGAAGGGCGCCACACGCTTCACGGCCAAAGCCTGGGTCCCCGCCACCGTTGCCACAACTGTGGCCAGCTTCAGGCCGAGATCAGCGAGGCCGTCGAGCTCCGTTTCGCTGAGATCCTGGGCCTGCTTTCGCTCGGCACGATAGCCAACGATGGCCTGCACCAGATCCTGGCACAAGGCACTCAATTGGGCCGCTCGGTCGGCCATTAGGTTCGAGTGCTGCTTGAGCAACACCATCAGATTCTCCGCAATGCCACCGTAAAGCTCCACAAAGTCCTGCCACGTGGAGCTGCGACCCATTAAATGCTTGATGTCCACGTCCAGCATGGCTCCCAGCAGACAGTCGAGCGTCTCGCCAGTCAGCGGCACAGTGCGATTGCCGGCGAGGTTGCGCTGAGCCTCCAGCAAGCGCAAAGCATGACCGCGATACGACGGATCCTTGGACTCGGGCAGGCGCAGGGCCACGCTCACGCTGATCAGCTCAAAGTGCTCATTGAGCATCTAAGGGAGAAGAGTTGCATGCATCAGTTTGCTGGACAAGATAAAGGTATCTTCATACTCACCGCCGCTTTGACGCTGCTCAGCGAGCACTTTGCAAACAAAGCGAGCAAAGTCAGGACATTCCGCAGGGATGTGTGCTGCTGCGGCGTCTCTGGGCGTGGCATCTGCTCCACTTGGCTGCAGAGGCGGCGCAGGAGCAGCAGAAAGTCCTCGTTGGTCTTGTAACCGATAATCAGCCGAATGGCCGGCTCCAAACACTCCAGACCGCTGATGTCGCCGCCCGCCTCGATGTCGGCGTTCAGTTGCCGCCAGTAACTGTTCAGCACGAACTCTATCTCATCCGGATCCAGATGGAGGCGCTGGCGATGGTTCAGAGCCACATTCAGCAGGCGAATGGCATGGACATTGCGGTAGTTGAGCTGAAGAGAGAGGGATGGGATTGGTATTAGGGATTAGAGGGGAGTTACAGGACTCTTCCTAACTTACCGAGTGACCAATATAGATCTTGCAGATGCGTCGGAAGCTCTCATCGATGGGCTGCAGCAGCGTTGCCTGCGTATCCTGCACTTCAGCTGCAGCTTTGGGCTTCTTTTTCCGCTTAACTGCTGGCGGCTGCTCCTCCTCCGCGATTGTCTCCTTCTTGGTTTGCTGCTCGCTCTCCCGCTCCTGCCGCGCCAAGCGGCTGATGCAGCTGCTCACGTACGTGGCATAACCGGGTAGCGTGGCGTCCACAAACTCCTTGTAGACAGCCGCCTCCTTGCGCTTCTTCGAGCGGAACTTGTGGCTCACCATATCGCCGTAGATCTCCACCAGCGGCTGAAGCAGACGCTGCATTTTCCTGCCCTGCAAACCGGTGACACTCGACAGAGTTTCGATGGCCAGCAGCAGGAGGCGACACTGCTCCGCTTGGAGCTTGCCGTTGGCATCGAGTTCCGTGCGCAGATACTCCGTGCAGCTGGTTAGGAATGGCTCATGGCCGGCGCTCTGTCGTCGGATGCAGCGGGCAAAGAGCGTCTCGTAGAAGCTCCAGCCAGCCGTCGAGGTGGTGGGAATCGCCTCAAGTAGATCGCTGATCTGCCCGAAGTAGGAGCAGATGGGAAGCGGCTGGCCAAAGTGCATCAAATCTGGGAATTGGGAGAGTAATGAGTTTAAATAATTGACTTGAAGTTCGATCCTTACCTATGAGAAGCTCCAGGATCAGCTGGAGCACCTCCTCCTCCTGCTGTTCGGAGCAGCTGAGGTCGCGGTAGAGCGCAAAGATCACCAGCCAAAGGCGAGAGCGTATGGAGCTGGGCAGCTGGGCCAGAGGCAGGCGCTGCAGGGACTCCACCAGCTGGCGGGCGCAAGGCAAGTGCAGCTGTCCTTGGACCTTCTCCTTGATCAAACCAATCAAGGCGGTCTCTTGCAGAGGCTCCTTCTCCGCCAGCTTCAGCTTTCCAAGCAGCGATCCCTTGGTCTTCTTGCTTGTCTGGGCATATTCTTCGATTAGCTGCAAGGCGAGCAGCTCCACGCACTCGGCATCCTCCAGGTGAGCCTGCTCCCACTCCAGATCAGATTTTATCCTCAAACGCAATTGCTTCTGGCTCCTGGTGAGCCGGAAGAGCTGCTGCGACCCCAATGCCTCGGCCAAGGCATCCGTACATCTCACTTTACGCTGATCCTCCTGCAGGAGCCAGCCACTCTCCGCCAGCTGCACCTCCAGGCGCTGCAGGCGCTGGCGACACGAGCTCTTGCCAAAGTTGTGCACCCGCTGCTGGATCAGTGTCCACTCTGCGGCAGGGAGGAAGCCCCTCAGCTGCAGCTTCCGCTGGCTAGCGGGATGGCCATCGGGCCAATAGTGGGCCAGGAGGAGCTCCAAGCCGCTGGCACGCTCGGTGCACTCGAGGAAGGCGTTCATCAGGCGACGATTGTGCTCCTGGCTGAGCAGGCGGCGACCAAACTGCTCCAGCACCTGGGCGGTGTGCTGCAGCTGCTGCTCCACCTCCGTCTGGTGGAGGTGGAGCTGCTCCGCCAGCCGCGTGCCACTCAAATACTGGCACAGCAGCGAGGCATGCAGCTCGCGGGCAAAGTCCAGGTTGCCAGGCAGCGTCTGCTGCTGCTCCTCTTGCAGCAGTTCCATAAAGGAGTGGAGGAGCGTCCGCCAAATCACCAGCGAGGGCTTCGTCATCAGGTGACTGACCAGGCGCGTGAAGGCCACACCCGCCGAGTGGCTGGGCCAGGTCTGTCCGAGCTGCTTGAAGGCATCATTCGATGAGGGAGCAGCAGCTGTCGATGCCGCTGCTGCTGTTCCTGCAAAGATCATACGCAAATAGTTGTGTTCTTCGTCGTCCTCTGACTCTGCAGACACAGAATCCTGGAGACGCCGCTTCTTGGCCTCGTTATGTATAGGATTGGGCAGTTGGTAGACGGCCAGCCACTCCTTGAGCGACTTGAGGAGATTCATGATGAACCTCTCGGCGCGACTTAGGCGCCGGAACATGTCCAGCAAGAGGACAAGGTACTCCGAGTAAAGGCTCTCCTCCTCGGGCGTCTCCTTGTGGGCGGTGAGCAGCCAAACGGTGATCTGGTAGACGCTCTGCTCGAGGAGCAAAGGATTCAGCCGCAAAGCTGCGCACAGCAACACCAGCAGCTCCTTCAAATGCGTTTTCCGGTGCTTTCGCGCCAATGCAAGCAGCTGCTCCGAGATGAAATCAAAGGCGCTCACAGAGTTCTTCTTCAGCTTGATCTCGGCGGTATCCGCCTCCGCCTTCTCCTTGATTATTTCTTCCCCTCGAAAGCGCTTCATCTTGAACTGCAGGGATATGTCGTGCTTGCTTAGCGACATCAGCAGGTAGGCGGCCAGGGGCAGCACCTCCTCGTTGCTCCGGAAGACAGCGTGCACAATGACACCCAGCTGTGGAGACTCATAGCGATTGTTGTACACGGCGGCCTCCAGGAGCAGGAGGCCGACATGCAGCGGCTGGCTGGCGATGCGCTTTTGGCAAAATGTCTCCTTCAGCTGCTTCTCCAGCTCCGCGAGTTCCTCCACCAGGCTGACGGACTTGAGAGTGAGCAGGAGCTCCACCAAAGGACGCACTGTCTTGGCATTGTAGCAATCGCGCAGCTCGGGCAGCTTCTGGGAGCGTCGGGCGATCTCCGCCAGCTGCTTGATCACTGGAACAACGAACTCGGCATGAGAGGAGGTCGTTGTTAGCTGTTCCTGCTGCTCCACGCACCGCTGGTGGCAACGGAACAGGCAGCCGTAGCACTCGCACAACAGCTCGTAGTCTGCCCGCAGAGCATCCTGCAGGAGTTCACAGTCCAGCAAACTGGGCAGCAGCTCCAAGGCAGCCGCATTCGCTTGGGCATTGTGGGAGAGCAGCGCTAGCAGCGTCTTGATGAGCTCCGATTTGCACTCCTGACCCACGAGTCCGGGTTGGGCGCGCAGCGCAAAGAGTTCCTTCAGCTGCTGCACGGGCAGGGGTTCCTCCTCCCGCTTGCATTGGGCCAAAGATTCGCCCAGCCAGCGAATGATGATCTCGTACTTGCCGGAATAGGGAAACTCCACCGATTGCCAGACGCGAATGGCAAAGTCAACACGTGCCGCGTACGGCTTGCTCTGCTCCAGCAGCCAGGACCGCAGCTCTGCGAGGGTGAGAGTGTGATTATTTACAGTCACTTGGAACAAGATAATGTTATCCTTACCTTCGCCGGTGTCCATCTTTGGGATCTGGTGGAATTAACAAATGCAAAACAATAATTTTCGAATTCTGCACGTGGTTGCCAGTGTTGTGAAATGTGAAAGGTTTCACGGCATCCGTGGTGGCAAGCTCTTTGGCTATTTTCAAGCTAAATAAATAACTTGCTTTTGAATTATAATTTATTATACTTTTAAGCACTTTCCTTTAGTTACATTCATCAGTAATTCATCAACACATATGGCCAAGTTGTTGATGAAAAGTTGATGAATTGGCATACAAATTTGCTGATGAATTTTATATTGGGCAAGTCCGTGGAATTCATCAATCAAAATTCATTAGCAACTCACGGTCCCGTCGATTATTGTTGAGAGAGAAAGAGTGCGAGCGAGATGGACAACCTAAACGCCGCTCTTTGTTGATGAAAGACTAATTAATTTTTACACATTTTTCATAATTTTTGCATTCACATTATTTTATCATTATCATATTTTAATCAACATTTTTTGTAAAAAAAGAGAAAAATGAGAGCGCAAGAGAGTCGTGTTTGACCCGAAGGCCGAAAGAGAGCGTCGGCTCGGTACAAATCGACGTCGGCTGTTGATGAAACGTTGATGAATTTGGCCTATTGATGACAGGATTAATTTACTGTTATAAGTAGAGGTAATATTTATTAGATAATATTAAAGAATAAAAGCTATGTTAATTTTCATGTTTCTTGATAAAATTCCCACAATTCCCCTGTTTGGCTGCTTTCCAACACTGCCACTAGACTCAGAGGTGGCAGCCCTAACCCCAACAGCTGTCTTGCCCAGCTGGTTAGAGGGAGACAGATAGAGTGGAAGAGGAGGAGAAAATCACCTGGAAACA
The DNA here is from genome assembly GCA_008042585.1 of Drosophila punjabiensis. Taxonomy (NCBI): domain Eukaryota; kingdom Metazoa; phylum Arthropoda; class Insecta; order Diptera; family Drosophilidae; genus Drosophila; species Drosophila punjabiensis. The sequence continues at coordinate 437,760 of VNJR01000219.1, forward strand.
CGAACTTTCCACTCAAAATTCAAAATTTTGTAACTTGATTCGAATCGGGAAAAAATTGTCGTGTGTCGTTGCCTTTTGTTGGCTTACCTTACCCCTGAATGAGACAGGAATCACAATGTTGTTGAACTACACAAGGCTATCATCCCACGGCTGCACGACTCTCCGGGTCTCGCAAATCAGTCGGCTCGCCAAGACCCCGTTCACACTGCATCCGCCGCACAGCCACACAGCGGCGTCATATAACCAGCACCTGGGCAGGTGCCTCCAGCGGCGCTACCAGACGCTGACCCTGACCCCGCCATCCCGACTGACTCCCTCCTCCGCCTCCAGTAACCCGCTCCGCTGCCTGATAACGTGCCGCGGCTTCCGTCAGAGCAGCAGGCTGTGCCCCAAGCTGACATTGGCCGAGACATCGATAAAGCCGCGCCGAAAGATGGCCCGGTCGCAGTATGGCCGCCTGCTCGGTCTAACCAAGTCGGAGAAGTGGGTGCTGTTAGGTGGGTTTGTGGTTCATTCATTCATTCATCGTTTTCCTGCCACTGATTAATCTCTCTCTCTCCACAGCGGGCATTGGGTGTCTGGTTGTGTCCTCGGCCATAACCATGTCCGTGCCGATGTTCCTCGGCCTCACCATCGATGTGGTCTTCAATAAGAGCGGCAAGGGCGTGGATGCCGCTGCTCTGGCCAAGCTGGGCGAGTACTCAATGCTGCTCTTTGGCATCTTTGTCCTTGGCGGCCTGGCCAACTTTGCCCGCGTCTATCTCTTTGGCAATGCCTGTAAGTATGTCGGGTTGTTTTTGATAAGATTACAAGCCGTAGAAAGCAACGTGTCCTTGTAAAATTCAACTTAAAATAGAGGAAATGCACCTCCTGGTTCTGCTACTCCTTAATCTTAACAGAAAACTCTTCTAAATTTCTATAAATTCCAATATTTAGCTTTGCGCATGGTGCGCCAGCTGAGATCGCGGATCTACAGATCGATGCTGATGCAGGAGACGGGCTGGTTCGACACTAAGGGCACGGGCGAACTGATCAATCGGTTGAGCAACGACACCTACATGGTGGGCATATCGCTCAGCCAGAACGTGTCCGATGGCCTGCGCTCCATGGCCATGATAGCCGTCGGCTCGGCCATGATGGTGAGTTCGTAGTAGGTCTAGGTCCCATTCCCGAGCTGTAATCCTCATCGTGCTATAGTTATGATTACTCCGATTTCGTTCGACAGATCTACACTTCGCCCCAGCTGGCGGCCATGAGTGCGTTGGTGGTGCCGGCCATGGCCGGTTTGGCCATTGTCTATGGACGCTATGTGAGACGCATCACCAGGATGGAGCTGGACAAGTACGCGCAGATCATGAAGTATGCCGAGGAGCGATTTGGTAATATCAAGACGGTGAAGATCTTTTGTCGGGAGCAGCAGGAGGCGGCCACTTACGACAGCAAGCTGAACGAGGCACTCCAGATTGGCTACAAGGAGACCCGGGCCAGGTCCATCTTCTTCGGATTGGTGAGAGCTTAAGGGGGGAATACGAAAAGCTGTGTAATGATTCATCTTTCCCAAACAGACCGGTTTCACGGGCAACTTCATCATCATCACGGTTCTGTACTACGGCGGCACCTTGGTCCTGGAGGACTCTCTAACCATTGGCGCTCTTACGGCCTTCATGCTGTACGCCGGCTACGTGGCCATCTCGATGAACGGCCTGTCCAACTTTTATAGTCAGCTGAACAAGGGCATTGGGGCCTCGGAGCGGCTGTGGGAGATCCTCGACAGAGAGTGCACGATACCCATAAACAAGGGCATTGTGCCGCCGCACAAGCCCATCGGCGATGTGGGCTTCTCGGGCGTCCACTTCACATTCCCCTCGCGCCCGGACACGCCCGTGCTCACGGACTTCAATCTAAACCTCGTGCCCGGCCGCACCACAGCGATCGTGGGTCGCTCGGGCTCCGGCAAGACCACCATAGCCCTGCTCATGCTCCGACTGTACGACCCGCAGGAGGGTGTGATTACGGTGGACGGGATGAATCTGCGCGATGTGAATCCCCAGTGGCTGCGCCACAGTATCGGTGCCGTTAGCCAAGAGCCGGTTCTCTTCTCCGGCACCATACGCGAGAACATCCTGTACGGCGCCAATATCGGCGAGGAGGCGCTCGAGGAGAAGCTCCAGGCAGCCGTTCAGGAGGCGCACGTTAGCGAGTTTACCGACAATCTGCCCGATGGACTCGAGACCATCGTTGGTCAGCGCGGCATGATGCTCAGCGGCGGCCAGAAGCAGCGCGTGGCCATTGCGAGGGCGTTGATCAAGGTATGAGGGGTTCTGGAAAGGATTTCTGCTAGTTAACATATAAATATAAATATATTCTTTGCAGAATCCCAGTATCCTGATACTGGATGAAGCTACTAGCGCTTTGGACGCCGTCTCGGAGCAACTGGTGCAGAATGCTCTGGACAAACTCGTCCAGGGACGCACCGTGCTGACCATTGCCCATCGGCTGAGCACCATCCGGAATGCGGATCAGATCGCGGTGCTCAGTGGCGGCAAGATTGTGGAGCTGGGCACCTACGACGAGCTGCTGGGCATCGAGCAGGGCGTCTTCCGCGAACTGGTGGCCAGCCAGACCTTCAACACGTCCTAGTACTTAGGTTATATCTATACATTTGGCTGACTTTAGACCTTGGAGACGAGAGATCCACCGCTGGCTGGTGGTGGTGGTGGGCTTTCTGTGTTTATAAATCAAACGTTTTCAACTAATTTCGTACAACGCCGCCGGCCGCAGGGCAAGGTGGATTCATAAATCAACAGTTTTTAGTTTTGTACCAACTTTGTACAAAGTCACAATTAATACACCGACTCCCCCCCCCCATTGACCATTGTTAAATATAGCGTCTATATATAATTGTTGTTTGTCGAAGATGTTGAGGCGGAGCAGGACTAGAGGTGAGCTAGAAAATAGGTTTATGATTAAGTAGGTTTTACTTGAAATACAAAGAGCTTTATGTGATGGAGAAAGAAACAAACCATTTACTTCTCTTTTCCTTCAATTATTAACCAATCTTTTAATTAGAAAATTCGTAGCTAATTTTACTGTTTCAAACATTTTATTGTTATCGTTTACATTTTCAGTTTTTCCAAGTCTCCGGCATAACGCTTCGTCTTAAGTCTAATAAACAGGCACACAAAAATAAATGCAATAATTTCTCTGTATCTAGCTTCCAAATACGTCCGAATATATCCAGAACAGCTCTACACGGATCTGGGATCACGGATCATCGAACTACTTCATGGTGGGCATGGCCACGGCCGCCTGGGTGTGGGTCACGTCCGTCTCGCGCCACAGCTGGGTGACGGTCTTGGTCTGCGTGTAGAACTTGATGCCCTGCTTGCCGTAGAAGTGATGGTCGCCGCGGAAGGAGCCGCGCGTGCCGGTGAAGGAGAACATGGGCAGGGGCACCGGAATGGGTACATTGACGCCCACCTGGCCGGCATCGATCTCATTGACAAACTTGCGGGCAGCCGCGCCGTTGGTGGTGAAGACGGCGGTGCCGTTGCCGTAGGGATTGGCATTAACAATGCCGATGGCATCGTCCAAGGTGTCGGCCTTGAGGATCACGAGGACGGGTCCAAAGATCTCCTCGGTGTAGCACTTCATGCTGGGCGTGACATCGCTCAGGATGGTGGGACCCACAAAGTAGCCATCCTCGTAGCCGGGCACACTGATCTTGCGGCCGTCGAGGATGAGCTTGGCGCCCTCCTTCACACCGGACTCGATGAGATCGTTGATGCGCTGGCGGGAGGCGGCGCTGATCACGGGTCCCACATCGGTGCCGGGCACATGGCCGGCATTGACCTTCAGCTTCTGGGCACGGTCCACTAGATCGGGAATCCAGCTCTGGGCATCGCCCACAAAGACGGCCGTGGAGAGGGCCATGCAGCGCTGACCGGCAGCACCGAAGGCGGCGCCCGCCAGCTGGTTGAGTGTGTTCTCCTTGTTGGCATCGGCCAGGATGATGCCATGGTTCTTGGCCCCCATATTCGACTGCACCCGCTTGCCATTCTTGCCGGCACGCTCGTAGATGTACTTGCCGGCCTGGTCGGAGCCCACAAAGGACACGGCCTTGATCTCGGGCGCATCGCAAATGAAGTTGACGGCATCGTGCTGGCCATGGATAACGTTCACCACGCCGGGCGGGCAGCCAGCCTCATTTAGCAGCTCCATCAGCATCATTGTGGCGCCGGGCACACGCTCCGAGGGCTTCAGCAGCATCGTGTTGCCAGTGGTGATCGCCACCGGGAACATCCACAGCGGAATCATGGCCGGGAAGTTGAAGGGTGCCACGCCGGCGGTGACGCCCAGAGGCAGGACCAGCGAATAGGTGTCCATGTCGCGGGCGACATTCGCCACCGTCTCGCCCATCTGCAGCGAGGGGATGCTGCAGCAGTGCTCCACCACCTGGAGGCCGCGCAGGACATCGCCCTCGGCATCGGCCAAGGTCTTGCCCTGCTCCTTGGTTATATTCTTGGCCAGCTCCCCCATATTCTCCTTGATCAGCGCCTGCAGCTTGAACATCACCTGCTGGCGGGTCAGGATCGACTGGTTGCTCCACGACCGGAAGGCCTTCTTGTTCGACTCCAGCGCCGTCTGCATCTCGTCCTGGGTGGCCTTCGGCACGCGGGTCACCACCTTGTTGGTGGCCGGATCGTGCACATCGATCCACTCCTTCGTCTTGGACTCCACGAACTTGCCGTCGATGAACAGCTTGGTGGTGGGAGCGGCCGAGGAGTACGTCCTCTTCGCCATCTGGCGGGCCTGGTGACGAAAGAAAGTGATTAAATTATAATACTAACTTGTTACGTATTCAATTATAAATAAATATAAAATATAAATAAATATAAATTATAAATAATATTAACTGTTACCTATTATATACATTTTTATTGTTTTTATTAAAATTTGGAACTATTTTATTATTTAATCCAAGAGAATTGTATTGTAATTGAAAACCTTAATGTTTTCTCTTTATTCATATAAAAAAAATATATATAAGAGAAAACAAATTTAAAAAATTAAAAAAGGAAGAACATTTTTCAACGATTTTGGCATTATGAAACTTTTGGTTCTTTTTTTCTAGACGCATTTATTATATAGTTATACTACATAAATATGAGCGCCTAGGGTGGACCTTTAAACTTTATATTTAATATGTTATTTCAATTTAAACTCATTAGGAATTTAAAAAAAAATGTATTTTTACTTGTTTTTTTTAAATTATTTTTACGCTAGGAAAAGGCTAACATTTTGACTGCTTTAACCACACTTAAAAGCAAAGATCATGCTCAAAAAACTATGCAATTTTAAACAGCAAATTATAAAAATTTTTAAGAAAAAACGTTTAACATTTATCAAAATTTAGTAGAAAATTTTATTAATTATTGAAATATATTTATAAAATATGTAGTATCCTTCGTCCCTAGTCGGAAGCAGAGATCAGTTGCTTCCTTCGTCACTAGCCTGATCCTCCCGTATTGTCTACCTCGAGTGCCCCCCTTATACGCTTATTAACTTTCGTCACTAGTTGGAAGCAGAGATCAGTCGTTTCCTTCGTCACTAGCCTGATCATACAGTGCTCCCCCCCTTAATGCGCTTAATTTGTTGCACTTGACTTTCATTTGCAAGGCAAATAACGGAATCCTAACCTCAACCACCTGTTCAGACAATGGGGTGGGGTGTTTTTTTTATTTGGTTGATAACCTCCCAAAAAATAAAGAAAAAAAAAAACAATTTAAGAAGGGCGGACACGCGGGGGGCGCCACGCCCACGCTTATCAGCGTCCATCTGGCAGACATGCGTTTGGCTCAAGTGGAATTGTTTCGCCAACTGTTGCCTGTCCGCTTATCACGTTTTATTGGATTTTATGCCGCTAAATCCCCCGGTAATTGTTTTTGTTTTCGCTTTATCTGCTCTCTTCTGATACTACTGTCTCTGCTTCTTCTTTTTGGTTCTGCGCTGGCCCCAGCGGAATTACGTAACATGTGTTGTTGTCAATTGGCGATTTCGTTTTCACGGTCATCGCATCGCTCTTCCTCCCTTCATTGAATCAATTGAAGAGTGAGAGTGATGGCCGATGGTGCCATTGCACTTGCACTTGCAACTACACACATGTGAGAGCATGACATCTCTGTCCTGGCCCCCATCTAACTGTTATTTTGGACTGGAATTGGAACTGGAACTGGAAGTGGAACTTACCTCAGCGCCGATCAAACGCACAAGGGACATCTTGGAAGTGAAGGAGAGAATTGAGTGGACAATTGCCAGCAAGGAAGGATCGCTTCGGCTTGGAATTGGGGATCGCGTGCTCTCCAAACGGTGGTTCCACTAGAACTGAACGCAGCCGCCGCCTTTCAGAACTGCTGTTCCGAAGGGGGCCCGTGTATTTTTGCCCATGTGTAGTGTGTGTGTGTAATGCGGGGCTGCGATGGTGTGATTGTTGATATACGAGTATAAAAACTGGATGACTTGCTGGCGGAGGCGGAGGCGAAGACCACGTCAAAATGTGCTTAACGATAGTAAATGGGATACGAACACACACACACACAGACACCTTTAACTCAAGAACCTGGCGCACCAGCTGTTGTTTTTGCTATGTTCCTTATTTTTGCTATTGTTACTGCTATTCGTTGGGGGCTCGTGGCTTGATTGTGTGCGTGAGTTTGTTTTGCGATGTTTGTCTTTCCATTGCTTTCTGCTCTCACGAAGAGTACATTAGCTGGCGTAGTGAGATTTTGAATTAAGTAACTTACAAATTTAAAATAGTTTTAAAAGGAATAAAGCTTACGGTTCTACATATTTTAAACCTAACATTGAGCAAGTTTTTGTCTTCATTATTCGATTATTAGTATTTATCGATCAATGTATTCCAATTGGGAATTTAAATTGTGATAAAAGAGCATACAATAATCGGTGCAATGCCAAAAAAGCATATTATTTATTGGGTATTTATAAACACTCGCGCGAATACAAAATCAAATTGGTATTGGTGCATGTGTGTATTTTTCCATCAAGCATACCTACACTTTCATATCTGCCAAGGCACGCGTGTCAGCCGGCATCACTGTGGTTGAAAATTAATTAAATTAAATAGATAAGATACTTCTTAGTTCAAGTTGACAACTTAAAAAGTTAAAAGAATTTATTGTGGTAAATAGAGCTGATCTGCCTTAATTAAATACCATTAAATCCATTAAAATGTAAAATAAATCTAACAAGACAACGGCATACAATGACAACAATGCACTAAAAAATACCACACACCGATCTCAGATTGCCGCGTAAATAGGAAAATGCATTGCCTACTTTTAGGCTTTCTGCTTCTTTCATAAACAGCGCTTTAAGCTACATATTTCTGTGTGTTCCCAACCGCTTTATATTCTATTTTCACTTTTCTATTTCCATTTTCATTTATATTTTCCCTTTTCGCCGGGGCAAACAACAAGTTTCGCTCGGACTTCCGCTTCCTGGTCAACATAATTAAAAGTACTTTCCCTAGAGCGCGCGGCATTCACAGCCATTCACAGGATTAGCACACACACACACACACGCGGATAACCGAGGGAAACAACACACACACAAGGGCTTTCTCTTTTTGGAGCAGAGCGTGTGTGTGTGTGTTTTGGCTTTCATTGGAACGCGGACGCGAAGGAGCTGTGTCTCTCGTGCTTTTGCTCTCCTCAACAATGCCTAAAAGCCGTTATATGAAATGTTATATTAAATTATTTGGAAAACTGCATTATTGGAAAATATTCTGTTTTCGAAATAGTTTATTTTCGATAAAAATATAAGAAAACTCTAGTAAAAATAGCAACAAATCGCAACAGAATGGCGGCAACACTGTCGCTCTCTCTCCCTCTCCCTCTCTCGCGGAAGCGGAAGCGAGCATGTGTACGTGGAAGCAGGAACAGGACTAAAAGCATATAAATAGCACGACGGCCCGCAGGACTCGCTCACTCTGCCAGCGTCGCTTGGAGAGCTTGCTTGGTGCCAGGAGTCTGTCCACAGCTCCGGCCGAGTGCCTCGAATTAAGGAAGCATTTTTCGTTTGCGCAGCCCGAAAGTTGCATCTTTATTTGAAGCAGCATTAGCTTGGCTTTAGCTATTGTCATGCCAGAAGGCGGATTCGGAATCGGAATCGGAACCGGAAGCTAAGGGGAAGCCAGGAAAGCCGAGCAATGATGGAGACCACGGGCGGCTACCAGGACATTAGCGCCCTGGAAAAATCGGTGAGTTAATCGACCAGCAATTTATGAATAGCATAGCCACTTATCAGGACATAAGGACATAGGAGGAGGCCAGCCATTTCCCCGCAGTGCGAGCAAATTGATACGTTTAACGGGGTCAATTGCAGGGCAAACCATTATAATAAATCAAGGGTCCTTAATATGGGGCTTGCATTTTGGAGTTTAGTAGTTGGAAGGAGTTGGTAGGATCAGTGCTTTAAGCAGAAATGAAATAAGAAATATAGAAGAATTATTTACTTATTGAAACAAATTCGATTAATAGAGAAAAGTTCCTTTAATTAGTTAATGAAGTAAAATTAAATTAATCACAGAAAATAGAAATATGGATAAATATAGAAGAATTATTTACTTATTGCAAAAACTTGATTAAAAGAGATATTTTCCTTTAATTAGTTAATAAATTAAAAATAAATCAACTAAATTAAATAGAAATATGGATCAAATTTTTTGAATATATTGCGACAGCTTTGAAAACGATTAAAATTGTTTAGTTTCCGAAAGAAATGCAATTTGCATATATTAAGACCCTTTTTCTAAAAGGATTCAAAATTAATAATATGTAAACCGACACAGAAACAGATTTCTGATTTTTAATATAGTTTATTTTTAGAAAGGTGAATGTTTTTCTTAGAAGATATTTAAGAATTAAGTAAAGAATTAAGTAAATAATATAAAAAACGACACAAAAACAGATATCCGATTTGTGATATTAATTTTTTAGGAAGGTGAATGTTTTTCTTAGAAAATATTAAAGAATAAGGTAAAGAATTAAGTTAATAATATGTAAAACAAAACATAAACAGATTTCTGATTTGTGTCATAGTATTTTTTTAGGAAGAAGAAATTAAAGAATTAAGAAAACACTTTTGATTTGCAATGAAAAAATGCAAGTTCTTTCTGCACATTTCTCTTCCTCTCGGTTTGTTCTTTATTAATATTTTTTATAAATAATATATATTTATTATATATTTATTTATTCATTCATTTACAAAAGGTGGCCAATGCCGGCTCCCAGCTGTACACGATGGCCCACAAGCTGCACGCGGTGGAGCGCAGTTTGGAGCAGACGACGATGGAGCAAATGGACGAGATGGAGGTGCTGGAGCTGCTCGAGTCGATGAGCGAGGTGACCAACGAGTACCAGAATCTGCGCAAGGACATACGCGAGGTGCAGCAGCTGCAGCGTGACGTCAGCAGCTCGATACGCTACCAAATGCGCAGCATGCAGCAGACATTTCACACGCTGAAACAGCGGATAGCCAGCTCCCAGAAGAGCCGCAGTGGCAGTGGCAAGTCCGAGTCGGAGGAGGAGCAGCAGCGAGTGAGGGGAGCGAAGAGCAAGTAGGAGCTGGAGCAGGAGCCACCGCATTTATGAATAAACCATGAACCTTATTGATTGGCCAACCCTGCGAGAGAGGTGCCGGAAATGTGTCAAAGGGAATGGAGGGGTTAATGTGAGCGAAGGATATAGACTGTGGCAGGGAGCAGCGCCCAAACTGAAGCAATCAACTGTGTAACTATATCGCTGACACACACACAGAAACACACACACCAAGCATTTAGGAAGCAGATCCTCTACTTTATAATGTATACACTTTGAAATCAAAAAAAGAAATCCAAGAATCCCCACACACACACCTTGTAGGTCGGGCGATAGTTTATAAATTTATAAATGTAAATCCCCGAAGTAGGAATAGAGCGTACTTTACGACGAACCGAATGTCTGAGCACTTTCCAAAATTTGCCTTAACATAATATCGTATTTGAGCTAGTTTTTGATACGACACGTTTTAAACCGAAAATAAAATAAAAAAAAGAAAAGATATTGTTAAGCTATACTCTCACACACACACACACAATGGCAACCAGTTTTTTGGTTAATCTTGTGTTTTTGTTGTAACTTATTTGTTTATTTATTTATTTTTTGTTTGTTTGATTGTTGAATAAAATAATAAATATAAAAACAAGTTATTTAAGCACAGAAAACAAAAGTGTTTTTACTCTGAGAACCTTAAAATGTTATCTTAAGTTTTAAGTTTATTTAGGAGAAAAACATTTATTCTGAGAATTATTATTATTAACTAAAGCTCCCTAAAAGTTTTAGTTAATGAAATTCATGCCCATTTTTATGTTTTGTTCATAAGCCGCAATATTTCTAATAAATTATTTATGATATATATATATATTTATATATTTATTTGATAATTTATTTTGTTCCCGCCAATATTTTGAATGGGGAACCAATTATTATGGTTCCGATGTGTGGGAGAGCGACTGGTTCCAGCTTCAAAGTTCGCTCCAAATATCGATTGCTCTTACAATATGAAAATATTATTTTATTTGCTTTCGAATTTTATTAAATATTCGTTAAATGTAAATAATCATAAAAGGCCTTAAGTTATTTTTAACAAAACTTGTTATATCCTTTGCAGATATTATATTTAATAAACAAATTTTTTAAATAAAATATCGTGATAGTCAAGAGTTCATCGATAGAGCCGCTTTAACCCTTTCCATCGATAGTATCGATAGTACCGTCGGGTTTTCACTGATCTCTCGTAGCCTGGGATTTAACTCAAGATTAAAGAAGTTTTTGGCAACAATCAGGGGCCAGGGGAGCTGTTGGGGGTGGAGTTGTGACAAAAGTTAAGGAAGGCGCCACCGGCTGCCAACGGGGCAATAGGAAGCGGCAAAAGAAAGCGATTATTCACAACAAGTTCGTTTCGGCACCGCTTTAGTGTATGTGAACGCGCGCGTGTGTGTGTGCGTGTGCGTGTCAACATTTCGTTGTTGTTGTTGTTGCAGTTGTGTTCTTTTTCTTATTATTTTGTGGCAAAAGAAAGCAACAATTGTTGCTTTTTACCGATTTTAACCTAAAGTAAAGTTAAACCTCTCAAGTTTACTACAATATTGCTCTCTCTCTCTCTTGCGCTCGTGCGCGCCTGCGCCTGTGTTTGTTGTTGTGTTTGTGTCTGTGTTAGTGCCTGCTTACGTGTCTGCAATAAATTAGCAACAACAAAAAGTTGGCAAGAACTGTTTAAAAAAAAAACCCCAAAGAAGATGTGCAAGTTACTAGGACTTGTGCTTGTGCTGTGCCTCCTTCCCTCCTCTGAGCAGGCGGAGTTCAGCGAAGTGCAGGTGATCCAGGAGACGGAGAGCTTCCTGGAGAATCCGCATTACCTGGACAATGGCCAGATCGGTGAGCTGTTTGCCCAGCTGGCCAAGGATTATCCGGAACTGGCGCAGACATATACGATCGGGAAATCCCTGGAGAATCGTCCCCTCTATGCCCTGGCTTTGAGTGCTCCGACCTCGGAGGGCAAGGACGGGGATCTGCTGCGTCCGATGGTCAAGCTGGTGGCCAATGTGCGCGGCGACGAGGCTTTGGGCCGCCAGATCGTTCTCTATGCGGCGGAGTACCTGGCGAGCCACTACGTAGCGGACCAGGAGGTGCAGCGGCTGCTGAACACCACCGAGATCCATTTTCTGCCCACCTGCAATCCCGATGGATTCGCCGCCGCCAAGGTGAGTCACTAACTTTTACAAGCTTCAGTTTTTTTTATTTGCGGGAAAGTAATTAGTATTAATTAATTATTAATAATATGAAATAAATATAAAGAAAGACAAGTTGCAGAGTTTTAGAGGAAGCAAATCTATAGTATAATAATTATTAATATTAAAAATATATATAATAAAATTTAAATTAGATTAATCAATAAATAATACAAAATGCAGCTATTTAGATGCTATTTTTTTAACCGGTGCTGTCTTAGCCGGAATCGATCATAAGAAAGGTGTGAAAACAGCTGCGATCTCGTTCATAGAGTGAAAAAAAGTGAATGTAAATGGGTTTTAACTACCTCTGCCCCTCCCCTTTGATCTATAATAAAGTGATATTCACGATACACTTGGGGAAAATATCAGATAAAGAATGCCATCAATCATGTACTGTGTACCGTGTGGTTTTCCCACCAAAAAGCTTTTATCTATAACAAAAGTTCTTTAATTTTGTAAGTTTAAGTTAGTTCGTGAAAGAAAGTGTTTTCTAAAAGTTGGTTGTGTATTTTATTCATTTTTTTTTATGTAATATTATTTTAATAAGATTTTAATGGGGAATCACAATACATATGAATTTAGGCAATCATTTGAACTTTAAATGCCCCCAAATAGATCTGAAATATACCCAGTCTGGGGACTTTTTAAAACCGATATTTTCATGTGATATATTTTTAGAAAAATTAAGAAAATATAAATTGTATGGCCTCTTCTTCTAGGAGAAGTTAGTTTGTGAAAGAAACTGTTTTATACAAGTTTTTTATTTAATTTAGGTAAAGTTGCTTTAGTTACAATGAAGTACTCGGTAACTATTTTGTAAAATTTTATGAAAAACTAAAACATTTAGTATGTTTTGTGATTAGAAGGACCCAAAGACCCGGCATCCCAAAATTGGTGGCCGAACCCTGAGTGAACTCAGAGATCAAGGCAGACGAAATGGGAAAATATGATACGTTTTGACGAATTTAAAAATAAAATTTAAAATTCCAAAACTAGTAAAACATTTAATGTATTAATTAAAAGGGAAATTAAATTCTAATTAAGAATACAAAATATATGGTCTCTTCTTCTAGAAGAAAACAAAAAGTTATTTTCTGCTTGTGTACTTCATACATACATATGTATATCCCACCTCAATCTCATTCTCTTGTAACGAATCTCTCTTGATCTGAGTTCCCTGCATGCGACATGCAGAGCTTTTGTCTGAACTTGGCCCGCTGTGCCTCGTGTGGCACAGAGAACAAGAAAAAGCTGATTTGTCTAAGAGAAAACAAGATCTTGGTCCCGATCGAAATATGTGACCCAGTTTCACCGGCCTGCGGCTTACCACCGTCCCACCGCCTCGTGTAATCACTCAATTAGCGTTTGAGAGCTCTCAGCTCTTAGCTCAAAGCGCTACTAATCCGAGCAGAGATATTGATTGCATTCTCCACCGATCCGCTCTCCTCCTTCTGTGGTCTCAATGTCTCGACCAAGTGTCTTTCGAGTGGCTCTCAAGCTCCAAATCGTTTCCAAAGAGTCTCTTCAATGGAAATAGAATGGAGAGTCAAGTGATGCATCTTGAGGGGCCTTCCAAGTGGGAAGCTAATTTCTTAGGTGGATAAATGTACAAGAGAATTGTATCTTTAAACACAATTCATTCACATAAGTTTATCATTATGACATTCAAAAATGTAAAGTATACGATTTTGTGCTATTCAAGTTGTATTCTTATTATATTCCAACTAAAAACCGGGTCTAAATATAATATAATAATATTTCTTGGAATTTGTATGGATTTCCTTATCTGTTCCCACGGGAGTTGGGAATGTTTTTATTGTGAATCTTTAGGGGATTCCCCACGAGTTTATTTAATTACTTTAACAAAGCTCATTGTATATATTATATACATACTTTTATACTGATTTCAGTCTCATGAAACGAATACAATCTCTCCCGGGCTCAAGTTCGCTTTAAAATGCGCAAAAAGTGGCAAATACACACATTAATTATTCTTAGTCTTATCAGGTAACTTGCGCTTGTTTAAGATCATTGTGGAGATCTTGTCTCTTATTTGTTTTAATAACCAGGCTTCACGTTTAAGTAACGAATTAATGTGCATTGCATTCTTTTAGTAATAATAATAAAGTCGTATCTAATCCATGGAGTATTATATATGGCCTTGCCTCCGACACTTTTTGACACTTCAATGGGCACTTTGGGGCACTGATTAGATTAAAATAATGGTAAACAAATTTAACAAGCTGTTGTATGCGAAATGCACAGAGAGAAAATATATTAATTAATTAAGGTCTTTGGTTTTAGCTCCAAAAAGCAGTTTGTAAGATGTTTTTGCTGCTTTTAATTTGTACATTGCGGGCAAGGCATGGAAAATGGATTAATTAATTAAGTTATTTACGTTTTCTGTTGAAAAATCAGCTTGTTAGAGGTTTTTGCTGCTTTTGGCTTGTACATTGCAGGCAAGGCATGGAAGATGGATTAATTAATTAAGTTATATACGTTTTCTGTCCAAAAAGCAGCTTGTTAGATGTTTTTACTGCTTTTGACTTGTACATTGCAGGCAAAGCAAGGAAGATGGATGGATATATAATTAAATACAAATACATAGAATGTTTTCAGTGCATGTTTTGGCATTATTTTAGCTAAAAATAGTGATATTTTTCGCCATGTGTGTGGGCATTGGGGCGTGCGTATATCTTCGATGACAGTTTTATGGCCTCGCCAATAATCGGGGTAATAAAGTAAACAAAGTTACTTGCTTTGCCGCTAAGCCGTCCACAGTTGACAGTTGTTGACGTCACTATTTCGCAATTGCAGGGGGGGGGGGGGGGGGGGGGGTAGGGTTTGTGACAATAACCGACCGAGAAGACTGGGAAAACTGGGTGGCAGAACAAGTTGGGGGCGACGACAAATGGCCACAACATTGCATTGCAAGAAACTGGTTACATGTCACAACAATTTTCTCGGTGTGTTGTTTTCGCTTTTCGGTTCAACTTTATTCACTTTATTTAACTGCAATTGAGACACTTTGATTGGCAACCGGTTTTGTTGTTGTTTTGTTGGCGCTAAATGTTTGCCAATTTCCGCTCGCTGCAGCACACACGCTGTGCAGATTGGCTAGTTTTTTTATTTATTATTTTATTGCCATATAGTTGACGTGTGTCTGTGTGTGTGTGTGTGCGTGTGTGTGCGTGCAGCAGCTGTGGCAGTTCACGAGCATAATGCAGATTATATAAATCAGGTGCTTGTGTCTGCCGCAGACGCGTAAACATTATGCAGATCATTCCAATCTGCTGCTGGAACGGAGGGTACTTAAATGTATATTATTATTTGCCATTTCTTGGAATCTCGGACATTTAGTGCAACATTTTTAGGAATTTTTAGAATAGACTATAACTGATAAAGAATTTAAAAGAATTTCTCGGAACATAGAATTCTTAGAAATTAATTTTATAAATATAATAATATATTGTAGGGTATAGAAACTTCGTTACTCTCCACTGCTCTTTAACCGCAATCCCTCAAGGAAGTGCATTACTCTGCTTTTGTTTTGTCTCTCTCTCTCTCTCTTTCTCTTCGCTGTGAGCAGCTTTCCCATAAGCAGATCGGAGCTGAGCTTTTTGTATTTATTTGTTTATTGTCATCGCCCGTTAATCAATGGGGCATGGTGGCTATTAGTAATGCGAGAGAGAGGAGAGCTGAGGAAGAGACAAAAAAATGGCCATATGCTGTTGTCCCGTATTCGCTGATAAGAACACTTTTGCCTCGCTCTCTGTGCCGATTTTCGTTTGCTTATCGATAAGGCGGCAGCGGGCGGGCAGCTCTCTCGCCCGTAAGCACGTCCGTGTGCCTCTGCCTGTGCCTGTGTGGGTGGCCTTTGAGCCCACGCAGGACGGTTGTGACGTCATGACGCCTGGACGTGGGAGTGAGAGTGGAAGTGGAGTTATCGATTTTCGTGTGCGTCGCTAAAAATATCCTGTTGACGTGCAAAGCCCAGCGATGCGACGCGACGTCTCTCTTTTGGGCCCCCACTCTCTCCTCTCTCTCTCTCTCAATCCACCCAAATCACACACCCACATGCGCAGGCGCCCCACTTTTTCGGTCTGGCAACACCGTAATGGCACAATTAAAAGCGCCTAAATAAACCATTAATCTGTGGCTCCCGACAAAATACAAAAATAAAAATATAGGAAAACACGTCAATTAAAGCTCTTCTTCATACAAAATTTACCGAAAGCGCGCCGTGTGAGTAGTGAGTTCGCAGCGGCGTGTAATTTCCCTACAATTAGCGCCTGTCTGCCGTGCCGCGGAGGGCGAGCTCTCTCTTTGCCGGAGTGTTGTGTATTTTTTGGCTCTCTCTTGGAGTGCCAGCAGCAGCAGCAGCAGTAACGGCGGAGCACAGTGGGTCCCCGTGAATCAAAAAGTGTTGCCAAAGCTAACATTTTTAGCTTGCATATTAGTTTTGTTCATATTTTACTAATAAAAAAAATATAAATCAAACAGGAATTTCTCCTACGATTGTAGTTTAGAAAACATAAATGTATATATTATTATTTAAACGCGTTAAAACATATTTTTTTAAAAAATCGAACTAGTTTCCTTTAAATGATATGAAAAATACGTGTTATCTCTTATCTTGATTCCGAAGTTTTCAATTCGACAACGAATTAACTGAAATGGTCCCACTGTGCGGTGGCGACGCCGACTGAGCGGGCAATGGGCGCTTAAGGCCAATCAACGCAGCAAATTTTCAAACAGTTGATTTTTCGAGGCTGAGCTGCAACGACGACGACATTTACACTGGACTAGCCAGCGAACCAAGGAACGGACGAACGGGGACGCCACCGCCAAAGACAAGAGGCCAGAGCGCGCGCAGCGGACAAGAGCGGACAGTGTGGAGCTAAAAAGTAACTGTATCGCTCAATTTGCACGCCAGTGATAAACGGCAGCCAGCAGCTAGCAGCCAGCAGCCGGAGCCAGAAAGCCTGAGAAGAAGAATCATCGATAAAGACAGAATCAAGATGCTGGCTCTTTGGCTATCAATGGCCCTCGCTCTCGCTCTCGCTTTTGCGACGGGCAGCAGCGGCTACATCATCAAGGAGGATGAGTCCTTCCTGCAGCAGCCGCACTACGTTAGCCAGGAGCAGCTGGAGGACTTGTTCGCCGGACTGGAGAAGGCCTATCCCGACCAGGCGCGCGTCCATTACTTGGGCCGCTCCCTGGAGGGCAGGAACCTGCTGGCCCTGCAGATCTCGCGGAACACCCGACAGCGTAACCTGCTGACGCCGCCGGTGAAGTACATTGCCAACATGCACGGAGACGAGACCGTCGGCAGACAGCTGCTAGTCTACCTGGCCCAGTACCTTCTGGGCAACTACGAGCGGGTGCCGGAGCTGGGGCGGCTGGTTAACAGCACCGACATCTACCTAATGCCCACCATGAATCCGGACGGATATGCGTTGTCGCAGGTAAATTGTGTGTGTCTCCCCCTTGTTCCACTCCTGGAACCTGGTCACCTGTTGTGGCGTTCGTTTTTTTGGGGAAAAATCGATAAGTGGAGGTGGCATTTGGAGCTGGAAGCAGCAGCAGCAGCAGGACAGACAGAGAGACAGACAATGAGTGGGAGTGAAAGATTTTAAAGCGGCAAGGAGAGAGCTTTAGCCTTCTCTCTCTCTCTCTCTCGGTCTGTCTCTCTCTGCCATCTCTGCCAGAGAACTTTTCACTTCTTAATGAATTGCGTTAGGCCAAAATCGGCTGGAAGCACCTCGATTGTTTACCATTATTATTTGTTATCATTAACAACTTTGGCATTTCGTCTTCTTGGGTCTTTTTGTGTTGCTTAGTGTGAAAAGTTGAAAGCGCAATCTGGCAATTATTAATATTTGCATGTGCTCATTGGCACAACAGCAGCAACAAAAACAAAGGTCAGATTAATACAATCTGGAAAGAGTCTCTCTCTCTGCTCCGCTCTCTGCTGGAGCGGGTATTTCCAACTGATTAGCGAGTATTGCAAAAGCGTACACCTAATGTGTATTTAATTCACATTTTCCCGATTTAATATATGCAATATAATGTATGAAAATATGAAAAACTTGGCTTTACCAAGTCTGCAAGGTACTTCATTACGCTTTTATTACAAAAAGTGGTACATAATTACCTCTATTTGAACAATTTTAAGCTTTAAGAACAATATGAACAAATCATGCTTGTTCCTGTTTTGGCTTTTGCCTTCAAGGATTACTTTATTGATATCTTGATGCATTTGGGACTGAAATTAGGACATATTGCATATAACACATATAACATATAACACATATAACATATAACACATATAACATATAACACATATAACATATAAAGGGCTTAGTTTGAAGATTTTTGTAGGGTTTATTCGGATTTTAATGTATTTAAGGTTTCAAGTAGGGTTTGATTACCATTGTTTACTCCAACAGCTAACAGACATTAACCACTTTGACCACGTGAGCAGCTGCTTCCGAGCTTCGGTGGTGTGCTGTGATCATTGCGGTGACAACGATGATGACATGATCCATTTAACGTGGCCCATCAATGGCGTAATTTAATGGTTATGCCACTGGGCTGTTCCGTGTTCCATTCAGCCAGCTAGCTCCACTTCACTTCGATGCGTGGTTGGGTCTCTGATTGATTGGAGAGCCACTGTTCCTGCCGGTTCCGATGTTCTGTTTTCCTGCTTCATTGCACAATGAATATCGATCGGGGGAAAGGGGTTTGCCCTTTTTTATATATAGATACTTATATATTATGGTGTAATCAGTCGGTTGACACCTGACTGCCATGCTAAATGGCCAATTCCGGTCAGGAGTGACCTGCATGCCAATCAGCCCATGACAGAGAGCAAAAAGAGAAACTTGTTGGGTTTTCGAATGGCAACTTTAAACTTTAAATTGAAGTACGAATTGCACTTTAGTACAAGCTTAGTTTTAACTTTTAAGATAAATATATAATATTACCTCTTAAGGTTTTCATAATATGAAATTAATACCATCAAGTAGAGTCTTTATACATTTTCCATATACAGTATTTTAAAATGTATAACTAGCTCATTTATAAGTTGTGCCACATTGATAAGGCAATCTCAATCTCTGTCAATTAACCCAAAAAACTTAAATGCAATCTTGTTCTTTGCAGGAGGGCAACTGCGAATCGCTGCCGAACTATGTGGGACGCGGCAATGCGGCTGGAATCGATCTGAATCGCGATTTCCCCGATCGCCTCGAGCAGTCGCACGTCCACCAGCTGCGCGCTCAATCCCGACAGCCGGAAACGGCTGCCCTCGTCAACTGGATTGTGAGCAAGCCATTTGTGCTCTCCGCCAACTTCCATGGCGGCGCCGTGGTGGCCAGTTATCCCTACGACAACTCCATGTAAGTCAGAGCTTCCTCCCATTCCCGTTTCCCAACTGGACTAACTCGACACCCCCTTACAGTGCCCACAACGAGTGCTGCGAGGAGAGCCTGACCCCGGACGATCGAGTGTTTAAGCAGCTGGCGCACACTTACTCGGACAATCATCCGATCATGCGGAAGGGTAACAACTGCAACGACAGCTTCTCCGGCGGCATCACCAACGGCGCCAATTGGTACGAGCTGTCCGGCGGCATGCAGGACTTTAACTACGCCTTCAGCAACTGCTTCGAGCTGACCATTGAGCTATCGTGCTGCAAGTTCCCGGCCGCCAGCACACTGCCGCAGGAGTGGGCGCGCAACAAGGGATCGCTGCTGCAGCTGCTGCGGCAGGCGCATATCGGCATCAAGGGCCTGGTGCAGGATGCCAGCGGCTATCCCATTGCCGATGCCAATATCTACGTGGCCGGACTGGAGGACAAGCCCATACGGACGTCGAAGCGCGGCGAGTACTGGCGCCTGCTGACACCGGGCCTGTACAGCGTCCATGCCGCTGCCTTTGGGTGGGTTTGCACTTGCACTTCTCCTTATTGATTCCTTAAGCTAATGCTATATCTGTGTACAGCTACCAGGCCAGTGCCCCGCAACAGGTGCGGGTGACCAACGACAACCAGGAGGCACTGCGCGTCGACTTCAAGCTGAGGCCCGTCGAGACGAACTTTGATGGTATTAGCAGTTTTTACAGTCCCTATTATTTCTAAAGCGAATGGAGGAGCGCAGCGCCAGTTAAAAATACAAAAAAGATCGATATATATATATATGCATATATAGCAGCAGATCCAGCTAGAAACACACACACAAACACATATATATATATAGAGCATATAACCATGACCTGCACCTAGCTTGCACTCTGCCATGTTCCCTCATTGTACTCTGTGTTGACTTGGGTCATTTCCTTACCATCACCCATCATCCTTTCCCCTTGGTGTGGGCATGTTCATTTCCCTCTTGTGTTTTCCCCAAGATTCGTTTTTCGGCTGTCAAAAGCTTGAAAATATAAAATATTGGGCTTTCAAACAGCTGAAACGAATCAAATCGAATTGAATTGAATCTGTTTTATGTATTTTCCTTGACTATTTGTGCCGTTTTTCGTTGCATTTTCACTTTCACCACGAGGGAATCTCTGCTCCATTGTGTCTCTCGTCCTCGCTCCTCTTTCTGCATTTTTCACACACTCGACGGGGAAAGCGTTTGAGTTGTACATAGACCTCGGCAAGGAACAGCAACGGTGTAACCAAAAACCGAACAAACTTAAACCAAAAATCAAAAATTAAAAATCGAAATAGCGAAATAATAACAACACACAATAATCGAATATAAGCGAATTGTACTTAGGAACTTGTAAAGAACTCGAAATCAAAGTAACAGCCCACTTGAGAGGCCATAGAATGGCCCCCTAAATAGACGAACGAACGAAATATCCAAAGTTTTAGCTTGATCTCCCTCAGATTTTTCTCTCTGTGCACTATATAGACACACATATATATATACGGCTATATAATATCAGTAACAATATGTAGAATGTATGCGAAACCCATCAGATATCGGAAAGACCTGCTGATAACCCCTTCGAACGTAAAGCAACATTGATGTGAATTATGGCTTTTAATATAGATATAAACCATATATACATACAGATATATATATGTATGCAGTAGACACACGACTTTAGCTGGAAATCAAATGGAGTAAAAAAAAGAAGACGAATGAGAGCCTTGGCTTATTATCCCGAAGGACGAATAAAATTTTTGATTTCCGCTTGGTGCGTTTTTTATTTTTTGTTCTATTCATGGTCTCATCAGTATTTGCTTGATGCATCACCAAATATGTTTATATTTTTATATTTTATATAGATTTCCTTTTTTTTGTGGTATTTTTAAACTCATTTCGACTGAAGACTTTGATTTTAGTGTATTTTTCACCTTATTTCACCTCATATCTTAAATTTGCTTACTTTTTACCTTTGGATTTTGTTTTTTGAGTTATTTCTTATCTCAATTAACGTTCAAGTTTAGATTTTTCTCTGTTTATTTCACATTTTATTTGGAATTTATTTAAATATATTTTGTTTTTGGTACTTCGAGTATCTCTGATGATGTTTCTTGTTTCAGTTTGTGTTTAGTTACCTTTGTCCTGGCATCTGTATATATCCTTTGCCTTGCGACCAGCTGTGGGAGAAGGCTAGAAAACACACAGAATCTGTTGAAATTTGAATTGTATATTCCACTAAGTACCTAAAACTCGAAAACATAGAAAAAGCTAAAGAAGACATAATAAGAAAGTGTGTGCCAAAAGTCAAACTATAGATTCTCGATATGGATATGTTTTATATATATATAAATAATAGGTATTATATGTATCGCACTTAATCGTACAAAAGGGCATTTTCTTTCGGCATTTTACTTGGATTTTATCTCGAAATAAATGTGAACTATGGAAATTATGGCAAAAATAAACGAACGAAATTATATTATGATATTATGCATCTATGCTTGTGCTTGTGAATCGGCCGCTGATCTAGATACGCTTGCTCCTGCTCCTGCTCCCTAATCCTGCTCCCCTAGCTCCTAATCCCTAAGGATTACCCTTAACCTTGGAGGCACTTCTACCCATTAATCCCCACGCATTCCCTTTTGCACCCTCGCATGCGGCACCCTTTGCAAACTCGAAACTGGCATGAAAACACAACACACGTACAAGATCCTCACCTCCTCATTTCCGCCCACTCTGTCCCCTAGGCAACTTCCGGAAGGTCAAGGTCGTGCGCTCGGAGCCGCCGGAGAAGCGCAAGGAGCAGTTCGATGGCTTCCTCACCCCCACCAAGTTCGAGCATCACAACTTCACGGCCATGGAGAGGTGAGAGCAATGCTTCTCCCTTGGAGGAACGTCCCTGCTAAACTTGTTCTGCCTTTCCAGCTTCCTGCGCGACATCTCGGCCAGATATCCCTCGTTGACCCGCCTCTACAGCATCGGCAAGAGCGTGGAGGAGCGCGATTTGTGGGTCCTGGAGATCTTCGCCACGCCCGGTGCCCATGTGCCCGGTGTGCCCGAGTTCAAGTACGTGGCGAACATGCACGGCAACGAGGTGGTGGGCAAGGAGATGCTTTTGCTGCTCACCAAGTACCTGCTGGAGCGTTATGGCAACGACGAGCGCGTGACCAAGATGGTGAACGGCACCCGGATGCACTTCCTCTACAGCATGAATCCCGACGGCTACGAGGTGTCGCGGGAGGGCGATCGCACCGGCGGCGTGGGGCGGGCCAATGCGCATGGCATCGATCTGAATAGGAACTTCCCGGACCAGTACGGCACGGATAGGTACAACAAGGTGACGGAGCCCGAGGTGGCCGCTCTTATGAACTGGACGCTGTCGCTGCCGTTTGTCCTCTCCGCCAATCTCCATGGCGGCTCCCTGGTGGCCAACTATCCGTACGATGACAACGAGAACGACTTCAACGATCCGTTCATGAGGCTCCGCAACTCGAGCATCAACGGGCGCAAGCCCAACCCCACCGAGGACAACGCTTTGTTCCGGCACCTGGCCGGTATCTATGCCAAGGCCCACCCCACCATGCATCTGGGCCAGCCCTGTGAGCTCTTCCAGAACGAGTACTTTGCCGAGGGCATCACCAACGGGGCGCAGTGGTACAGCGTCACGGGTGGGATGCAGGACTGGAACTACGTGCGAGCCGGGTGCCTGGAGCTGACCATTGAGATGGGCTGCGACAAGTTCCCCGTGGCCGCCGAACTGCCCAAATACTGGGCGGATCACCGCGAACCGATGCTGCAGTTTATCGAGCAGGTGCACCACGGCATCCATGGGTTCGTGCACAGCACCATCGGCACGCCCATTGCCGGCGCCGTGGTACGCCTGGACGGGGCCAACCACTCCAGCTATAGCCAGTCCTTTGGCGACTACTGGAAGCTGGCACTGCCGGGACGCCACAACATCACCGTCATGGGCGACAACTATGCTCCGATGCGCGTCGAGGTCGAGGTGCCCGAGGGCGAGCCGTACGAGATGCGCATGGACATCACCCTAATGCCGGACGATCCACAGCACTGGGCGTCGGCCAACGATTTCCGGATCATCGAGAATGTGGTGAACACGCGCTACCACACAAATCCGGAGGTCAGGACGCGCCTGGCCGAGCTGGAGAACCAGAACGGGCAGATAGCGAGCTTCGGTTATGCGGACAACGAGTTTAGCAGATACTTCAACTACCTGAAGATGACCTCGGATGTGAGTCTAGTCTCCATATCTCTCTTTCAAAGCTTAACTTATCTTGTGGATCATCTCCCCTTTTAGATAGGGGAACCCGAGGAGCACAAGTACAAGCTGCTGGTGGTGAGCTCTCTCTTTGACACGGCCGCTCCGCTGGGCAGGGAGCTACTGCTTAATCTGGTGCGTCACCTGGTCGAGGGCTTCAAGCTGCAGGATGCCTCAGTGGTCCAGCTGCTGCAGCGCAGCGTCATCTACTTCCTGCCGCAGACGCAGAAGTTCGAGCAGGTCTTTGATATGTACAACGTCAAGTGAGTTTCCGCTGGCATAATCCTGGCTTCTCAACCATATTAATCTTTTGGCTTACAGCTCTTCCGTGTGCGATCCCGTGCTGGGGGATGAGCTGGCTGAACGCATCCTCAGTCCGGAGACCGATCAGGCCAAGGACATGTTTCTGCAGTTCCTGCACAGCGAGAACTTTGATCTAATGCTCACCTTCGGTGCCGGCAGCTCGGAGCTGAGCTACCCGCGCGGCGACTCCGTGCTGGAGAAGTTTGCCCACAAAATGCAGCTTACAGAGTTCAATTACTCGCCGCTGCAGTGCTCTAGCTCCGCCACCAGGCATGCGCACCAGGAGACGACGGAGCGGCTGACCAACATGATGTACCGCCTGTACAACCTGCCCGTTTATACGCTGGGCGTCGCCTGCTGCCGGATGCCCCATCACAAGCAGATCGCCTCCGTGTGGCGCAAGAACATTGACAAGATCAAGAACTTCCTCGCCCTGGTGCGGACGGGGGTGAGCGGCGTGGTGCAGAACGACAAGGGGCAGCCGCTGCGCGAGGCCTTTGTCCGGCTGCTGGAGCACCAGCAGCAGCAGCAGCACCAGCAGCGCGTCTACAATGTGACCAAGAACGCGGCCCGTTTCCAGCTGATGCTGCCGCACGGCAGCTACGGCCTCGAGGTTACCGCTCCCAACTACGAGTCCAAGATACTCAGGGTTGACATCCAAGATGGCCAAGTGACGGAGATGGGCACTGTCCACCTGCATCCCTTCACGCTGATACGCGGCGAGGTGCTGGAGCTACCGAATAAATTGAGCTCGGGAGCCGTGGCTGCCTCTGGCACGACCAGCATTGCGGGCGTGGTGCTGGACGAGAGCAATCATCCGGTGCGCAATGCCAAGGTCTCGGTTGTGGGCCAAGCCAAGCTAAGGAACTTCACCAATAGCCTGGGACAGTACCATTTGGGTGCGGTGCCTTTGGGCACCATCACACTGAAGGTGGAGGCGCCGCGTCACCTGGAGGCTACCCGGGAGCTGCACCTGAGCGAGGGTGGTCGCTCTGGCGCCACGGAGAATGTGGTTTTTCGCCTGAAGGTCAACGAGCATGTGTTTGGCCTGCCGCGATTCCTTTTCATCCTGTTCGCCAGTGTCCTGATCATCGTCGCAGTGGTTGTGTGCGTGCTGTGCGCACAGTTCTGGTTCTATCGCCGCCATCGGGGCAACAAGCCGTACTACAACTTCTCGCTGCTGCCGCAGAAGAGCAAGGAGCAGCATTTCGATCTCGAGGACGACGACGCGGGCGATGATGGCGAGACGGAGCTGTTTCGATCGCCCATTAAGCGTGAGTTTTGCGTGTAGAGACTGTGTAACAATAAGATGGAAAACGCAAAGGGGAGAGAGATTGTACTCTCTCTCTCTCTCTTTTCTAAATAATTTCAAGAGAGCGTGGAGCAATGTCTTTGCTTTACCTGCTTTATATATTCAATTAATGAATTTTCTTTTAATAAAATCATACAGGTGGCATGACCATTCAGCCGTACTTTGATGAGGAGCAGCTGGAGCGCATTCTGCACACAGATGACGAGGACGAGGACGACGAGGATGGGCCTCGCATGGAGCCGGAACTGGATATAGCCGATGACAGTGGCGATGAGATTGTGATGCTGCACAATCATGGCCAGAAGCGTCGCCACTAAGGACGGAGGTGGCCCCAGGAGGAAGTCCCAGCCCACGACACACACACACAACATAACTGTGATTCAAAACGTTTTCAAGCGATGAGAAGAGAAGAAGCCAGCGCCAGGCATTGCTCTTACCTTTTATTTATGTTTTATTATTATTATTTTTTTTTTTTTTTTGTATATGTAACCTTTAATTAATTAATTGCGCCTGCGCCTTAATGTTAATGAGCATCACAATCGTCAGCTTTAAATAGAAAATGTTGTGCCCCAAAAGGACGAACCATACCGTACCGGTGAATCCCTCGAATCTCTCGCCCAGCCTCCGCCCTTAGCCCCCCGTTCATGGTGTCTGCCACCTGTATCCGTATCTGTATCCGTATCTGTCCAGCCAATAAGAGAACTGTAGGCGTTATCGTATAACCTAACTTAAGACTGAGAGCCTTGCAACTAAAAAGCAACAAAAAAAGAATAGAAGGAAGCAAAAGCAGAGACACGAATCTAGCGAAATAGTTAATTGTAAATTGTAAAGAGAAAGCATGCAGAATGAGAGATGTTTGTAATTTCATGACAGAATAACAAGTTTGTTGATTTAAATAATTAACAAACCCCCCAAAATGTGGCTCAAAGCGGGTTTTAAATTATTTTACAATTGGAAACTACTCAAAAAGAAAAAAACCAAATACGAAAAAAAAGTGCAATATGCAACAAGATTTTGTTTTTAAGACAAAATCTCATTTTTTATGTCCATCTGGCTTCCAGAAGAGAACTCACAGCAACGAGAGAGAGAAAACCAATTGTGCAGCTTTGCCCAGAGAGAAGGAATAATAACAGAGTTAACACAGAGCTTTTGTAATAATTCCCTTGATTAACTTTATATTAGACGTACTATATATACACCAAAATATATATATATATATATACATATTTACTGCACGATTTTGAACGATTTAATATACTTTAAGCTAGAGCACATAGCCCAGACAAAAACCGTTGAAAGAAAGGTGCAGCATTTACCTATATACTATATATAAATATATATATATATATATACCCATATATCGTATACATATCCACAAAAAATATGGCAATTATATAACTAAATGTGAACTAAATGAATAAATGAATGAATAATGTCCAAGTTGAAGGCCTTTGCTTGAGGTGCAATCGCTCGCAACTGCAGGCGGGTGGCTTCCTGATCAGATGAATCACATAGGAAGCGATATATATACATATATGCTTGATGCACAGCGAGAAATTCCCATTATAAATATTTTATTTAAATCAGCAAAAGAGATTTAACTCGAGGTTCCAAGTCTGCTGGAATATCAAATAGCAAGCAGATGACTTCCTGACTACTGGAAAGTAACGGTAAAGGTTTTAAGAGAGAGAGAGAGGTCAGCGCTCTCCAGCTGGTGTTTGCTCTCTTCCAGTCCAAGTTTTTAAAAACATAAAATATACAAAACAAACGTGTTCGGTTTCTCCTTGTGTCCGTCGGGGGCCTTTGCCTTTGCGACCATCATCGTTATAGCCGCTGTTTGGTTGTCGTCAGAGCCAGGATCAAGGTCATCTGGCGATAGCCGTCTTATCGCCCAACCAAGCAACCAAGCAACCAACCAACAAGCGGCTCTCGCTCTATCCATCCACAAAACACTACAAAATACAATGGCGATCTCTCTCGCCTCGGCTGAACTGTCGCCGGGCTTTATCAGGGGGTCCAGAGCCCAAGAGATAGTTGTCGCTCGAGCAGCACAGCAGCATCCGCTGGATCTTCTCCATTCGACACGGCGACACACAGTTGCGCAGCTTCCAGCGTTACGAACAGATTCCAGCGAACAACACTAGCAGCATTATGTGGTGGAGCCGTAAGTTAGCCACTAGGTGCCTCTGCCTGCGCCTCCAACGCACCAAGAGCACCAATTCCAACTCCAACTCCACATCCACCACCACTCCCGCCCTGGAACCGGAGCAGACGCTGGCCATCATTGGTGTACCGTTCGCCAAGGGGCAGGGCAAGCAGGGTGTGGAACTAGCGCCGGATCTGCTGCGGCAGAGCAGCCTGCGACAGGTGCTGCAGAGCAGTCATGGTGAGTTGCCTTATAATCGGGGGGGAGAGTTAGCGAAAAGCTCTTCAGATCGCTTTATATAATTTAACACATATTTCCAAGTTGAGTTTTCAAGTACGAGGCCTAGAAAAATATTAAATTTAACGGTTTAAGTCCCAAAACAAGTGTCTTTTTTAAGTAAGGTGAAGTGCTTACCGCTTTCCAGCTATTACTTTCCATCGCCTAGTATTTCTCTCCCATCGATATTAGAAATTTAAGAGAGATTTCAAGGTAACTGTAATTAGAATTAAGCCTTTTTTCAGGCCAAGAGCTTGCCGCTTTCCAGCTATTACTTCCCATCGCCTGGTTTCTCTCTCCCATCCATAAGGGAAATTTGAGAGAGATTTCAAGATAAGCGTAATTTTGCAGATGGGGAAAGAGTTAGGCGTTTCCAGGAAAAGAGTCTCCCCTCGCCTGGTATTTGTCTCTTATCGATATTGGAAATTGGAGAGAGAACCCAAGACAAGCATAATTTTGCAGTTAGGGAAAGAGTTAAGCGTTTCCAGGCGAAGAGCTTACCGCTTTCCAGCTTTTACTTCTCTTTGCCTGGTATTTCTTTCCCATCAATATTGGAAATATGAGAGAGAACCCAAGACAACGTTAATTTTGCTGTTAGGGAAAGAGTTTAGCGTTTCCAGCATGTATTTCTGTTCGCTTAGTACCTCTCTCATATCGATATGGGAAGTTAGAGGGAAAAAATTCACTGTACAGAGAGGTTCCATGTACCAGGCGATCATAAATATTCGAAAAAAACTACAAAACCCTCTCTGCGAAAAGAAAAAATGTAAAGAAAAACACTCAAAAAACACACAAAGGGTAAATTTGATTTCGTTTATTATTATTTTTTTGGTTAGATGGCCTCGTTATCCGGGACTATGGGAACCTGCAGTATGCCGTGGACGAGGCACTGCTGCAACAGCAGCGGGTGCACTATCACCACATCCGGAACTACGCCGACTTCATGGCCTGCAATCGGGCGCTGATCGAGCAGGTGCAGCTGATGCTCAAGGAGAACTCCCAGTTCCTGGCCATTGGCGGCGATCATGCGATCGGGTTTGGTGAGAATCCACATTTCGACTGCTTAATCCTGCTGACTCTCCTGCTAATCCTTGCCCCTCCTCACAGGCTCCGTGGCCGGACATTTGCAGCACACGCCAAATCTGTCGCTGGTCTGGATCGATGCGCACGCGGACATCAACCTGCACAGCACCTCGCAGTCGGGCAACATCCACGGCATGCCCGTGTCCTTTCTGCTGGAGCAGCTGCGCACCACCTGGCAGCACGCGGGCCTCCAGGAGATCGCTCCCAACTGGTGAGTGTCATGTGTCATGCCACAGTTTGCTTTGCTCTTTGCTCTTTGCTTTATTCGGTTGGGATCGCTTACAGCTTACAAGTAGAACTTAGTCTCGGGGGGTATTTTTTTTTTTATTATTTTTTAATGTATAAACATAACTAATACTCTGTATTAACGGGGGTCGTGGGGTGGGGTCTTGTTGGCTGGGTGGGGTTCTTGTCGCCTTATCACAGTTGCCTCTCTTAACGAACTATAAGTATTATTTTTCGCTTTGCTTTGATTCTTTGCTTTGCTTTCGTTTCAGTTTCGTTTTTTTTTAGATTTAGATTTAGATTTTGTTTTCTTCTCACTTCTCACTTCGCCTTTTGCCCTTCTTCAGTCTTTTTTTTTTAGTTGCTATCAACCTTTAATCTGCTTATTAAATAGATTGTTTCATTTACACATTGCTTTTGCTTGCGGCAGTTCGTTTTTTGTTGATTTTCCCTATTTTGTTATTTTTCTAAAAACTAAAAACTAAAAAAAAGTGGGAAAAACTTTTGGAAAGAAACCAAAGAAGCTGCTTAAAAGATTTTAAAAAGTTAAAAGGTTATATCTACTACTATAGCTATTCTTCGATCTTGTAAACTGTATAGGGCTCGATCCTAGGGTTAATGGTGCTGTTCGCTCGTAAAGAAATCATTAAAAAACCGAAAGAATCGAAACTGAGAATTGCCTGAAACTGAAAATATTTATGTACTTTTGGTTAGTTATACTTTTTACACTCAAAAAAAAAAAAAATCACATAGAACGGACAGGCGAAACGGAGACTGGCACTGACACAATGAAAATCGAAATGGAAACCAAAATATATATATGTACATATATATTCGTATATACAAACATTATACATCAGAGACTAAGGACTGCCCGATACTCCTCTCGAGGGGCATTGTCATGGGGTTACTTGGTGGATCGTGGATCGTGGATCGTGTGGGGATGGTGGTTTGTGCGTTTTGCTCGATCAAAATCAAATCTATAAACTATAGAAAAAGCTGCAAATTTAAATTGAAACTCTTCGTAATTCCTAAAATCATACACATAATACTAAACAAAATTATTCAAATATCGGTGGCTCTCACTAGTGTTTTTTTTTTTGTATCCGAAAATTACATAATACACAAAGTAAGGGGTGTGTGTGTGTGTGTGTAGGTCTGTACATCGTATGTACATCAATTTGGAGGGGGAAAGGGATCGGGGGGGCATTTGTGGTTTATGCATTAAATAATTACAATCAATATTAAAGATTAACGTATCAATGAATCAATATAATTACACAATCATTATTGTTTTTAAGCAAGTAATCAATTAACTAAATGTGTTCTCATTCTTTTTTGCTTTTTTTTTTTTGTCTAGAGTATTTTGTTTTTTCTTTTGTTTTTTGCATAAATTCAATTCAAAATCGAACGAACGAACAAGAACGAACACGCCTGAAAATAAATCAAGAGAAAGAAACAAATTAGAAAATGCTTTATAAAAATATTAGTCGTTTTTTTTTTTTTTTTTTTGCTGCTGGATTTTTGTTTGTCAAGTGTTCTTCATTTTTTTTTTTTCTTTTGTTCATTTTGCTACAAAAAAGAGGAGAGATCAATATTAATATTAATTAAAAATGAGAAAGAAAACCATTTAGAGAAAATCATTATCAGTATGTATTTATTTGGGAAGATCAAAATATATATGTGTGCCGAAAAATTGTACAGATCCGGACAAGGATCCTGGGATCCTTCTTTGCTCTCTTCTCGTCTCCGATTTACTTACCAACAAAAACCACACGAAACAATAAAAGTGAGTGAGAGGTACGCAACAATACAACGATATATATAATATATATATATATATATAACGAACGGCAACAAGGAACTGAAAAATTTGAAAATTTAAATCGATACACCACCGATATACGTGGTGGGGAAAGAAGAAAAGGAACGCAAATCGAAAATCGGAATCAACTCAAGTCTCAAATCAGATCGGATCGGATTCTCCTCTTCCTCTCTTGAAAGCATCTTCATCTTCCTCTCTCTCTTTATCTCTGGGGGGGGGGGGTTCCTGCTCGGCTGTTGGCCAAAGAAGCGTACACTGAGCGACAAAATCATAAGAGCAAACAAAGAGCAACGAATACTCTTCACTTGAGGGGAGGGGGCAACTTTTTAGCACACAACAAGAAACTGAAACCAACTAGGAAATGCAAATGGAAAGAGAGTCCGTGTGTCGTGTGTATGTTGGTTAGTGTAATATACTGGAATATATTGGAACGGAGGAGAAGGCTATAGAGAAAACAGAAACCGAAACAAGGGTCCGAAAAGCAGAGAAAGAACGAAAACGAAATGAAAAGAAATCAACGAAGAGAGATACATATCGAAATAATCGAATCGAAACAAATCGAAATTCGAGAACCGAAAATCGAACCGAGCTGAAACGCAGGAACGAAAGGTAAAAGGAAACACAGAAAAAACAGATCGAATGAGAATTATATAGTAAATAAAACAAAAGTTCTGTGTGTTCTGATAGATATATACTATATAGAGAGATACATATTATATGGCAAAAAGCAAGAAAAACTCATAATCATATATTTTGAAATACATTTATAATATTAATATCATTTTCTTATTTGTTGTTGGTTGTTGTTTTTTTTTTTTTTGTTTTTGGTTTTGCATTGTTTCCATTTTGAAATATCATTTGAAATGTATGATAAATATTAATTAATTAATTAATTAATCGATATAAATATGTTAATAAAATAAATTAAATAGTTCCCTCCGTCTTTGTCTTTGCTTTAATAATAATAATAAAATATACATATATATATATATAGATTTATGTATATATATATATATATCGAAGAGTATATATATCCTTGCTGTTGTTGTGAATATTAACGGTATCATTGGTGTAATCGTTATCGCTATATCGCTCTCCCTCTCTCTCTATCAGTGGAACAAATTAGGCATTTTACAAAATTACAAAAAGTACACACAATTAATTAAGCAATACAAAGATACAGATACAGGTTGAAAATCATACACGGAACATATGTATCATCCCATCAAGGATGCATATATATCAATTAATTAATCGAGGAAATGGCAGAGTGGCAGCGTGACTGTACTTGCTCTTCTGCCCACAAACTAAACTAGGACCAAAGTCGAGGTCGAGAGATTCGTGTTAATCATAAATATAAGCACTAAACATAATAGCATTACACAAATAATAAGTATTTTCTGTTTCTTGCACACAAATAATATCGCTAATTGCTAATCGCTAATTGCAACACTGCAACCGAGCAAAACAAAGCGGGAGATCAATTCTGGATTTACTCCTGGAATGTCGGGATCCTGATCGATCGGGAATGTCGGGAATTTTCTGGCTGAGATCAATGGGTTCCGTTCGGCGCTTCCTTGCGGATCAAGGAGGCCCTTGACTAGATCGATTCCTATACCTATTTCTTATCGTTTTCTGTGTGAGGAGTCTGTGTGTGAGAGGTTTGGAGGAGATTTCAAAATGTATAATCCTTGGGGTTTTGGTACAAAAAAAAAAAGAAATAAACTCGGGGGATAGAAAATCATACAGTTTACAAACGAAATCAAACGAAAACCAAATAGAAACAAATAAATCAAAAAATTATGCTAACAGCTTTTCTTTTTAGGTGTTTTTTTTTTTTGTTCGTTTTTTTGTTTTTATTGAAAGTAAATTTTTCGCTTCACTTTTGTTTTTTTTTTTTTGTTGTTTGTTTTTTGTTGCAAAATCAAAGGGGGAAATCATAAGAGTGTATAAACATAAATTGTCAAATGGGAACATATAATAATTTGTGGGAATGAATACACAAAATCAAGAGGAAAGGAAATCAAACATACTAAATAATAATAAACATATAATGGTAATCGTAAATCATAATCATAATCATAATAGTATTGCATTCGATGGGGCCAGAGATTCACAAGAACCCCCTCTCCCCCTCTCTCTCTCTCTGTCAGAGCTAACATTACACATGTATCGTCTATATCTATAGCTAGATATATATCTAAGGCTAGAGCTGATGTCTCGCTGGGCTGTGCTGTGTGCTGCTGCTGCTGCTGCTGCTAGATCGAATGAGTTGAACGAACGAAAAATCATAAGGTTAAAACTAAAGCTAGAACTGAAACAAAATTCAAATTAAAATCAAACTGGGGGGCACAGAAAATGCAAATTAAAATTAAACATAAAACGTAAATAGTAGTTTTGAGTAGTAGTGTTGAGAAAAGGGGAATTAGAAATGGTAAAAAAAAAGGATAGCGAGAGGGAGAGAAATTGGGAGTTGCATTGATTCGCTCTTCTTCCCTCTAGCTCTCTCCCTCGCTCTCTCTTTTTCTCTCTGTTCGTAGTGTATGTTTGTGTGTGTGTATAATTAGGCTAGTTCTTCATCATCAGCATTATCCTCTCATTGTTCATCTTCTTCTTCGCTTTGCTCACATCAAATCAAAGGAATTAAATTAAATTACGTAATTATAAGAATACAATAAATAATGTGTTTGTTTTTTGCTTTTCGCTTTCATCTTGGTTCATTGCGCTTACTTAAATAGGTTAAAGAAAAATCATGATGAGATATATAAATATATATATATGTATGTGTGTTTTGCTTAACTTGTAAATTACACGCAAAAATATATATAAATATATATATGTGTGTGTATGTATAATGTTCTTGTTTCTGTTCATTTCTCGCAGTGCATATGCGCAAATTGAAATTTGTAATTTGTAATTTGTAATTTGTGGTTTCTGAGATGCCTTGATGCCTTTCGCTTAGTTGCATTATTTTAAAACTATTGCACAAGAATTAGAATTAATACAATTAATAAGATCCATCGATGACGCAAAAATATAAGCATATTCATATTCATATATATATATATATGTGTTTGGGGGATTATTCAATTAAACTAAATATACATAAATGTAGGTGTAGGTGTGTGACAGAAAATTGAAATGAAACAAATCAAGTACATGTAATCCTTCCTTTCTCGCTCTCCGTCTCCTCTTTTCTTTTTTTTGTATAAATAAACTAGCAGATTTGTTCATATATAAATTATTGCAAATTCGAGTCGTTCCCCAGTCGTTGCCTCTTCCAGGGGAAGTCTGCGCCTCAATCTTTGGAAAGGGGAGAGAGTCACGGTTCTCCTCTCTTTGCTTTGTCTTCCTCCTTCTCCTTCTCCTTGTCCTTGTTCTTATCCCTATCCTCCTCATCTTCTGACTAGATTTCTTGTTGCGAATAAAAAACAACGATTTCTTTTGTTGGCCGCCTAATAGTTACTCCAAAAAAAAAGGGATTAATAATTCTAGTTAGATATATATATAAGTATAGGGGATATCGGAGACGTATTGACCGATCTATGGTAAAAGTAATCATAATTAAATTCCCAGCTTCTCAAATTAAGAATTCACTATATATTCCACAGAGAAGGAAGCAAAAAAAATAATATAATTATAATATAAATATGCATGGTTGTTGATTGAAGTTGTTGTTGTTGGTTAATTCTTGGTTACAGGATGCAGGAGAGCCGAAAATGTCGAAAAATCAAAGCAAAGCAAAGAAATCAAACGAAAACGTAATAGGACAAATCCAGAAAATATATATAGAGATACATG
The DNA here is from genome assembly GCA_008042585.1 of Drosophila punjabiensis. Lineage (NCBI taxonomy): Eukaryota > Metazoa > Arthropoda > Insecta > Diptera > Drosophilidae > Drosophila > Drosophila punjabiensis. Next base: position 472,297 of record VNJR01000219.1, read on the forward strand.
TAAGTAGATATAAAAATCTGATTGATGGTTGTTGTTGTTGTTGGATTTATGAGTGTGTCACTCCTCCTCTCTCGCTCTCGCTCTCGCGCTCGCTCTCTCCCAAAAAACGAAACAAACGAAAAAAGAAGGAAAAGAAACAAGCAAAGAAAGCTAATTGAAAAACAAAGTTCGGGGTATTATATAGACGAGTATCGGTTGTAAACGGGGATTTGGTATATCCTAATGCCCTTTCCTCCCTATTTTCCTCTTCTTTGATGTTGATGTTTGTTTTTTCCTTTATTGTGGTTGCTTGTCAAGTTACTTAACTATTAGAGAAAACGCTTGGCTAATGCTTTAATGGCTTTACTGGCTTTAGTGCCTTATAGACCCACCCGTCCCTATTCGCTCGTTTTCGTATCGTTTTGCAAACTGCTTTTTCTGTTTCTTTTTTGTTTTCTTTCTTATATAAAAATGATGCTTGGTTGCTGCTGCTGTTTGTTGTGCTAGGCCTTTGTTTAAACGCTAAAAATTGTTGTTATTACGCCGATTGCGTCCGCGTCACTTCAACTATACAATATATATATATATGTATTTATATGTATAAAGTATATGAGAAATTACAGTATTTTTTGTTTGTAATAATATTCACTAACAATTATTTACTTGTCTGTAGTAAAACGTTTCAAATTTGCGCATAAATTATTGTTATTACTCTTTTGTTTTTCTTTCTTTCTTCCTTTCTATCTTTCTTTCTTTCCTTTTTTCCCCTTCCTCTATCCTTCGCTAATCGTTCCTATATAATTGTTGTCTATGCGAGAGACTGGGCTCAAAGGACACGAGTTCGACGGGGGCTCGCGGCTGCTCGTTTCTCTAAATATAGAAAACACAAACAATCGATGCTCTTTAAAAAAAAAAAGAATTAATTATTAAATTTCTATATAAAATAGGTAATATATATATAGAATTGCATCACCGTAATATATATCTGGGATATATATAAATATTTCGATCTTCGTTTTTAAGTAGCTTTTTTGTGGTAATACTGTAGCAGCCTCCATGTTATCAATAACTATATATATTCTATTATTTTATGAATACTTGCCCCGCGGCCGCCTCTCCCCACCCCCTTAGGAGCCGAACTCATGTCCTGTGAACATCCTGCACACTGAATCCTTTCCTATTTCTGTCTCTACTTTCTTGCTTCATGCACCTCTTCCCTCTCAATTGGTTTTTCTTTCGTTTTTCTATCGAGTTTTTAAGATCTCTTTTTGTTTTGTTGTTAATATATGGTAGAAAAGTTTTTAGTTTTAGTTTTTTTTTGGAGTGTAACTAACAGAGTTGCTTGTTCTTTTGTTTTCTTTTTTGTTTGGAAGATTTCATTGCTGCGTTTTACCTTAAGTTTAAATTTTTTAAAATTTCTCATTTTCCCTTTCTTTTGTTTGTTGTCGTTTTTGTTTTTTTTTTTTTTTTTTTGCTAAGTTAAGTTAAATTTTCTTAGTAGTTTTGTGTGTTGATTTCTTTGTTTCGCTTTTGTGATTCATTTTGACGGCGGCTGCCAAGAACCAGAGCTGCCAGAGTTCAAGTTTTCTCTTCTTTTGTTTTTTTTGTTATATATTGCAATTGTTCCTTATAATCTCATTATTCATTATCCTTTGCCTCAGCCTTTCTCACTGCTTTCTCCACTCACTCACTCTCTCTCTCTCTCTCTCTCTTTCTAAAAGCAGCTTTCTTCCTTCTTCATTTTTGGTTTCATAGTTTTGTTTTTTTGTTCGTTTTAGTTTATGATTTTCGTTACTTAAATGCTAAACAAGAAGAATTTTGCTATTGCAACGCTTTTGGCCGGCGCTTTCTCAGGGTTCTCAAGGTCCTTGGGGTTGAATTTCTTGGGGAGATTGGCAAGGGGCTTGGTTGCTGTACCGTTTCGCCGTTTCGTTGTGTCTCGACACGTGTGTGAGAGAGAGTTGCTCCTCCTCATCCTACTGCCTGCCTTGTTTCTTTCTCTTTCTCTTTCTTATTCTTCTTCTGCCCTCGTCCTTAGTTTCTCTTCTGTCAACTGATTCTTGTCTTGTGTGTGTTTTACACATACTGTTTCTTTTTTTGTTTTTGTTGTTGCGCTTAGTTACCGTTATACCATGCATATTTATATATGTGTGTTGTGTTGTGTTGTGTGTGCTGCTGTGTGTGGTTCGAGTGCTGCGTGTGTGTCGAGTGTTGTGTTCCGAAACGATTCGAGGGGACAAAATCATTCGTTCCCATTCCCGATCCCGATTCCGATTCCGATCCCGATCCCGATCCCGATCCAGCGTCGCCGCCCTACTTGGCCTTGTTGGTCTTGAAGCTGACCTGGAGCACCCGGTTGCCCATGGTGTAGCCGTTGAGCGCCCGTATGGCCATGGCCGCCTCGTCGTAATTGGTCATCGAGACGAAGCCATAGCCCTTGCACTGGTTCGTTGTGGGATCCTTGACGATCTTCACCGATTGCACAGCCCCGAAGGGACCGAACAGCTGCCACAGCGCTGCCTCCTCCGTTTCTGGCGCCAGATTGTATATGAATATCGGATAGGCACCGCCCGGTCCGCTGGCCAGCGTCGTGGCAGCCGCCGCCGCAGCACCCAGTCCGTTTGGCAGCATCACGTCCAGCATGTCGCCGGCCATGGGCGAGAATCGTGCCAGGCCCTTGTTGACGGGCGTGTGCATGGCGCCGCCGATGCGTCGCACCAGCTGCGGGTTAAGGAATGCGGGCAGCTGCGGCTGGATGATCTTGCTGGTGCTGCCCGGCGTATTGGAGAACTTGACCACAATGGGATCCGTGCAGCTCGAGGGCGTGGTGCCGTTGAGGGCAATGATGGCCCGTGTGGCCTCCTCCCGCTTGTCGAACCGTATGAAGCCGACGCCCTTTGTCTGCGTATCGTTGCCGGCATTTTGGAGAATGCGCGATGTGATGATCGCACCGAAGGGCGCAAATATGGCCTCCAGCTCCTGCTGGGTCATAGTTTTCGGCAGCCCCGAAACGTACAGATTGGCGCCCTTGATGGCATCCGACGAGGGACGGGCGAACGACACCTTGATGGTCTTGTTCTGCAGACGCAGGCCGTTCAGCACATTCACCGCCTGCTCGGCATCCTGCGGCCGGACATAGTTGACGAAGCCATAGCCAAGGCTCTGGCCCTTGCTGGGCGCCTGCGGATTGAGCGGATCGATGTACACCTGCGACTTGTCGCGTATCAGCTTCACGGACTCGATCTCGCCGACGCTGGAGAAGAGCGAACGGATCTCGTCCTCGGTCATTGTTTGCGGCAAGTAGTTCACGATCAAGTTGGTGCGGGTCTCCGTGCTGCCGTTGCTACCGTTCTGGGCGCCGCCGCCGACGCCAACTCCGGCGTTGCCGTTGGTATTGGCCTGCGCCTGTTGCGGCTGAGGCACTACGGCCTGCTGGACTGCGGCCGCCTGCTGCTGGACCACTGCCGCTGCTGCTGCCTGTTGTTGCACCACCGCCGCTGCTGCCTGCTGCTGTTGCTGTTGTTGCGCCTGCTGCTGCTGCTGCTGCTGCTGGGCGACCACCGCCTGCTGCTGCTGCTGGAGCTGCTGGGTAACGGCCGCCGCTGCCGCGGCCACCGCCTGCTGTGTCTGCTGTTGCTGCACCTGCAGTATTGCCTGCTGAACTTGTTGCTGCTGCTGCTGCAACTGGGCAGCGGCGGCCACAGCAGCCGCATTCTGTACTGGAGCGGCAGCCGCATTGGTTGCCGCCACTGCCGCGGCAGCCGCCGCACTCTGCATTAGCTGCGCCTGTGTGTCCACTCCGCCGCCGGCTCCGGTGTTTGCCATCATAAAGTCCACTGGATTGGATTCGAGTTCGAGTTCGAGTTGGAGTTAGAGTAGGAGTTGAAGTTGGAGTTGGTGTTGGTGTTGCGATGGGTGTTGAGTTGGGTGACACGACGAGGACCAACGCAGGGGCAGGCGCATGGAAAAAATAGTTAAATGTCAAGATTAAACCATTTGCATGTTGTGTTAGTAAGTGTCTAAAGAAGACGCGAGCCTTGGCTTGGTTAGTTTGGCTCGCCAAGCTACTAGTTAGTGTCTCTATAAGAGGGTTAGGTCGAGGGAATTAGGTTAAAGATTCAGTTGCTGTGCAGAATCCGGTTTCTAAGAACATATTATAGCTACTCCTCTAGTTAAGCTTATCTCTAAACCAAAAAAAGTCCACAGATGACGAATTTGTGTTTTGTAGTTAATTACTCTTTCTTTCGTCCATAAAAAGGAATTCCAATTTATATGCGGTTAGGGAACACTTTATTATTTGTTCTATTTATCAATCGGAAGGACAATCTTTTCAAGGAAATTACTGAAATTATAATCTAGTTTCTTTTTACACCCACTGAATACTGAATATTAGTAGTATTTTGTTATATTAGTTAAAATTAGTACGATTTCCGGGTGTTTTAAAGAACTCGAGCTGTTAGAAAGCTGGCAACCCTGTTCGCTCTCCTTTTTAAGGGTTAGGGGTTAACGGTTAACGAATAGTTAAAGGAGCTTTGCTCACTGGCGCCGCCCAGCGGCACACTTACTTGGCATTAGTCTCAGTCAAGTGCTCTCACCCGCTCTCACTCCCACTCTACCTAGCTGCGCCTCTCCCACAGACACGCCCGCAGACACAATCAAAGCTCGCAAAGCAGACACAGGCACACACACACACACACACACACACACACGCCGGCACAGGAACAAATACACCCACACACGCGCACACACCTCGGCGAATTGATGAACTGAACTTTACTGGATTCGCCGCTTCAGTTCTGCGTTTCGCTGATTTATGTGCTTTCGTTGGCTTTTGTCTTAGCGGCGCCTTTGATTTTATTCCCGTTCAAGCGCGACAGCGTTTTAATTCGGTTTGGTTAGATTTATAAAGCGTGCGATGATGGCGAGACCAGATCCGCTGCGTCCCAGGCACACGATGCTTCTGAGGCGAGTGCAGGACCTTCTCGCCAGGCTTCTCGCTTTAGCCGCTCTTTTGCTCTTGCTCTTGCTCTCTCTCCCACTCCACACATCCGCCGCCTCCTCGCATTTCTTTTCGGCAAACTGTTACAGCTCTCTGCGAATGTAGATGTATGTGTGCACATACACACCCCGCCCAGTTATGTAATGCGACGGCATCAGGAGGGTTAACAGGGGGTGGCCGGCCAGGATATGCGAGAAATCGACTCGCACCCCTTGGGACAACACCAAAAATGAGCAGCAGGCATGCGACCCACCCTTAGCCAAACAAGTTGTAATATTTCCTTTTGCGAAAAATCATAAACGCGCTGGTTGGGGGTTCTATGGAACTTGGCACCGCTTAAGGGTTAAACGCGCGGCACTGCCACCCCCTAAGCTCGGCCGCCGCTTACATGGCGACGGCAGGGGTGCCTTCTCTCTCGCGTCTGGCAATGCTGTCAGGGCAGCAGCGCAAAGGCAGCGGGGGACGGAGAGAGAGAGAGCTGTTGCTCGAGCCAGCCAGCGGATGTGTCGCTCGGTTCAATGAACTAGTCCGACAGAGAGACCAAGGGCTGACCCAAGAGATGATCTTCAGAGAGCCATTTTAGTAATGGAGGGAGAGCAGCTAAAAGAACCGTTTTATAAGTTGCACTATGGGAAATATATCCTATCTGTTTAGAAAAGAGACATACCCTTCATATTCATACAAAAAATGGTATGATATAAAGAAAAAACAGCTGAGAAAACAATTGCAATTTAGTTTTGGAAATGTCCTTTAGCGATTAGTTTGTTAATTTGTTAGAAAATATTTTATCTAGGCCAAAAACAATTTAATATCAAAATAGTAATCCCATTTATTTAAAAACGTTTAATTATTTCAGCTTTGCTTCGTTCGTATTAGTCAATAGTTCCGTTACTCGCCTGGCCAATTCGCACCTTTCCCCTGTACGGCCGAAAGAGTCAAAAGGTCAGACAAACACACACACACATCATCGTCAGTCCCACCAACTCGCTCAAAAATCCACACCCACGCAAAGAGACAGTGGTCTCGCTGACTCAACTATTGCCATGGCAACCGCGGGACACCCGCACCCTTTGAGAGAGCGTCCTGCTCGCGTGATCTCCGTTACAATTGCTTATGGCTAAAAGTGGTTCGTCTTCAAATACTCACTTGTTTTGGGTTACAGGGAGTGTGTTTTTGCAGTAGTTTCCAAACGAAATTTATGAATTGCCTAGTCGTCCTCTCTCTCTCTCTCTCGCTATATATCCTTTTTGGGCCGACGCCTCGGATTGCTTGCGCGCGCGCTCTCACGGCGCTATCCTCTTGCACTTTCGCGCTCTCGATATCGCTCTCTCTCTCTCACACTCGCCGGTGGTCCAGGACTTGAGTTCTCGTTTTCGGCGTTGTTTTTGTTGCTAATTGCAATCGTTTTTGTTAATAAATAGACGCTGGCGTCGCTGCCGTCTGATGGGTACAAAATCAAAATAAAAACAAAACAAAAAAAGCGGTAAGTCAATGTGTGTGTTTGCTATTTGTTACTTGTAGTTGTATTTGTTGTTGTTATGAGGGTGTTGTTTGTTTGTCAGTGTGCGCTGTTCTTGTTCTTGTGCTTGTTATCGCAAATCGATTTTATCGATTTCCCCCTCCATCACTCAACATTCATATTTCACAAAAAAAAAAAAAAAAAAGAAAACATACATATAATTAATGTAGCAAAAACATTTTGTTTTTGTTTGTTATACAATTGTGTTGTGTCCGTGTGGCTGCTATTTTTGCGTTATTCCGAATACCCAAAGCCAAATGCTCATTATAACAGTATCCGTCTCTATCAACTCTCTCTATGCTTCCGACTCGTCTCTGTTGGCCTGCACTGATTTGTGTATTGTTTTTGCTGGTCAACGGGGGGGGGCAGTGGGAGGGCGGCAAGTGGAGACTCTCACACTCCTTTCCCTTCCAAATACATTGTATGGCTGCCTCAACTGCTACATATACACTTGCACACACGTTAAGGAGATGCGTTTGTATTTGATTTTGTTAAAACACGCACAGAATTCTACGTACTCTCGGCTCTCCGAAACACACACATACACAAGAACACTTAGTATCTATAAGGCATTTGTTGTTATTTTCCTTATTGTTGGAACTAAACACGCGCTATTCTTTTTTTTTTTTCTAGTGGTCTAATTTTCAAAAAACGTTTTTGAATATACATGCGGACAGTGTGTGTGTGTTTGTGCGGCGGGGTCTTTTGGAACTGTCCTAATTTGTATTTCCGCGCGTTATTCCATTCAAATTGTGTTATTACTTTGTAATAATAATGCTTGATTGTGTGGTCTGGTCGCGGTGGTGTGCGTTTGCTTTTTATGGCAACCGGCGTTTTGTTTACTGCAAATATCTGCCACCCCCTGGCTCTCTCACCCGCACCCGCACACCCATACCGTTGTCCTGTTCTCGCCTGGCTAAATTCGTCTTCTAAGGGCTAACTTCTCGTTTTTGTTGCTGGTGCGTACAATGCTCATGCTCCTTCCACATAAAATCGATATGTTAGCTGCGCCCTTTTCGCCACTCACGCTCTTGCCTAGCTCATCTCCCTCTTTCACCATCGCACACATACACACACACACACAACACACGTATACGAAGAGCCAGCGATTACAGATACACAGCACACAGGCGGCGGCGACGGCGTCGCATTAGCAGTGGATTTTTAACACTATTACTAACTCTCCTGTCCAGCCGCCCCCCCCTCTCTCACCGGACAACCGTCGTCCCACTTTCTTGCAGGTTTGCTGAACTTTTTCGGCACCCCCGCCCCTTCACTTTCCACGTTGTTAGGCGTTGAATTGCATATTGTTTTTCCCTATTAATATTTGTGTTTTGAGTATAAAACTTCCACCGAACACACACACACACACGCACGCACACCCACAAGCAAGAATAGCGAGCAGAAAAAAAATAACAGAAAGAAAATACATTCATAGAGAGGCACTCATATATACAAGATATATGTATGTACATATGTATAATTGCACAATTATGCAGCGCAGCGCGGATCATTTGGCAGAATTGTACAATTTCATAGCATTTGTTGTTGGTCTATCGTCGCTGTTGTTGTTATTATTGTTGGTTGCACAAGTCGGAGCTGAGAGTATCCGTAAGATATTCTTACACTTTTCTGTTTGTTTGAGATACGCTCGTGTTTATTGTTGTTGTTACAGTTTGCTGAATTCTTTCTATTATCCAGTTAATATTGTTTTCACTACCAAAAAAAAAATCAATTGGCGAAATAACACACAGCACGAAGTTTGGAAAAAAAAAAAATACAGGCTATAGCGTATATTACTAACAGTGCACAATAGAACCGTGGAGCGATATCGAAAGTGTAAATAAAAACCAATTCAGCTTTTTCCCCGTCAAATCTGGCTTTTTTCAAAGTCAAATGGCGGGAAGAAACTGTTCAAAACTCACGCCACGAAGTGAATCGGATCGAAGGATCTGTGTACCGGCCGGACGTCGAATTTTGAAAAAATAAAATGTTTTTTCGAATGGCCTGCCTGCACTTGTATTTATAGGTTTCTCCAAAACCCCGAGCAGAGGGCTGCTGAGTGCGCTCTCTCTCGCAAGCCAAGAGAGGGTGGTGAAGAGTATTTCTCTCGCGCGCCTCTGTAGGTAGTGCTGCCAGTTCCGCTCCCGTCAAATCTAGCCTTTTTACTGGTTCTCAGCTTGAAAAATTCCATATAACAGTTTGCAGTGTGAATTTTGGCTAATAAATTTAGCCGAATTTAGCTTCTTTTCTTGTTAATTAATTGTTAATTAAGGGATTAAATCACAAGAATTTTCTTATATCTCTTACATGAATACATACTTTTTGTATGCTATATATTTTAATTTATATGTATATATATAATTATAAAAAACCAAGTTTTAATAGTTGTTAAAAATCCAAATAATATTCAGCTTTTCCACCACCTACCCCTTCGAATAATTTTTGTTAGAATACAAAATTCGCATCTCTGTTTGCTTCTCATAGAGAAAAAAGAGAGCGCGGCGCAGCAGCAGCGGTGAAATGAAACAAATGCGACTCAAATTTAGTGACGTCGGCAGAGAACTCTGCTGCGGCAGCGAGAGAGCGTAGGGCGACATGGGCGTAGACCGAAAAAAATACGCCCTTTGATTTTCAAAAGACTTCTACTATGGCCACAACGACCCCCTTTCCTCCCCTGAAAGAAAGCAACTGCGCTCTCCAGTCGTTCTCTCTTTATAGCTGCACCGCAGGCCAAACACCAAAACAATACTTGCCGCAACTGAAACGAACTGATCAACGGTATTATTGCTACCCCCGAATAGTTAATACTATGTTTTAGCCATTGGACATTCGTTGTTTAATCAGAAGGTTAAAATAACACACGAAATTAGTGTGTTAAATAGCCGGCAGCTTAGATAGAGCGAGCAGCTGGAAGGCAGCGAGAGGCAGGAAGAGTGGCGTTGCTAAGCCTAGTGTTGTCCCGATCCCTCCTGCCTATCGGCTTTCTATCGTTCTATCGAAAGAGAGTCTATCGATCGCATTGCCCTGGTTTCTTTCTAGTAATTTTAACGATCTCGTTTGGCTTGAGGTTTCGTTTCGTTTCGTTTTGTTTGCCTGGCAAGGAGGAGGTCGTCAACCGTTTTATGATGCCCACTACCATTATTATCCTTGCCAAATAGCCGCCGCTGCTGACTGCTAAGGGCTGTTTTCGCCCGCCGTTCTCTTGTTTTTTTGCACTAGACGAAGTAAAGTAAAGCCACCACCAATGTTTGGCGTTGGGGTGGTTTCGGCTTGGGTTTCCGTGTGGCATGCTTTGCCTCGGAGCACTACACTACCACCAACACCCCCTACCGTAGCCGAAAGGAGAAAGGAACCCAAAAACCAGGACCCATTTTTTCCAAGAGGCGGCCGGCCGTTCGTTCGTTCAATTTAAAGTGCAATCCTGTCTCGTTTCCCTTCGCCAGCGTTGCGTGCGTGTGCTTAATTGCGCTTGTATTCGGTACTCGACACGCAGGATATAGCTATAGCTATGGCTATAGCCTCAGCCACCCCCCCGGCTACTTCCTGTTCCTGTGCCCGTGCCCGTGCCCGTGCCCGTGCCATGTGCTGATTTCAGCTTTGTTCCAATTTTACATGGCCGCCGCGGCGGTGGAATTGCGAGAATTGTAACGCCACTTTTTCGCAGGACTTTGGGGGTGGTTTTCGTCCTGCTTTCCTTCCGATGAGGGGTGGTGTGACACCACCATCGCCATCGCCAGCACCAGCGAAGCTTGTCCGCGCCGGAAATTCGGGCTGCGACTCGGATTTGCATTCAGACAGATCGGCGTCGCAAGTGTTTGGTTAGCACTCGCAGGAATCTGCATATGAATGGTAATCCCAGCCCGATGAAGGACCCAACAGTGGCGGTCGAAGCTATGTGCACCTCAAGGAGTCAGATCCTTTGTCATTTTATGTGTATGAGTATATATTATGTAATGAAAGTTGGCATTTGTTCGTTGTTTTTCAACAAACATACATTTAAAGTATACTTTATATTGGATATTTCATCTATTTCTTACGATTGTAAAGTAATGTTCTTGAAATGGGATCAAATTCGAATTTTTACAATAAAATCTTTGGCATGCCATGACTCCCTGTCTCGCAGGGTATAATTATTATTATCAGGAAGTTTTTACGGCCCTATTAATCATGTATATATATATATATGTAATGTTATAAGTTTTGTATATATATCTCCTGTTAGTTTTTCATTTAATTCCACCAAAATGTATGAATTCATAATAATCCAACTAAAAGTTGGGTCCCTGTCTTCTTATTTTAGTCAGGAAGTATTTCCGGCCTCATAAATCATATATATTTTTGATCAGCATCAACAGGGGAATAGATCTAGCCTTGTCCGGCAAGAAACAAAAATTAGCAATTTTTTTTTTAAACATTTTATAAGGGGTTACATCTTCAAAATAGTCAAAATTTGACAAAAGTTTAATATATCTCAAAGTTTAATAATTAATAATAATTATTTTGTATGCCGATTTGTTAACGGAATAGAAACTAACACAGAAGAGCTTTCCGAATTGAAATTTAAACATTTTTGACTGAGTTATGATCAATTTGAAACAAAAATAAAACAAATTTCGGCTTCCGGAATTTAGCTTCCTTTCTTGTTATGTTTTTTTATATTTTCATTAATATAGCTTCCTTTCCTTTCTTGTTTTTATTTATTTATATTTTCAGAAATATAGATAACTAATATCGAAATGTAGATATATCAAAGTTTAACATTTTTTCGATATAGATTAAGTAAGTAAGATTGTTGGGCTCAATTCCTATTATCCGGAAACAAAAGAGTATTTAATGAATTTAATAGAAGCTGAAGGAGTACACAATACAACAAATTGTGACTTCCATTTAGTTGATATTCAAGTGATATCTTTTTTGGTCTTATCTTGCATATCAATTATCCAATAATTATTCGTATTTTTCGCTAACAGATAGCACTTGGTGGCCGCGTGCTCCTCCTGCGTGTCCCAAAATAGTAGGCAACACATTTTTTTGGATCCGGGAAAGGGCAACCGAAAAGGGTTGCCTAATCCGTTTTAGCCACGGAATAAGACAAAACAACGAAACAACAACAGGGCGTTGCAACAAAGCGGGGTTTCGGATAAAGAAAAAACAACATAACGCAGGACCAACACAGGATTACAACAAAGCTGGAAATACAAATGGAAGTGGAAGTGGAGGGCAGGGGATGGTCGTCTGCCTCTGCCTCTGCTCTTTTTCCCGGGGCGTTGGTAACGGCGGAGGGGAGGACGCCGAAGCGAGTCCTGACTGGCAGTGATGCCTGTGACCACCCCTTAGGCAACGTGTAAACATTACGAGGCGAAAGTCCTTGTCCTCGGACACGGGAGACAGGAGCAGGACGAGAAAACAGGAACAAGGATGGCTCGAGGGTCCTGAGAAAGGGAAGTGAAAGGAATGGAAAAACTTGGTCATGATACACACCTTCTTTTTCTTTGTGTTGTTCCTTTAGAATCACCATCAGCACCTACATCTCCCAATGCTCCCTGCTCCTGCTCCTTCTCCTCCTTCTCCTGCTGCTCCTTCTCCTGCTGCTCCTGCTCCTTCTGCTCTAGCTCCTGCTCCTGCTCCTCCTTCTCCTCTGCTCCTACTCCTGCTCCTGCTGCTCCTGCTCCTTCTCCTGCTCCTTCTCCTGCTCCTTCTCCTGCTCCTTCTCCTGCTCCTTCTCCTGCTCCTTCTCCTGCTCCTGCTCCTCCTTCTCCTCTGCTCGCATTTGCATATTGATCCTTAGGGCGCTATTAACTTGGCACGTCTCACTGCACCGTTCCCTCTCTCCCTCCCTTCCTTCCCTTCCCTTTCCGATCTATCTCCGGATCCGGATTTCGCAGCTGAGCACGACCTGGGCACCGACAGATGCAGTTTCCCCCGAAACTCGATGGTAATAATCATAAAAATTACCATAAGACACCGGGCTTGGTTTTAGGTTCTGAGCTCTGAGCTCTGGGAGTTGTTCGGGAGCAATGCACGATCGTTACAGGGGTGATCTCGCAGGACATTCGGCACTGAATCGTGGCATGTGTTTTCCCTCTCTCCACTGCAACGGCGTCCTTTTGGCTGCTCCTGCTCCTGCTCCTGCCATTGTTGTCCTCCCTCCTCGCTCGCTCGCTTGTGTGTTGCTGTGTTTTTGTTGCCGTTTTTCCTTTTCAGTAATTTTTCAGCATTGTCGCCGTGCAGCTTGCTGCTCTTGTTCTACTTTCGAATATTCCCCCTTCCCAACTACCGATTTCCCGAATCGGATTCGGTTGCAGTTGCAAGGACTCGCCACCTGGCATACTAATCAGGATCACGAATTACTCACGGCGAATGGGGAGAAGGGAAAGTTAATAGCAAGGAATTTTTTATTAAAGAGAAAGTTGAATTGGAAACAGGGAACAATCCTTTGGGATCTGCAGGGAATTCCATTTAAGTTTGTGGAATGTAGATAAGGATATTATGTACCTATATTCATATTTAAAATATTTGATAGGACGGGAGGAAGAAAGAGAGATTTGTGCAAGGATCAGAGGATAATAAAGTACCTCTTAGCACTATGCTGAAGCCTCTGATGATGTTCCATTGGGTGTGTTAGGACAGGACTTTCCTAGAGATCAATCCTATGAATAAGGAACCTTTTTTTCTGGGGCTTTGACCTTTGAACTCTGGAAGGGGTTAGATGTAAATTCTCCAATAAAGAGACAGGAAAATCCCTTAAAAATCCTTTCCCGACCTATCCCATTCTCTGGCTCAAAGAAGTAAAGTTCAAAGAAACTTGAGGCTCGTTTTGGCACTCTCTCTTTCTCTCTCTCTCTCTCTCTCTCTCTCTCTCTCTCCCTTGCTCCCTTTTCAAGGATCAATAACAGAGGGGACAGATCCCTAAATTATCCTCGCACACACACACACACACGCAGCATGTATGTAAGACACCCCGCACTTTAGGGGCTTCGTTCGTGCTCCTTGGAGGGGAACCCACGACTATTTGTTTACACGTCAGCTGTCCATATTAGTACCTGCATATATATCCTTTTGAAGGATGCAGCCCCATATCCACTGGGCCATGTTCCATCCCATTGATCTCTCGCCCCGCGTTCTGCTTGTCATTCCAGTTTGCCAAAGGATCAGTTGGTTTACATCGGACTGAGGGACATTGACCCCTACGAGGCGTTCATTCTGAACAAAGTCGGGATACGATACTACGCGATGGATGTGAGTACACTGAGAGAACCAAAATCATTATTTATTTTATTTAATTTACAAGTATGAATATTATAAGGAGGGTTCAGAATCTTCGTGTGATGTCATAAATAACCTTTTGATATATTATTTATGTCTAATGCTTATAAACAAAAGAGTTTTTGTTTTGGAGTTGTTAAGTTTGTGCCTCAGGACATTATTATTATCCAGTTTTTTAGTTGTAATAATTAGGATTGGGAAATAATAATAAGATAATAATAGATAAGAGAAAAGGAATAAAAGATAATAAGAAATAAGAAAAAGTTTTTTTTTGCTTAGATATGAATCCCTTAAAAAATATCATATAAAAAGAAATCTAATTTAAAGTTCCTATAATATTTTTATACCTTTGCAGGGTATTACAACATCATTTAAAAATAATTATGCTGATTTGTTAACCTTAAAAAAACTGACACAGAACAGCTTTCCAAATTGAAAAAGAATTATAATTGAAATTGAAATAAATGCATTTTTGGCTTAGTTATGATATTTGAAAAACTTGAATTTTTTAGTAAATTTGTAGCATTTTTTATTTATATTTATTTCCTTGCAAGGCATTTAAATATTAATCATAAGCCTGCAACAAAGTCAAGGAGTTGCTTTTCTTTATTTTCTAAATTTTTAATAGTGTTTACTTAATCTAATCGAAATTAACATAGAGCAGTTTTCCGAATTGAAATTAATGATTTTTTGGCTGATTTACGATGGATTTTCCTGCAAGGATATATGTATAAACATCGGCTTCGAAGTTAGCTTCTTCTCTGGTTAGTTTTCATAGAAACTTTTCGAATTAAAATGCTTTTTTCCGATCCAATTTCACTCTGCAACTTAATACAAACTTTAACCTCCCGAAGTTATTTTACTTCCTTGTTCCAGCTTAATTGTTTTCAAGGTCTGACTCCTGGGAATTAGCTCAGGATCAGGATACCAAAACGAGTCAGTGTTTTTTTCTCTCCGTGTGCCAAAACCTAGAGAATGTCTGTCTACCTAGACTCTAGCGCCGATGAGATAGATCCTTTTATACCCAAAATTCCTTGCACTCTCGGATCCGTTTTTTTCGGGTTTCCATTCTGTTCGGTTGCAGTTGTTGTGAAAATTGTAAATTCCGGTTTCTCCCCCTCGCGCAGGATCAGATGACGATCGTGCGTGACTGCCGAAGGGCATTACACACACACACACACATGCAGGACTTGCTCCTGCATCCTTCGTGCGCGTTGTAAGCTTGGCCATTTATAGGGGTTGCGAGGGACAGAGGACAGCCACCCCTTCTTGCTGCCATTCCAATCCACTGCCCCTGTTACAGGACTTCCCTCTTGCTGCATACGATTCGAACGGATCCTGGCGGTGGTGGCGGCTCTCACAGAAATAGGGAAAAACTATGAATTACGTGCCCGGCCACATCCTGCCTGGTTGGCATCCTTGTCCTCTCGTTGCCTTGCATTATTTATGGCTCGTGCAAAATCGACAACGTCCGACGACCGTTGAAAAATGGTCCTAATGCTCCTGCCCCTGCCCCGGCCCCCTCCCTTTGAGCGATTTGTGAACCAAAGCTGCAAATTTATGATCGCTCATTAGTTCAATCGCAATCGGAATCGGTTTCGAGAATTGGAATATGCGAAAAACTAGGCTCTAAGGCAAAGGGAAGTCGCAGTTGTACAGTTGCGATGGCACACAATCGGCGTTAATTGCCAATGTCAGCGATTTTAGGGCCAAGCTGGCAGAGGAATGCATCCTCGGGCTTAATCAGCATCAGCAGGCGAGTCTGTATTTTGGATGATCCAAGATCTAAGCTATCTACGCAAATCTATAACTTTATAAATAATTAGCACATATTTCCGGATTTTTATATAAACATTAAGTCTTAAGGATTCTTCTGACAACATCTAAGTAATAAAATATTCATATAACTTAGAAAAACAGCTTACAGAAACCTAATAGGTTCCTGTTGATTGTTTTAATAATAGACCTCTCAAGCGCTTAAACCATGTCTTAGACAGGCTTTGCCCTAATTGTTGCAATATAATAATTATTATATTATATTGTAATTAATTGTTAATTATAATTTATAGTAATTATTATTGTTGAAACTATTCCTATGGTTAATTATGATTTTGCATACATGGAAGTATATTTAAGAAAGAGCCTGCGGTCGTGTTACCAAAAATTGTACTACAAATAGCTTGTACATTGCAGGTAATGCAACGAGAAAAAGATAGGCTCCCAATTTAATGTTAGCTTAACAACGAGAAAAAAAGCTAAATTCGGAAAGACGAAATTTCTTATAGTTTCAAATTAATCATAACTCCAACAAGAAAGGAAGCTAACTTCGGCACGCCGAAGTTTGTATACCCTTGCAGATTCCAATTGTATCAATAATAATCGATCCCAATTTAATATACATACATTTTTTACAGTTTTACATTTTTTCACATTTTACATGTAAAGTAGAATTTAATTTTTCTCCACGTTTACCGATCGTTTGTATGGCAGCTATACGATATAGTCGTCCGATTCTTATGAAATTTACAACAAAATTCTGAAAAAAATATGAAATACTTGTATCTCAAAGTAGAAGAAATTATGTTGAAAACTGACAAAGCTATAATTTTTTTTCTGAAAATTTTACGGCCGTTCCTATGGCATCTATATGATAAAGTAGTCCGATTTTTATAAAATTAAATCAAAAAATCTGAAACAATATAAAAAGCTCATAGCCGACAGTTGATCAAGATATGTTTAAAAACAGTGAAGTTATAATTTTTTTTCAACAAATTCACGGATCGTTTGTATGGCAGCTATATGATATAGTTGACCGATCCGGCTCGTTCCGACATATATACGAGTGAGAGTATATAGAAGACTATCTGCAAAATTTCATTCAGATAGCTTTAAAACTGCAGGACTAGTTTGCGTAGAAACGGACAGACGGACATGGCTAGATCGACTAAAATTAGAATATTTCAATTCAAGGGTATAATGATAGCATAGAAAATGCTATTTTTCTTAATGCACAAAGCTCTGTATGGTTACGAGGTATCTTGAATCCGAGCACACTCTTAAGCTTAAGCTTTCCTACTCTGGAATCTGGAATCCTCTGTTCCTTACTCCTGAATAAACTACAATATTAATCACTAAACTCATTCCACACTTTGTAATTTCTCTCAAAACACAGACCATCGACCGCGTGGGCGTGCCCAAGATCATTGAGATGACGCTGGACGCTTTAGATCCGCAGAACAAGATCCATGTGAGCTTCGACATTGACGCTTTGGACAGCAATGTGGCGCCCAGCACCGGAACAGCAGTGCGCGGCGGGCTGACATTGCGCGAGGGCATCAGCATCGTGGAGGCGCTGCGGGACACCAAGCGGGTGCAGGGCGTGGATCTGGTGGAGATAAACCCGAAGCTGGGCAGCGATCGAGATGTTCGCACAACCGTAGAGTCCGGCCTGGAGATCCTGAAGAGCATGTTCGGCTACCGGCGATCTGGGAAGTGGAGCAACATCGACACCGGCATCCTGGGCAGCGACTAAAGCCAACATTATATTGTGTGCCATGTTTTTTTTTTGCGTATATTAATTAATGAGGGAATAAAAAACTTAGTCTAATCTTTAGAGCTCCTCGAGATTCGGCTGTGTGGCTGGGCTAAAGGCCAGCTTTGAGCTTGGGCTGCGCCGCCGGCAGATAGGCCGAAATGTCCACGCTGGCCATCAGGTTGGCCGTCTGCAGCAGCTCGTTGACTGGCGGCGGCTGGGGCTGGGGCTGCGCTACCGCAACCGCTGGTGGGGCTGCCTGAGCACTTGGCGGGGACTTGGCCAACCTGTGGTACAGCTGCGGACAGAAGACGCGAATGAGGCGCCGCTGGACGCCCAGCAGCAGCGCATTGATGGCGCCCGAGATGACAATGATGCCGGAAATGATCGAGCAGAGGCGGATGGCGAAGGTCAGCAGGTGGTCGCGATCGTTGCCCACCACAATCTTGAGGGCCGACCAGTCGTACTTGAAGTAGATGCCCGGCGAGCCATACGAGTTCCGTTCCGAGTCTGTGAAAGGCAAGTTCTTGAAGAGATTGCTGAGCTCAGGATACGATGCTTCTCTTACCTAACTTCCTTACATTCTCCGTGACGGCGTACTGGAATGTGTTGATCGTGCTGAACGTCTGGTGGATCTCCGTGGGCACCACCTTGAGGAAGTACTGCACGGTGGTGGCCTCCTCGTGGATCAGGGTCTCATCGCCCTCCAGCGGCTGAACGATGCGCCGCGAGTACTGCCCGAAGCTGAGCCGGTTAATGCGATGCGTAAAGTTGGCCGGCATGCGGCGCAGCTCGATCATCCAATGGTCCTCGAACAGGCCCACCACCGGCTGAGCACCGCCCACCAGATGCAGCACACCGGCCACCTTGTTGATGCCGAGAGTGCCGTGCAAGCGGCACGCATCGAACTTGCTCTCCGGCTCTCCGCCGCCCGGATTCCGATGGAAGTCCAAAGCGACGGGCAGCGGGGCAGCGGCAGCTGGAAAGTGGGGCGATGCTGCGGGACTCTCGTGCATCGGATGCGGATCCCGCATGATGTCCTTGAAGAGCACATCCGCCACCGAGTGGAACTCCTCGCGCAGATAGTGATTCTGGATCTGGATGGCCTGGAACTGGAGGCGATCGTGGTCGGACATCTGCCACCAGACGCCCTCCCGCTGCAGCGTCCCATAAGCGAAGACGTCCTGCTGCGTCTCGTCCATCAGATCGATGCCCGAGAGCGAGGCGCAGGGCATCGCCACGGTGATGTCCACGTGCATCTGCACCTGCTCGTCCAGCGCAATGTCCGGCTCGAACTGGTACACGATGTCCGTCTCGTGCCAGTAGTAGTGCAGCTCCGTGTACACCAGGTAGACGATCAGCAGGCGACTGAGCAGGGAAACTAATGGAAAGAGGACAAAGTTATGCCGTGGCACTCATCACCCTTCACTTCATGCTCTCCATGCGCTTACGTGTCCCGCCAATCTCCGTGGTCTCCGTGTACTTCTCCGGCACCTTCTTGAACGCGTCCAGGTTCTTGGCGAACTCCAGCAGGTTGCTCTTGTCGCCCCGATACCGCAGCGTGGCCGTCATCTTGCCCGGAACTGTCCAAGTTCTTGTTGACTCAAAACGCCTCCAAGTTGACACGTCGCGAAGCCTCCGTCAAGCTGTTCGCCGCCGCCTCCTCTGACGCCGCTGCTCTTCAGTGCATTGCCAGCATATGATTTACGGGAATTCTGGCACATCCACCTATTTGAAATTGTTCAAAAACTAGCTTTTGGAATTGGAAATAAAATAAAAACAGGCTCCTGCCGGAATAAGCGGGTTCAGTGTTGCCAGATGCCCAAGTATCGCATGTGCACTACAAAATATATCGAAATCTATGCAATATAGCTAGATCTAGCTAGGAAATAGCCGTATTGGCAGCCCTGATTACAAAAAGATGCCTTGAAACTAGCGAGGACAAGAACCAAAGAGGAAGTGAATTGGTTTTGTGTATTTAAAAATATCGATACACGATACACGATAAGCCCAAATGCGGGCTTAATCTACATAAATTAAGCAAACCTCCTATTTTTGTTTACCAGGCGAACAGAAACAGCAACAAGGTGCCCAGCAGCAAGCAAATTGCGGTAAGCTCTTAAAGACTTCTGCAGTCTGCATGCAACTGTTCTTTCAAAACGTAAACAATCGCGACTAGCAAATAACGGTTCTTTCAAAATGGCCGCCCTTTGTTTACGTTTGAATTGACCAATCAGAGAAGAGCTTTTCGTTCCCCTTTTTTGAGATCCGTTACTTCAGGATCTTTAAAAGAAGTCGCTCAGCTGCTTGCTTAATTTTCTGTTTGCCTGGTACTCACATCGCGGTTCGGGCGATTTTATAAGGGCGAATCGATTGAATTCGGGTGTAAAGTTTAGTTTAAATTGGTTTTGTGCCTACCAGGCCAACAGAAATACCAACAAGATGCCCAGCAGCAAGTAAATTGCGATGTGCTTTTAAAACCTCTGTGGCCCGCATGTAACGGTTCTTTCAAAATGTAAACATTGGCTTTCGGCTGCAGGTAACGGTTCTTTCAAAATGGCCGTCCTTTGTTTACGTTTGAATTGACCAATCAGAGAAGAGCTTTTCGTTCCCCTTTTTTGAGATCCGTTACTTCAGGATCTTTAAAAGAAGTCGCTCAGCTGCTTGCTGCTTTTTCTGTTTGCCTGGTACTCACATTGCGGTTCGGGCGATTTTATAAGTTTTTCTTGGTTTAAATTGTTGTTGTTTTTGTCAATTGCAGACTCGAAGCTACATAAATTGAAGAAATTTCCGATTTTTGCCTACCAGGCCAACAGAAACGGCAACAAGGTGTCCAGCAGCTTTTAAATTCTCTGTGGCCTGCATGTAACGGTTCTTTCAAAATGTAAACATTGGCTTTCGGCTGCAAGTAACGGGTCTTTCAAAATGGCCGTCCTTTGTTTACGTTTGAATTGACCAATCAGAGAAGAGCTTTTCGTTCCCCTCTTTTGAGATCCGTTACTTCAGGATCTTTAAAAGAAGTCGCTCAGCTGCTTGCTTAATTTTCTGTTTGCCTGGTACTCACATCGCGGTTCGGGCGATTTTATAAGGGCGAATCGATTGAATTCGGGTGTAAAGTTTAGTTTAAATTGGTTTTGTGCCTACCAGGCCAACAGAAATACCAACAAGATGCCCAGCAGCAAGTAAATTGCGATGTGCTTTTAAAACCTCTGTGGCCCGCATGTAACGGTTCTTTCAAAATGTAAACATTGGCTTTCGGCTGCAGGTAACGGTTCTTTCAAAATGGCCGTCCTTTGTTTACGTTTGAATTGACCAATCAGAGAAGAGCTTTTCGTTCCCCTTTTTTGAGATCCGTTACTTCAGGATCTTTAAAAGAAGTCGCTCAGCTGCTTGCTGCTTTTTCTGTTTGCCTGGTACTCACATTGCGGTTCGGGCGATTTTATAAGTTTTTCTTGGTTTAAATTGTTGTTGTTTTTGTCAATTGCAGACTCGAAGCTACATAAATTGAAGAAATTTCCGATTTTTGCCTACCAGGCCAACAGAAACGGCAACAAGGTGTCCAGCAGCTTTTAAATTCTCTGTGGCCTGCATGTAACGGTTCTTTCAAAATGTAAACATTGGCTTTCGGCTGCAAGTAACGGGTCTTTCAAAATGGCCGTCCTTTGTTTACGTTTGAATTGACCAATCAGAGAAGAGCTTTTTGTTCCCCTCTTTTAGGATCCGTTATTTCAGGATCTTTTAATCAGGCGGCCAGCTGCTTGCTACTCTTTCTGTGCGCCTAGTACGAACAAGACAGAAAATCAATTGTTAAAGGAATTTAAATGCGGCTTTTATTTATTATTTTAAGTTTGTGAAATGAATAAGAGATCTTCTTAGTTTTAGTGGCCTTGTAGCTGAGCCGAAGGTGGTCCCAAAGCAGGTGATTTCTGCTGAAACAGCTTATTAAGACTGACAGAGAAGCTGCTGGCTTGGCTTTACCCCAGGCCTGGTGGAGGAAGTGCATCTGCTTGCTTAGCCTTGGCCTCTTCGCTAGCCTTGGCAAAGGCCAGCCGGAAGGTCTCCTCTGCCGCTGGATCCTCGAATTGCACTAGGAGCTCGGCCATTGTTGGCTGCTTGACCGGCTCCTGCTCCACATCCAGAGGTGGAATTGTGGTGTCTTTGGGATCAACTGCGGACATATCGGGTGGATTGTTATAGCTCCTCAAGGGGTTAGTTTCTGTTGCACGTTGCACGACGTCGTCGAAAAGCTGTGTCTGCCGGATACTGATCAACCTGAACTGATTGTGGAGAGACCTCATGTCCTCGGACAAGGCTTTTATCCCTTCTGTCTGCAGCTCCTGCAACTGGTGGATCTTATTTAGTTTTTCTTCAAATATTAACAGATGCTTGCGCACGGTGGCGGTGGTCAGATCCAGCCAGTAGCCGGCGTCTGTGCTGTTGGCCAGGTCCTGGCTCAGGAGGAGCTTGCACACTCTCAGGATGAGCGTTGGCTGCTGGGAATCCATCTCGATGGATCGCTTGTAGTGCTCCAAGGCCTTTGGCACATCCGCAGGCTGCCTGCGCCTGTAGCAGTTGGCAATCAACTCGTGGGCCATCGCGTCATCCTTCTCCCGGAGGTAGGCCTGCAGAAACTCGATGGCCGTGTCGTAGTCTTTGACTTTATAGTAGAGTTTGGCCACCTTGTGACCCTTCAAATTGCGCTATGAATTAAGATTTAGATCATATGTTGCAACTGAAGGCATGGAATTAAGGATATGCATACCAGGTGCTCAGGTAGATCGCCCATGATCTCCTGGATACGCTTATCCAAATACACGCGCGCGTTGCCCATGGCCAACATGATGCAGTTTTTTCTATGTTCTGCGTTTGCATCAATAAATTTGAAACTGAAGCGCTTACAAATGACTTTGGAAGGCCGATGGCAGCAGGAGGCACGACCTCTTGGGGTTCCTACTTGACCTAGATCGTGAATCTATGCGAATTTTCACACCACGTGGCACGAAGAATACGCAAAAAGGAAGCTTCCGGATTCACAATAAAGTTTCCAAGGGTTGCCAGATCGCGCGAGCCTATGGATCCATTGTGAATGAAAAGCGTTGCCAGATCAGAACAGCAAGCAGCTGTTATTTGCTTGCAAATTAAGAACAAAATTAAATCCTTGCTGAATTTTAAATTAAATACAAATGAATAATTTGTTACTTTCTGCTGGAAACCGTACATGTTGCAATATACAAATACAAACCTTTCTTTCGGTTATAAGACTTATTTATAAACTCAATCAAAAGAACAGAAAAGCCGTTGAGTAATTTTGAAAAGGGGAAAAATGCAATTTGTTTTTATTATATTATGTTCTTGTTTTGTTTTGTTTTTTTTTTTTTTGTTTCAATAAAATGTTAAATTATGTTTTTTGTTCTTTTTTTAGTTTAGTTGTACACTTAAACGCTTGAATGTTTATGTTTTTGTTCCAGTTCCTATTCGCTTTTTAATTTAAATTTGTTTCACTTCGTTTTTTCTATTTGTTTAAATCTGTAAGAAAACATTGATAATGATATTTATATTTGGTTTCTTCTCGTTTTAAGGAATTCTTCTAGCATATATGTGTATATATATTTTAGTTGTATATTTACGTTGGTGTTTGCTGTTTTTTCCCGAACACAAATAAAAATATAATTAATGAAAGAAACAATGGTATGGTTTATAGTTTATATTAATTAATTAATATATATATGGAATACACACAAATCAAAGTTACAGAGTAAATGGCCAAAAGAAGGGGAAAGGTAATCCAAAATTCATGTGGGGACTAAATAATAAACATAATAAATACAAACATTACACGTAGTGAGAGAGAGAGATTAACAAAATGTAAGGGGAATCTGCTAAATAATAATAGTAATAAGTAATAATAATGTAAAATTAATTATAATAATTGTGTAAATTGTAAATATCACAAGCAGACGTCACTTGCATCGTTGATAAATGTATATTATGTATATATGCCTATATGCCTTGTTACTCTTTCCTATTTTGCAGTGTTTCGAATTCAAATTGTTTGCTTTCTCGTGTTTTGTTGAATGCTGTGTGAAGAAGCTCTGCTGCCAAGTTGCATTTGAGTTTGGTTTCTGAGTGTGTTTTTCCCTTCGTTTGTTCAATAACTATTAACGTTACGCTTACATTTAACTAACAATTTCGAGTGAGTACAATAATTTCAACATGTTCATCGATAAATTGATTTGATGCCTCCGCACATCCCCTCTTGTCTCTTCTTCCATTTGAGTCGCCTTTGAGTTCGATTTGTTGCTAAACATTTATGCGCATATGTAGCACTATATATACACAATTTGTATATTGTATAATGTATGCATGTTTTTAAAATTGACTTTTTACAATGCGTTTTGCCTTTGCTAAGAGAACAAAACAGAGACTACTGTGTGGGGGGTGAATGGGGAGTTAATGTGAATTAAATGTACGCTGAGGTTGGCTTAAACATATGTGTATATATATATACTCTGCTTCTTCTCTATATATTTCATTATATATGTACTGTATGCGTGTAATGAGAATCGTCGGTTCATGCTCTCTGCTTGATCTAAATTGGTGCCTGCCTTTGTTGCTTGCTATGTGCTAAAGAAAGTGCCGAAAAACATTTGAAACATTTCTTATTCTCTGTTGCTGTTAACCCTCGCCGATTGCCAGTCGTCTGTCCCTGCGCACAAATCGAGATATATACTTTACAATACATGTGTGTTTGTGTGGGAGATATGGCCGGGGTTATGGCCAGCCAGCCAGCCAGCCAGCCAGCCAGCCAAGCTATAATCCCTCGGCCTAACGAACAATGTGCAATGTCTCGGCCCGCCTGCATGGCTTTGTTGTTATAATCTGTGCTTCCTGCCGCCGCTTCCTTGGCTCTCTTTCCTTCCCTTTCCCGTTCTCCGTCTCCTGGTGGTTGCGCCTTCCCTAGTCGCCGCTGTCCTCCCACTTGCGCTCCTCCATGATGCGATCAAAGCAGTCCGCAAGGAATGCATGCTGTAAGGATGATTAAGTAATATTAATTAAGAGGAATTTCTGATTAAAACAAGGCTTAGGTTTAGTTTCCAACTCACATATGGCGTGTAGACTTTAACCCAACGTGCCGGCTTGTCTGGACGATTGTACTGAAAGCAGAATGACATGGACTCCTCGTCGCTCTCGGAACGCGTAATGCTGTCCCAGGTTAGCTCCACCATTTGCGCCTCCAGCGAGCCATCCTCGCGGCAGGCGTGCAGGCGAAAGCTCTTCATGCCTATCCAAAAAACGAAAAGAGTTTCCTTTGGTCAGTATTTGCAATTAACAAGTAACAAAGATCTTGGACTCACCCACGGCGGGCACCACGTGTCCTTCCTTGCGACTATCACAGGAGCAGTGGGGAAAGACCACATCCCCGTAGCCGGGCAGTGTGCGGGCCAAAGCCAAATAGTCGGCCGCCTTCTTGGCGTCCTGCAACGCCTTCAGCTCGTAGAGACGGCCATCCGCTCGGATATTGCCACGATTCACCTCATCCACCGCCTGATAGAAGATAAAGCGACCCGCCTGCTCCCCGTCCGGCAGCGTCAGCTCCTTGGGCACCGAGAACAGCCAGCGGCGCACGCACAGGCAGGTGGAGGAGGCGGTGCTATAGTTCTGCACGTACAGCTGATGCGGTATCTCGTGCGGCTGCAGCTTCCGCTCGAAGTTGTACTCGACGATCTCGAACAGGTAGAAATATTGCTGCGTGTAGGCGGTGAGGTTGGCGCGCTGCACCAGGATCTCCCACACCACCTGGGCGTTGGAGGACTTCTTAACCGACACCGTGCTCACCTCATGGTCCGGCAGCATCACCTTGATGTCCACTGGCGCCGCAGATATATCGTCCTCGGTGTCCGTGAGAAAGTCCTGCACGGCATCGCTCTCGGCAATCACTCGCACAGCGCAGACCTTCTCCAGATACTGCTCGAGGCCCCGGCGCCGCGTGTCCAGCTGCTGTTCGCTGAGCTGGAAGGGCCACTTGCCGGGCAACTTGGGGAAGTTGAAGCCAGAGAACTCTTTGCGGAGCAGCGAGTGCAGGTTGGCGAACTCTCGGTAACGACGCGAGCACAGCTGCCGACCGGCCATGTGTATGTTGAAGACGATATAGCGCTCGCCATTCCTGTTGATGATTCCGTAGTCCGGTATGCTTTATGGGCAGAAAAATGGAGGTCAGTGCTTGCCAGGAGTCTTGAAGGCAGAACTCACCTGATGGGCAGCGATCGCTTGTCCGAGTAGTCAATGTAGGAGTAGCCGCTTTGATCCTCCTGCGGCTCCAAGCGGTCCGCCTCCTGAAACAGAAAGAGAAGCATGCAACTTTATTAATTACTCTTTTCAAAAAAATATAAAAGAAACCTTACCTGTTGTGTCACCGATATCACCGTGAGCGTTAGGCAGTCGCCGCCGGATTTGATCAGATCCACAACCTGTTTGTGTGTGGCTCCCTCCACGCTGACTCCATTTCTGCAATTAAATTTGAGTTTTAATTATTGTTTTTATATATTTTTTACTATTTGAAAAGTCTTAACCGCCGGCAGCGCCTCTCTAGCGCGCTCAACTGTGCCAACTGGACAGTGTGAAAGGGCAGCATTTTTCGGGAATGGAATCCAAAATCAAGGTTTACGAAAGACCTAAATGCAGAGACTCTATAAACGCTTCTGACAAATTGAAGGCATTGCCATCGACTGCATATCAATTTAAGCGAAATTAATAATACGGGGAAGAGCCCGAGGAGCCCGTGGACCGATAATGGATGCATTGACATCGACATGAAGCTGATAAGGCGGCGATTCGGGTCAAGTTGGAGCCACCGCACACATCTCGAGTGTCTCGACGGGATCGAGAGCAAAGTGGAACCAACAACGGAACTCTACTTATATTTACAGTGATTTCAAGACTAATTGAAATAAAAGTTTCAAGTTGAACAGGAACCTAAAAGGGAGTCCTCTTTCGATTCTCTCTTGTGATACTTTTTGATCGCATTTGAAGTGAAAGAGAGAGAAAGAAAGCTTTTGTTCTCGTGCTCTGTTGCTTATACATTGCAGGCAAAGCGCGGAACAGAAAAGAAACTAGAGAGAGAGAGCAAGATAAAGATACAATTAAGATAAGCCCCTGAGGAGGCAGAGCGAAGTAAAGCCAACTACGGAACTCTTTTTAAATTTATAGTGATTTTAAGACTAATTGAAATGAAAGTTCCAAGTTGAAGAGGAACCATAGACAGACCCAAAAGGGAGTCCTCTTTTTATTCTTTCTTCTGATACTTTTTGATTACATTTGAAGAGAAAGAGAGAAAAAGAAAGCTCTCGTTCTCCTGCTCTTTTGCTTGTACATTGCAGGCAAAGCGCGGAACAGAAAAGAAACTAAAGCGAGAGAAAGAGCACGATAAAGATACGACACAGTAGCATTGTTAGCAACTCGTATTAAATGTTAGCTTTAAAATTCTATCTAGAGCACGAGAACACTTGAAAGAAGCTCTCATTCTCGTTCTCTATTGCTTGTACATTGCAGGCAAAGCGCAAAATATAGAAAACAAACTAGAGAGAGAGCAAGATAACGACAACACAGTAGCATTAGCATTAGTAGCAATTCGTATTAAATGTTAGCTTTAAAATTCCATCATTAAACTAAATAAACAAATTATGATCTTGGTTCACAATCATTTCTTATTTGTTTAATTTTATTTTCAATACAAGAAAATTGTAAGAATGAGACCAAGGAGTTCGAAACAAGAATCATATTAAATCAAGCTCAATAAAAGTATAACAACTAAAGGTCTTTGATAAGCGCCAAGCCTCCAGTATCCAGCATCCAGTATCCAAGCATTAACCCCACACATCACATTTCCAAACCCATTTATTCCTCCTGCCAGTCGCAGCTCCATCTCCTCCAGCTCCGGAGGTATCTTTGCGTCTGCTGCGGATTCTTTCCGGTTTGCAATTTGCCAATCCGTGCCCGTGCCTTGCACAAGTGAGTAAATAAATAAATAAATCGCAGCAGATATCGCCCCCTGTGTGTGACGCACTCTGAAAGTCCGCAGGTCTGGACTGGAGCCCAGCGTGACTCACATAGCGACATGGCAGAAATCCGACGACAAGACATGCCAGCAGCATAATGGAATGGATGGGACGAGGGAGTGGACCCCAGAGGAGGCGGAACGGAAACCAGTTTGCAATGCCAGGCAGCTAGCCTCTTGATACAAATGGTACAAACATTGCAGCAAATATATAAAAACAAGACAAGACTAGATCGGGAAAGTATAATGCATTTATTTATAGCCAAATGAGAATGAGAATGAGGAATGAAATTCCTCTTCCTTCTCTCCCGTAATTGTTCGGCATATTTGCCTTCCTTGTTTTACTTGTCGATGGTTTCTCCTCAAATTGAAATTCTATGAAAAGAATTCATTAACTTATTTGCAGTTTGTTGAAGAGACACAGAGACAGAGACAGTGCGTGGGCGGGCAGCTCGACTCTTCCTCCATCCAGTGCGACATGTGAAACCTCAAATTATCATCAACATTTCCATTGACACCTCCTCGGGGGGCAGCAAATTCAGGTCAGGGGGTTCCATGGGAATTTGAAATTTAAGCTTAAATTGATTTACTTTTCCTATTTATATGCACTTTTTGTTTTAGAACTCGGTAAGCATATTTGTTAGATTAATAAGAACAGGCATAGCAAGAGCCTTACGAATTACGAATGTTTTATGATCAAAATGCTAACAAATTGTGGTTTTTAATAGAACCAGCATTGCTGTTTTTATGGAAATTCCCCTAGAAAGGGTATCTGCTAAGGGTAATACCTGAATATTTGCAAAATTTCAATAAGATTTCTATATATATTCTGTGTTTATTCAGTTTCAGATCGATTGTGTGAGTGCTGGGACGTAACTTGAAGCAAAAAACAAACAAGTATTTGCAAAAACCCAAACATATATTTTAACAACATTTCAATAGTAAAAATTAACCAAAAATAAGCTCGAAATGCGTAAAAGAACCCTCCAAGTTAAGGATTATGTCCTTACAGATCACAAATCCGCATCTGCATCGATGTTTATATTGAATTTATCTTTTGGACACGTTCGAGAGTGAGTGCAACAGAAATGTAATTCCATTAACATGGAAATGGAAACCGAAATCGAAATCGAAAATTAATTAATCTCCGACAGGGACTTGACATGAGTATTTAACAAGTGTCCTTCCATTTTCTGTCTCGTTTCTGTTCAATGATGTCCTCGTCCCCACTAACCACCATTCCCCAGTGGTTGGTTGGTTTATTTCTGGCTTAGTCCGAGCGAAACCAAAAAGTGAAACCTGAAAACATGGAAACCAGAAACCTGAAACCGCCACCAAACGAACGAGCGAACGAATGAACTCAGGTCTCTCTGCTCAGGTCTAGGAAATGCGGAAATGTGGGCCAGCCACCAGGCGAGGCAGCAACAACGAGGCAGCAACATCGAGTCCAGTCCATCCAGTGACGTAAACCTATTGATTATTGTTGGGGCATATGCCACAAACACACGACAACAAAGGCAGCAACAGCAACAGCAACAGCAACAGCATTGACACAGAACCAAACCACAAACACAAATTCGTGGCAACATACAAAAAAACAACAAAGTATTCGGGGGAAGGACCTCGAAGCAAAGGTATCAGTCTCAGGATACCCATCACTATTTATCTGTTTGTACTTTATAGGATATTATATTCTGGGAAGAAGTCATTTTCGACCCAATAAGTCGTATAAATAAATCACACATTTTACTTATTTAGTTGGAAAACAATCTCTAATACATTTTTATTTATTTATTTAATAATAAAAGCAAAAGACTGCTATAGTAAGCCATACCCTTACCTCGGACCGAAGAAGGGAGTGCTTTTTTTAAAGGGAATTGTCATTAAAATTGTCACAAATTTGCAATTAAAATAAATTTATACATTCGGTATGTGGATTAACCTAAAACTAACTTACACAGCTTGATTTCCGAGTTCAAATTAATGCTTTCTTGCCCCAATTATGGTTTTTTAAACCTTGGGGTTTTTTTAAAGTTGTTAGCTTTTCAATCATTTAATTCTAAATTAACAAGAAAGAAAGCTAACTTCGAAAATCCAAAATTTATATACTCTTGAATGAAAATCGATCATAACTCATAGACAAAAATGCATTCATTTCAATTCGGAAAGCTGTTCCATGTTCATTTTAATAAGGTTAAGAAAACAGCATTACAAATTTACAATTTTAAAAATTAAAATTATGAAATTTCGAAAAAATAGACTAAAACTTTGTTTTGCTCAAACTGATGGCTAGATTGACTCGGCTGCTGATGCTGCTCAAGAATATATGTATATGCTTTATAGGGTCGGAAACAACTTCTTCTCTTTGTTGCAGGCTTGTAACTAAAATTAAAATACTCTGCAAGGGTATACTTATTTCAGTATGCAGATTTATTATTATTATTATTATTATTATTATTATTATTATTATTATTATTATTATTATTATTATTATTATTATTATATATTATTATATATTATTATTATTTCAGTATGCAGATTTATTACCCAAATATATACATAGTAACACCTAGAAAAGAATTTCAAATTGAAAATAATGGTTTTTTAACTTTGATTTGTTTAAAATAAAAACTGGTTTTATAAAAACATTGATAAAAATATATTTAAGTAAGGCTACTTGGGGGGGCATCTAATGGGATTATCAATTTATTTTGATTGATCAAAATGCAAACTCCAAAATGCTGACTTGAGTCAGTTTTCTTGCTTGTCTTATTACTAAATGATGTATGGAAAAGTATGGAAAAGAGTCACTCAAAGTCTCGATTAAAACAGGATTCGGATTCGGATTCAACTCTGCACTCCCACATTCGCTCGCTTGCTCTCTGTTCCACGTTTTGCCTGCAACTCGCTCGAAGGTTGTTGTGACTCATATGGACATTGGACATTCGACAGAGGACAGAGTTTACATGCTGCTCACACACTAATGACCCCTCAATAGCTCGAGCCACAATATGCCACACACAACACTTTCAGTCTGAGAAAATTGTCCACAACAAGTTGCGTGCTTGAGGTCTCTTTCTTACTTTCCAACACTCAATTTGAACTTTAAATTGTTTACTTAAACGAATGGATAATGCCTTGACTGTGGGTGACGGGGGAACTAAGGGAAAGAAGGAAAGAAAATCAGAGTGAGTTGAAAATGTGGAAAAAAAAAATAAAAGAAGCAATTTCCGGCTCAAGATACATTCCAACCGCTCAGAAGCTCATCACCAGCATGTTTTTCTTCATACATCTTGGGTTAGAATAAGACTTTATGATATATATTTAGCATTCCCGATATATTTAAGCCCAATTTGTCACTAGATTTTAGTTAAGGAAGCGCTGTAAGTAAGGAGAGTTCCCTAGAAAATTGTGAGAACATTGGAAATGTTCTTTAGTTCTTTGCTGACATTGACCAAACTTAGGGCAGGCCTAAAATAGTTCATAATCCCCATTGATTGGAACCGAACACAAGCCCAAGAAAGCACCACCCACATTTTGTGGGGCAGACAACAAGCTCAAGCACAATGTTAAGTGGAACTGAAGGACAGGAGATGAGGAGACGAGGAGATGAGGGTGCTGAGACGAAGGAAGATTGCATAAAGGATGCAGATGGATTTGCTAAGGACTGTCTGGGATCCGGCGAGTCCTCAATTATGTCGTGTATACAGAAGTATCCGTTCCCTGATTGTGATTGCTTTTTAGATGTCTAAAAAAGGCGGAAATCTTTGGATTTTCGTCCAATGAACTCGTCAGTGAAACTATTTCAAGGTAGAGAAACCCGGTCAAGCAATTACTTAGCAGCTCAAAGTGAGCTTTGAGCAAAGTGAAGGCATTACTTATAGTTGACCCAACAAGACGACCCCCGAAAAGTTGCTCCTTGACCAGACACTCAGACAGAAGTCTCACTTGCTTAGCACGTAATTCATGACCCATTTTCTCGTTGAAATGAATTAGTTTACTTATTGAATTTAATTGGCTTAATGGGGTGTGAAATTTTCCAGCTTAAGAAAGGGAAAATTACATGGAAAATTGATTTAAATTATTATTTGCCTTGTGAGAGAGATGGCGACTTGATTAGATTAAGTCATATTTCGCCAACTTGCTCATTAATAATACAAAGTTTCAAGAGGTGTAAAGAAAGCTTTTAAAATAGTTTTTATCTATATGAATTCTATATGTTTATTCGGAGAAAAGGACAGACAGACAAGAGACAAGGGACAAGGCCTAATCGCTTTGCCAAATAATAATAATGCAACATTAACTAGCTTTAGATCTATAAGTTTAGACATAATCCCTTGTCCCAAGAGCTATTTAACCCTTTCAAGTAAACGTATTCCTGTCATATCAGCTCCCTGAGTTATTATTCCACAAAGAACTCTCTTTTCCATGGCTCCTAATCAAGAACAAAGTAAATTTTGAGATGCAGTTCCACTCCCTGGCACTTGAGGAGTGCAATTTCATGGCTAATCGATAACTTATCCGGAGCAATCTCAGTGCCGCCGACTTGGAACCCGAAACACTTGAGATTCAGCCTTAATCTAATCTCGAATGTGGCCAAGCACAACACCACCACCACCAGTTCTTTGTCCACCGGCTGCAGTTCGTAACTGAAACGATGGCCAACAAGTTGTTACTGTTCCTCCTCCTTCTGGCTATAGTCTCCATACTAGAACCCTGTTCCGCCCTGGAGTGCTATGCCTGCGACTCCGCTGAGGACGCCGAGTGCGCCACGCGTCCCGGCCAGCAGCTGGAAGTGGAGGAGTGCTCGGCGGCTGGGGACGAATGCGTCACCTCGATATCGGCGGGATTAACGCGTCGCGGCTGCCTGGGGCGCTTGTATCCGAATGGCTACTGTGCCGCTCCCTGTGACAGATGCAACACGAGCCTGTGCAACCGCCATGTCTATCCCGCGGATCGCCTGAGGTGCTACCAGTGCAGCGGCGCTGACTGCATCGATGTGGCCAGCAGGCCGCAGTTTCTGCTGCCCTGCCCGGTGTACCGGGAGGACGACAGGTGCTACACCAACGTGGTGCATCTGTCCAACACGCTGCGCGGCTGCGAGCACACGAATCTGCCGGATACCTGTCCCCATGTCTGCCTCAAGTGCAACTACAATGGCTGCAATGCGGAGAAGACCGTCACGGAGACGCGCTGCCTGCAGTGCACCCACAACCGACTCTCGCCCAATCCGGACTGTCTGAGGGATCAGGATCAGGATCAGGAGCCATCTGATCAGCCCAAGTGCTCGCTGAGCAACACCACGGTGACGCACTGCGCCAACAAGGTGATGTACGGCCACCGGGAGAACTGCTACACGCACCGCAACACCCAGACGGAGGTCCTGCAGCGCGGCTGCTCCACAACCATGGGCTTCTTTCCCACCGGCGAGCTGAGCGAGTGCCACGGGGAGTTCTGCAATGCCAACTGCCAGGACATTGCCTGTGCCGTGTGCAATTCCACGGCAAATCCCGGCTGCCGTTTAGGTCGCAATCTGCCCACGGAGAAGTGTGCTGCGGGCACAACATCCTGTTACTCCTGCGAGCAAGGTTAGCAAGGTTAGATTCTTGGATTTCAAGGCAATTCGCATCCTATTTCTTATATTGTTTAGATCCTTGAAAAAGCTGCAATAAAGTATGCGTATTATATTGAGTTTTTTGGTACATATTCCCAGCAAATCGTACAAATGCTCCTCCTGAGATAGATTTGCCTTCAATCCTCTCTCAATTACCATATACTCAAAGGACTTATCCCCAATTCCTTGGCAGATCTTTCGAATAATAAACTTCCCCCCTTTGTGTGCCTGCAGATACCTTCCTGCGGCGTGGCTGTGCGGATGATAAATTCGCACCTTTGCCCACTGGCGAGAGCTGCCAGCTGTGCCGCGACGGCGACTCCTGCAACCGCTTCTCCGTGCGCACCTGCTATCGCTGCACTGCCCAGGATCAGGCTCTAGAGGACTGTGCCGCCATGGAGCAGCCCACACTGATGACCACCAGCAACTGCTCCGGACCGGCAGAGCTGTGCGTTAGCACCGTGGTCAGCCGACTGGACGGCATCTATACGTTGCGCGGCTGCGCCGGCGAGGTGCCGGAGTGCTCGGCCAACGATCCGTACTGTGTCCGCTGCAACGGCAGCCTGTGCAACGACGCTCCCACGCTGTGGCGCCACAAGCAGCTGGACAGACGGACGGACCACGAGCTGGCTTTGCCCATCGATGATGATGGCTGGTGGTCGCTCGTTCATTACTGGTGGACCAGGAGGCTTCGATAACGTTCGATAACTGCATTCCATTGGACAGCTGATAAGTGAGTGAGTCACGGACGGATGTTTAAGGAGAACGCCCCCGCACGCAGCAGCAACGACAAACAAAAACAATAATTGGATAACGAGAATGCGCTTATAAATAGCAACAATGCCATAAAAATACGATTAAAATGTATTCGGGTTAAATATTCAGATATTTAGCAATTGTTTCGATATAACTACAAAATAGCTTGTTGCTGACTATCGATTTTTTACGTCTGCCAAATAAGTAAAGCTTTAATCTGCCAAAAAATTATCATACAAAAATATCGATAAATATTGATTTTAAAAATGTGAACAATTCAGGTCCTCATAAGTCCCAAAAATGCTGTAAGTACGCACAGGAATATAGCCTAAACTAGCTAAAAATATCACACACAACTGAATAATAGCAGGCTTATCAACAAATATCGTAATCCTTTCGTATTATCCAACCAAAACTTTTAAAATAGCTGCAAAACCTGTAGGAACTACCGAAAACTTGACAGAAATACCAAAACTATGGAATAAATACTGAAACAATCAATAAATACCATGTTCTAAGAGTAATGTTATACTTTGGTATACTTAAACTACCATTTAATACCAAAACCTATAGAAAGATCTCTGGATATCCACTCAGATATTGCATCCAGAGAAGGTTACGAAAGTCGGGGGAATATTAGCAGATTTAGGCGCTTGGTTCCAGTTGAAAACTGGTTCGCTAAAAGGCGGAAATCAAATGCAAATTTGTTTGCTTTTGCTTTCGTATAATGTTTGTGCTCTTTTTTTGTTTTGCTTTTGCTTAGCTTTTGCTTTTGTCGTTGTTATTACAGTTTCGCTTCTGCTTTTGTTAGCTCACGCGCAGCCGAATTATAACGGCTCTCGCCTGCTGTTGTTGTTGTTGCTGTTTTTGCTGATAATGAAATGATGGGCCACTGCAAATAGCAACGACACACAGCCACAACAGCCAGGCGGCCGCACAATAGACGAGCATGCCTCTCTCTCACACCTTCGTGGCTGTGCCCCTCTCTGCACCGCCCTGGCCCCCTCTTTGCCATGGAAATATGTGCGAAAAATGTGGAAAATTTGCGAGTTTTGTCGGTACCGAGAAGGTGACGATGATAATTAAGTTGCTGGCTGCTCTGCTCTGCTCTGCGCTGCTCGCTGGCGAGGAAGAAACTTTAACAAAATTTCTTAATTGAATTTAGCCTCTCGAAACATCGGCTGGCGGGCGGGCGAGTGAGAGAGTAGAGCAACTACTACTATCGCACCCACGGGGACACAAAACAGAACCTACGCTACATAACGGAATGAAGCGAAAGCGTAAAAGTAAAATATGATTGATGGATGGAAGGCAGGAAGGACGGCTTGAAGACGGAAAGTAAGAAGGGGTAGGGGTAGGGGGAGGCCCCCCTGATAACGGGTATCGAAGCCCAAATGTCAAAGAACAGGCGAGCGAGAGAAAGAGAGAGAGTGTGCGGCGGAGAGATGCAGTGACGACTGACGATGAGTGGACAAACATGCCAAACGGCCACTTTAATTAGCTTGTGTGTGTGTGTGGAGGGGAGAGGCATATTAATAAACAAAAACTTGAACGTTTAAAGAGCACAAAACTGAAATGAAGGAGAGTTTAGGAGCACAAACTAAAATCAAGAAAAGTTTAAACAAGAAAGAAATTAAACTTTGGAAAGCCAAAGATAGAAAATCTATCATAACTAAGCACAAAATGCATTAATTTCAATTCAAGCTTTTATGTGTTCATATTTAATGGGTAAACAATGCTGTATATTAATTTTAGAAATTAAACTTAATTCTAACTATGATTTATAGGATCGGAAATGGCTCCTTTTAGGATTTGCAAGCTTCTAAGTAAAATAATTAATACCCATTTAGGGCATAAAAACCAGACACTATAAAGAATGTAAATTCTTGATTACAATCACCAGCCAAGTCGATTTAGCCAAGTCCGTCTGTCCTTCTATGTAAAACAATCAATAAATGGTTCTTTTTGGAGTATCAGTAACACTAGAAAACCTCTGACATCAGTGAGCAAACCCACCCGGTAAGAGCGAGACAACCTCTCACTCCATAAAAAAAACTCGGGTCAGTGGTTTTTGGACATGCAAGTCCTTCTCCTGGGGTTAACTCCACTTACTTAACCCCCATGGCACACCCCCATCCGCCCCATATTCGTACCCCTAAGCTTGCTTTTCAGATTTGCCTTCCGAATTTGTATAATATATGGTTTTAGGGCTTTATATATTTAATGCCTGTTCACACATTTCAATAAGTTTATCTTGGCAGGAAGGAGTCGGGGGACTGGGCTTAACCTGTGCCAGCTTAGCCACAACTTTTGCCGAAGCGTAAACAAAGCCTAACTTTTTAACAGCTTTCCTAATTCTTCAAAACTGCCTGCCGAACGAGTTAATGATTATGAACTTCGGGTTTATGTCAAGGAGGAGCAGGAATGGGTAAATGTATAATGCTATAAACATTTATGATGGGAAACTACATACATATGTGAACTAGAAACGCCACAAGGCAAGGAATGCTCCAAAGATTTTCAATCAATTTTAACAACTTTCAAAAGCAGGCTAAACAATATTACAAAATGCAAGTTAAATATTTGTGAGTAAACTTTTGGGGACCCAACATAAAGATTTCTTATCAATAAGGTAGCAGAAGTGCCATAGAAATAGATTGCTATTTCGGCATGTAACATATTCCGGAATCAGAATCCTGATACAATTTTAAGAAAAATAAAAACAAAAGAATATTAAGAGCAATTTCGGGAAGCTGATACTTGCGGTATAATGTTGGTGTACTTACACCTCTAGGATGCGGTCGCCCTTCTTGATGCCCGCCTTCTCCGCCGCCCCGTTCTCGAGCACGGCGCTCACGTGCTGCAGCGGTGCGTAGAGCTCCCCGTTGATGGACCGCAGCTGGCCGCCCTCGGACACCTGGCCGCGCACGTTGAAGCCGAAGCCCGTTTCCGTTTTGTAAATGGTGACGACGCGCGGCCCGTTGGCGGTGGTTACGCCCATGACGACGCCGCCACCCACACCAGCGCCTGGAGCGCTGGAGACGCTGCTGCTGCTGACCACCACTGTGGTGGTGGTGGTGGGGCCGGAGGGCGGTGGTGGTGGTGCCTGCGGGAGGCTGGTAGTGCTGTGATTCTCGCCAACAATGCTGCTCATTGCGCCGGTCGCTCTAGCTCGCTCGCTCCTCTTTTCGCCACTCCTCTCGCTCGCTCGCTCGCTCACTCACTCACTCACTTAGTCGCCTTTGTGCACTCACACCACTTTACTTTACTCACTCACTCGGAGCAGTGGGCAAAATCCGCCGTTGTTTTCTTTTGCACAATCTTTCGTTGTGGT
Source organism: Drosophila punjabiensis (assembly GCA_008042585.1). Lineage (NCBI taxonomy): Eukaryota > Metazoa > Arthropoda > Insecta > Diptera > Drosophilidae > Drosophila > Drosophila punjabiensis. The sequence continues at coordinate 509,353 of VNJR01000219.1, forward strand.
TGCTCTTTTGGGGCTCTTTTTGTGTGTTTCTTTCCTTTTTTTTTGCGTAACTCTTCGCCGCGATTATGTTTCTGCAACTTCTTTTTCGGCGCACACCGACACAAACAAACGCGCCAACACACACACACGCACACACACTGGCACTTGCACTCGCACACACGTATAGAGACAGGCACCGCCACTTTTACTTTCCACTCTCCACTCCACCCCACTCCTCAAAAGGAACCAGCACACAAAAAAAAAAAATTGCGTGATTTCCGTGTATGTGTATCACTCCGGTCTGGGCGTGGGCTCGTTGTTGTGTTTCGCTCTTCGCATTTTGTTAACTGTTTGTTGCTTTATTTATTTAATTTGGTCGTAATTCAGTCGGTGTGTCTGGCGTTGCCAGTTTGGCTATTTAATTTAGCTATCGGTGTGTCTGCCGCTTCTAGCTATTTAATTTAGCTAACTGGTTTAGCGGGAATGTAAATGTTAACAGAGAATGTTACGGTCGGATTGCCAATCGGCTAATTTAGCTATTTTCCCGCTATATCGAGCAAAATGCGTTATAAATTGTATTTATGACACTACCGCATTAATTAAACTGGTATGACACTACCGCATTAATTAGAGATTTCATTTAGGATTTGACAGCGCTATGGGGTTTCACACAGGTGCGAGCAAGATGACTATATGGCACTGTATTACTGTATTAACACTGCATTACCCGCGGATAACCGGTAGATATTCATAAAACAGATACCACATTTGGACCGATAACAATATACTGCTTTTTATAACACATTCAAGGTCCTAAGTAGTTAATTAATGAGAAATGCATTACTGTGTCATACCGCCATAAGCAAAATGCGGAATAAATTGTAAGCTAGCAGCTAGCGGCAATAGATATTTTTCCATGCAAAATTGGCCTTATTTTAGCTATTTTCCCACTAGATCTAGCGCTTTTATATTTTAAAGTAATGTAATGAATGAATGTGGCAAAATTACACCTTAAATAAATTAAGAAAATAATAATAAAAAATATTCTCGGTAATAGCTTTATTTTCAGCCTTTCTTTTTCATAATTTGCTTAAAATTGCTTATACGAGGTCTTAACCTGGCAACCCTAAGGATTTCGCTCGTGTGGCCAGACTAATTGCAAACAGCTGGAATGTTATCGAAATATTTCTTGTAAATAACGATAACTACGCTTGCAAAGTGAAAAAAACAAAACGTAAATAAAAGCGAAACTCAGTGCAAACCAATGAAAATCAACCACAAATATGAGTTTGACGACGACGTGGCCTCCATCTGCGAGTCGACGGTGTGTGCTTGTCCCCCAAATGGATGTTTGCATGATTGTTTCACACAGTTCCTTCGTTTTGTTTGTTTTCGCAGGCCGCCTTGACGGAGGGCTGTCGCCTGCCCGTGCGGATGCACAAGACGGACGACTGGCCACTGGCGGAGATCGTGAGCATCAAGGAGCTGGACGGGCGGCGTCAGTTCTACGTGCACTATGTGGACTGTGAGTAGTATGCAGCGTCTCCTGGGAGACTTTACAAGGACTCATTTTCACCCGTTTGCTTGCAGTCAACAAGCGGCTGGACGAGTGGGTCAACGAGGAGGACCTGTACACGCGCAAGGTTCAGTTTCCGCGGCGAGATGGCTCCCAGACGGGCACCAGCACGGGTGTGACCACGCCGCAGCGCCACCACTCGCTGGCGGGCAGCGTATCCCGTCCCACGTCGCCGCAGCATCCCGGTTCTGGTGTTGGAGCCTCTGGCCCCCTGGCAGCCGGCGGCGCACTCACTCCCGGTGGGCCGCCAGTCGCACACGGAGGTGGTAGCATCAGCGGCGGACCTGTGACCCCAACGCCCAGCACTCCCGGCGGTGGCAGCGGCGAGCTGGTGAACGGCAACAACCTGGCGGCTGCCTTGCAGAAGCGCATCAATCGCAAACGGAAGGTGCACGGTGGCTCCGCACACGGACACCATACGCCGCAGGCTCAGCCGCAGCATCCGCACTCGGGAACGCCGCAGACGCCAACAGCCACACCTGTCGTCACACACGTGACCGGGGACGGACTGATCAGCAGCAGCGCGGCTGCTGAGGACGGTGACGGGTCGCAGGACGGCAAGATACCGACGCCCAGGCAGTCGGGGAGTATGGTTACGCATCAGGACGACGTGGTCACGCGCATGAAGAACGTGGAGATGATCGAGCTGGGACGGCACCGCATTAAGCCCTGGTACTTCTCGCCGTATCCGCAGGAACTGTGCCAAATGCCGTGCATCTACATCTGCGAGTTCTGTTTGAAGTACCGGAAGAGCAGAAAGTGCCTGGAGCGGCACCTGTCCAAGTGCAATCTGCGGCATCCGCCGGGCAACGAGATTTACCGAAAGCACACCATCTCCTTCTTCGAGATCGACGGGCGGAAGAACAAGGTGTACGCCCAGAACCTGTGTCTGCTGGCCAAGCTCTTCCTCGACCACAAGACCTTGTACTACGACACGGATCCGTTCCTGTTCTACGTGATGACCGAGTTCGATTCGCGCGGCTTCCACATCGTGGGCTACTTCTCCAAGGAGAAGGAGAGCACCGAGGACTACAACGTGGCCTGCATCCTCACCATGCCGCCGTACCAGCGCAAGGGCTATGGCAAGCTGCTCATCGAGTTCAGCTACGAGCTGTCCAAGTTCGAGGGCAAGACTGGCTCGCCGGAGAAGCCGCTCTCTGATCTGGGCCTGCTCTCGTACCGATCCTACTGGGCGCAGACCATACTAGAGATCTTTATCAGCCAGAATCCGAGCACGGATGGCGAGAAGCCAACGATAACGATCAAGTAAGTAAGGTCTTGGTTTAATATATTTTCATCTAATTGTTTCGTTTACTTGAACAGCGACATCTGCGAGTGCACGTCGATCAAGAAGGAGGACGTGATATCGACGCTGCAGAACCTCAACCTGATTAACTACTACAAGGGCCAGTACATAGTGTGCATCAACCGGGACACGATCGAGCAGCACCGCCGGGCGATGGACAAGCGCAAGATCCGCATTGACTCCAAGTGCCTGCACTGGACGCCCAAGGACTGGTCCAAGCGCTCCAAGTGGTAAAATCTAGACCGCTCCAACCCCAAAACTAATGCTCATCCACTCCCCCTCTCTCTTTCATAGAATGCTATCGCTTTTAACCCGCTTGAGCCCGCCCAGGATGGACCTGGAATCACATTCGCAGACTTGGTTTCTTTTTATTTATAATTGTGTAAATGCAATAAATGTGTATAAAAATGACTCCTCCTCGATTGCTAGTCATCGCTGCCTGGTGCTGGCAGCAGTTCGGCCACCATTTGGTCCATCGCGTGCATTGTATGCAGCTCCAGTCCATTCTCCAGGCCATCCACCGAGGTGCGAAGCTCCCGCAGCGCCTCCTGGATCTCGGCAAACTCCCGCTTCTGTCGGCTGAGCAGCGAGCGCGGCTTGTGAACGGTGTCCAGCTGCTGTTGACACTGCTTCACCACGCCCTCATCCAGGCTAGCGGGGCGCACATCGCTGGCTATCTTCGCTCGCAGGTTGCTTAGCATTTTGAGGGTCTGTTTTTGTTTTTCCTCGTCCGCCAGAGGGGACCTGGTGTCCACGGCCACGCGCATGCCGATGCAGTTGATGAGGCGCGTCAGGCGGGCATACTCCTGCTGGTACTCGTACTTGGCGTCCAGCCATTCTCGCGCCTTCTCCTGCACCTGACGCTGCACGTTCTGCGAGTCCTCCTGGAAGCGGCACATCGCCTCCAGGTTGAGCAGGCGCTGAATGTCCTCCATGCCGCTATCCGCTGTCGTGGTGGTAGTGCTCGTCGTTCGTGGTGGCACCCTGGTGGGCGTGCGAGGCGTTGAATTATCCATCTTGCAGCCACAAAAGTCTTGGTTTTGAGTTTGTAAAATAGAATATGTTGGATTTCAGATTCGATTGGCAGCGCCAATCGATTTGGCGGTGGCTGTCATCGATAGCCGCGAGTTATCGTGTGCATGGGGTTTCATCGTCATTAAAAAAAACGTAAGGAAATTTTGTTTTTTTATAAACAAAATATAAAATGCTTTACTCAAGGGATAAGTGCTCCGAGGAAATCCGGTGGCATTCTTCTTTTTTTAATTGTTCTGTTTCTTTATCACAATTTAAACTAATAAGCCCGATTTCTGACAACAAAATAATAATAATAATAATTGGAATAATTTACTTTGTTCAAAAATAAGTAAAAGAAAAAATCATTTTTGCTCCGATCAATTCTACACTATATTCTGTTAAATATATTAATTCTTCACTATATTCTTTATGTTGAGCATTAATTATGTTTCTTCAATTAAATACTCCCCTTTAACTTTTTAAATAAAATGGGAATTTTATTACAAAATTTAAATTTGACTAAATATTCATATTAAAGTAATGCTTCTAATTGATTTAAATATTTAAAATGTTCCCTACATATACATTTTGAATATTTAAACCGATTTAAAACATTACTTTAATATTTAATTTAAACTTGACACAATTAATAATAAAACCATAACGCGTTCTTCATAGTTTAGAAGCTACCGAAGAAAGCCCATGGAGGGACCATAAAAGGAGATCCTTCCTTCACGGGCAGCTCAAGCATATGTCCTTCGTGGATGCCTGAGAAGGATTAAAGGAGAGATCAGTTTCTAGATAACATTTTCCCAACCCGAAAAAAGCCACAAGAATTAGTTCAATGCTTTCTCTTTTTATTTCTTTCTTTGATTTAGTTTGTTTTGTTTTCTGCTCTTTTGCTTGTTGATTTTGTTTTTTTTTCTTTTTTGCTGTATAAATGAAATTTGTTAAATATATATATACGCACTTTCTGCGAGTGTACATAATTGATTATTAATCCTGAAGCAGTAGTAAAATCACTGCCAGCCGCCTAGCTAATATTAGCAATTGTGTTTTATTCTCTTGTTAATTTCTACTCTCAATTACTCAATCAATCAATTGTTCAATAATTCATGCATTGCGCTACGCACTCGAACACACACACGCACGCACGCACGCACACACAGGAATACACGTAAAAAAATAGTGCAAAATGTATATTTTGTAGCATTTCGTTTAAACTTTTTCACTTAGCTTTTTATTATTTGTAATAAGTTTTCTAATGTTTAAATTTATTATATAACAAACGGTACGCCCTTTTATTAATTTGTTGCTCATCATTGTTGCGTGTGTGTGTGTGTGTTGCATATCTAATTAAAAATATACACTTAAGAGCGAGTAAAACAAATGTAGAATATTTGGGGAAGGCTGCCCGAAGGATGATACAAATCAAAACGCAATAAATATAAAGTATTTAAAAATATAAAATACATATTTGTATACATTTGTATGTATGTATAAATTGTTGCAAATTTATTTCGGGCTAAAATGTGTTGCGGGCTTTTTCCTAAAACTCTCATTTCTTTAGCGGCTTTTACACACAAAATTTACAGTTTAGATCGACAATTGCGATATTTATATATAACTATACACTTAACTGCTAGCATCGGGGGAAAAAAAAGAGAGTATAATCCTACATTTAAATATATTTATGTATATAATGTACCTATAAATATCTAAATGAAACGGCGGCTACAAAATCTGTGTATATTGTGGATTTTACGTAATTAGAACTGCTTAGCTTAGACTTAGCTTAGCTACATTTACATTTATAATAATAGATCTTCCTAATTACAAATATCTGCGCCCAAGACCTGTTCCTAGATACTCCCTCCATCTCTCCTCCTCTCTCTCTTTCTAGCTCATGTTTTCTGCGTTTAGATGCTCATCTTGGTTGTTGTTTGTATGCTTGTTTGGTATATATCTAGTGGTGGCTATAGTCCCATCCGTGTCCCATCCAAAAGAATCCATGGCTGTCCTCCGGCAACAATATTTACAGCGGGAGCGAGAGCGAGAGCTTCCCCTTGATTCTCCCTCCGACCTCCGACACACTCACAGACAGATGGCTTGGATGATGACCCCGTGGGCTCAGTGGTGCCACATCAGCCATCGTTAACTCTTGGCGACGGCCTGCTCGGCCACAGCGGCCACCGTCGGCGTCGGCGTCGGCGTTGGCTGCTGCTTCTCCTCCCACCAGTCCTGGATGCTGCACACCATCCGATGCCGGCGGAAGCGCAACGACTCCCCAATGCACATCTCCACAAACTCCGACTGCATCTCGTGGTCGCCCTTCACCAGATTCAAGTGCTCCAGCAGCTGGCTGTAGTCGCGCCCGGGCCGGCGGATATCCCGAAAGATCTGCAGACGCAGGTCAATGTTGTGGCGACGGGCCGCCTCGCGCTGCTCCTCGCTGAGGGTCAGCGGCGGCGGCGGACTCACCTCGCCGCCGTTATTGTGCGTGGGCGAGGAGCCGCAGCTGCCGCTCTTGACTCCGCTTCCGGGAGAATCCATTAGCTTGCTGGGACTGCTGTTGTTGTGACTGCGATGGTTGTTGCTGCTGCTGTTATTGCTGCTCGTGTTGCTGCTGCTGCTGCTGTTGTGATGATTCAGGCCACTGGCCCAGTAATAATGCGGATTGCTGCCAGCACCCGCCGCTCGCTTCAAGGCATCGAAGCTATTGCCGCCGCCCAGCGAGTAGTGATCTTCGGCCAGGCCGCTGTCCGCGGAAGACGAGGTGCTCCCACTGCCACTGCTGCTGCTGCCATTGCCGTTGAGGTTGTTGCTGCCGCTGCCGCTGCTGTTGCTGTTGCTGTTGCTGCCACTGCTGTTGCTGGCTCCTGCTCCCGAGGAGGAGGAGGAGGAGGAGCTGGTGCCGTTGTGGCAGGTCTGCAGGATGCGGGATATCTCGGAGGCGTCGTTGATGTCGTTGTGGCTAAAGTGACTGAAGGTAGAGCTGGAACTGGAACTGGAACTGGAGCTGGAAGTGGCTGGCAGCGTGGCGCTGCTACTGGGGGGCGGCGACAGTGGCGAGGGCGGTGAGATGGCCACTGCTCCATGGCCATGCCCGTAGCCATTGGCCAGGGGCAGTAGGCCTGGTCTGGAGCTGCTCAGTGAGCTCAGGCTGTCCAGTGGCGAGGAACTAAGTCCGCCCAGATTGCTGCTGTAGGCGGCATGGGTGGTGAGGCCGTTCAGGGGCACATAGAGCACTCCCGAGGAGCTGGAGCTGATGCTTGCGCCACCAAAAGTTCCGCTCCCGCTGCTGCTGCTGCTGCTGCTGATGCTGGACATGACAGCGGAACATGAGGCATCGTTGCCATTGCTGGTCATTGCCGCTCCCGCTCCCGCTGCCGCTGCTGTTGGCATGGCTTCTTGTGGAGGCTCGGCGGGCACGATGACCACGACGGCGGCGGGGGCAGAGCATGACGCTGGCACTGCGGCTGTTGTCGTCGTCGCTGTCGCGGCACTGGAACTTGTACTGGTCGCCGCCTCCGTCGTTGCGTCTGTGTCCACGGCACCCATCGCATCCTCGCTGATCCCATTGATAAAGTTGTGCACGTAGCCGTTGAGTGGCGTGTCCTGGTCGCTGGTCTCCTCCTCGTTGAAGTCAAAGCCGATGCCCAGGCGATCCGAGTGCCCCAGCGACAGGCCCGAGTCGTTCGGCGAGTCTCGCTGCTCCGAGGCCACGGAGGAGGAGCTAACAAAGCTGCTGCTGCTGGAGGCGCTGCTGCAGCTGCTGTTGCTGTCCTCGTCAAAGCAACTGGAACCGGGACTGTTGTCGCTCGGCGTCGGGGAATCACATCCTAATCCCAATCCCAATCCAGATGGCAACGCCCCGGGTATCGATGCGCCCGCTGGGGCACTGCTACTCGTCGTCGTTGAGGAGGGCACGGGACTGGAGCAGGAGGATCGCGAGTCCGTGGACATGCGCCGGAATTCAAAGGCACGCGGCAGAGGTCCTGCTTTTCGTTTGCGTCCCCGGGCCGTGCCGTCCAGCTTCTTGGAGAGACCACCGCCTCCGCCTCCGCCGCCGCCCATCATCAGGCCAGACATTCCTTGGCTGACACCCGGACCACCCGGAGGCGGTGACGGTTGTCCCGGACCTGTGGGCGAGCCCGAGGCCGAACCCGTACCGGAGCCCGGCGGCGGCGCACCGCCCGGCCCGTTGCCGTTGGGCGATTTCATGGGCGCCACATCGCTGAGATCCGCCTCGTCCACCATGACCATGTGCTTGTCCTTCTTGTACGGATTGCCGAACATGTGCTGCCGCACGTTGGTGGGCTCGATTTCGCGCAGCGGGTTGTCCTTGTTCTTGAGATACTCCTGATAATTGCCCATCTCGGCAATGGGCAGGCAGTGGCCCGAGTCCTTGGCCACCAGCGAGGCGGGTCGCAAGAAGGTCTCGCGCATCCGGGCAATCTCCTCGATCAGGTCCCGGCGCGGTATATCGAACGGATTGCGGTACGTTTTCGCCGACAGCTGATGCGTCAGTTGGGGCACCACAATCGTGTAGTTCTCCACGGGCTCAATCTCGGCATGGAGCTTGGCGAACGTGTCCCTCAGCAGCGGATGCCGCACCAGATCCCGGCGCAGGGCGGCGCCCGTGCAGAGCTTGGCCGTCTCCACCTGGCGGTAGGGGGGCTTCGGCTGCTTCAGTTGCTTGTAGACCTTCAGGCAGAGGTTCTCCTGGTCCTGCTTGGCCGTGTTCTTGATGTGCTTCAGCTGATTGGCAATCGTGGGCGACAGGTAGTTGTCCACGTTCTCCGGCAGCAGGAACTGCAGCAGCTGGTACGGCACATTGATGTTGACCAGGGCCTTGCGCAGGAAGGGGCAGTAGTAGGGCGGTATGGAGCGGACGTAGGCGTTGAACTTGTACATGAGGTCGTTCGGCGGACTCATGTTGTACTTGTGGATGAGGTCGTGCAGGAGGGGCAGCAGCGCCGGGTAGTTGTAGGCGAGGACGTACAGGTGGACCTGGGTGAAGTTCGGCGAGGCCTTCAGGTAGCCAAAAGGCAGCTCGAAGCCGTGCATCCCATTCGTCACGATCACCTGCCAGCACTTGTTCATCTCGCGCTTGTTGAGGATCTGCAGCGTGAGAGGACAGCCCTCGATCTCGTATTTGTCCACCGGGAAGCTGCGCACCAGCTGTGGCTCGTCCACTGCCGGCGTTAGGATCTTCAGCTTGGGATGGGCGTCGCGGGGCGGCAACGTGATGGCCTTGGAGTCCGGCCAATAGGGTTCCGGCAGCGGCCAGTAGCCGATGGGGAAGGTTTTCTGTGTGATGTGCTTCTGCACGTATATCATCTTTTTTACCGGCTGGAAGACAATGTCCGTTGGAGCTTCTCCTGCTGCCGATCCGCCTCCTGCTACTCCCGATGTCCCCGCCGCCGCCGACGAGGAGGAGGACGAGGACGCGGACGATGACGAAGAGTTTGCCGTTACCGAGCCCGAACCAGCTCCGCCCGCTCCTCCACCAGCTGCGCCTTGAATGGCACCGGCGCCAGTGTTGCCACTTGAGCCTGCCTGACCCGTCGGCGTCTCCTTGGGCAGGAGAAGCGGCTCAAACTGCAGTACCACGCCTGGCTGCACCTTCTGCACGAGACTCTCAATGCACTGGTTAAGCACATAGTGGCTGCGGACGCGGTAGGACCGTCCGCCGGTCACCTCGCACATCCGCTCGATCGGGGAGTCGTCGTGCGGCACCTTGCCGTCCACCCGCTCGTCGATCTTGTTGCCGGGCATCCGGAGGACCAGGGAGAAGAGGCGCTGGTCCCACCGGAACGGTTCCTTGGTGAACTTGGTTCCCGGTATTTGGTTGCTCAGCGGCAGTATGATCTCCTGGTGGACACCGTTGCGGTAAGAGTACCTGCCGCCGTCCGTAATCACAATGATGACCGAGGGCTCCAGGTAGAAGGGACACCGGCCCTGGCCGTACGTATCAATGCCCGACTGCATCCGATTCAGATTGAGCAGATCGAAGGCGTTGCGCAGCGATTCGCCCATCGAGGTGAGGCCGTGACTCTGCAGGTTCTTCAGTTCGTTCATAAAAGTGGCATGGTTCTCCTTCCAGCCGGCCTTCACATTCGCCGGCGGCTCCTCGAACGTGAGCAGCATGTAGCGATCGCCGAGACAGTCCTGCGTCCGCTGGCGATACTTGAGGAACGTCTCCACGGCGCCCTTGGCAATGTCCAGATACGTCTTCTGCACCCCGTTCACATACGCCTTCTGGCACATGGACGACGAAGTGTCCACCAAGAAGAGTATGATTGTCATGGCGGGGGTTCCTCCTCCTCCTCCTCCGACTAAGATGAACGATCCACTGCCTCTGCTCTCTGGTCTCTCGTGATCTTGGCTCAGACCAAGCCCTGGGCCCTATTTCAAGTAGCTTATGCTCTTGTTTTGGGCTTCCTAAAAAATAAAAAAGAAATGTTTACCATTAGTATTTAATTGAAATTTGTTTAAATTCAATTTAAATTATATATTATATTATAATATTGTATAATTTGTAGTGCTTTACTTTGAAGCCCTTTCTCGCTATCAACAATTTCAGAGCAAAAGGGGCTGGTTTACTACTACAAATACTACAACACAATGCCAAAAACAAGTTTTAGCTTTATTACTTAATCAATTATTACTTAATGCCTGTTTAGAAGAGAACCCTGGAAATATAGCATGAATTCAGTCATATAAACCATATTCCATGGATTAAAATTCTACAAAATGGGATACAAAAGGCAAAATACAAGAAATAGTTCATTAAAAATTGGTTTTTCACTTTATGATTACAATTTCTAAGCATTATATTCCAGCATATCTCAGAATTTCGTTACTTTACAGACCATTTACTGCTGAATTGTATAATCAAAACTCATGATAAACGAATAAAAACAAAGGATACATTAATTTCATAATTTCCTCTTTAAATGAAAAATTAAAAGATTGTTGTGGAACATGGAGCTTTAAGATAATTTCTCACTTCAAATCCAAATCCAAATCCTTACAACCTCTAAGTTTTATCAACTTTATGATTTGGCCCAATTTGTGAAATTGGGTTTACCGCTTACCTTGTGGTTGGTTCTCCTCTTTCTCTCTCTCCCTCTATCGCTCTTTATTGAGCTCAACTGCACTTTCTCTTTGTCGCTCTCTTAGCAGCTAGGCTCCCTCCCTTCTTCTTTCTCCTGTTCTTTAATTCTTATTGTTGCTTCTTCTAATGTATTTGTTGTTGTTGTTGTTGTTGTTGTTATTGCGCCTATGAATGTGTGTGTTCATTGATTTCTTTTTTGTTTTGTTTACGTTGTTAGCAGCGCTCTCTTTCCTGCTTTTGCTGCTGTTGTCCTGGGCTTGATCGGTTAGCTCTTTTTCTGCGCTTCGCTGTTCCGCTTTTATGGTACATGTTGCGTGAAACAGCTGACATTTGGACTGGATAATAAACAACAACAACGATGAAATGCACTGAAACGAGTTAGAAAAAGAAGCGGAACGTAATGGTAATGAAACGAGGCTTCAACTGGTTGTCGTCATTCTTTAAAAGAAAAAAAGTATATAAACGTTGCGCATACGCAGTGTGTGCCAATCAATCGATTAGGAAAACGATATTCAGATACGCTTTATACTGGCAAACTGCGTAATCACAATCGTTCCAACACACGCACGCATGCACACCCACTCCTCACAAAATACATCATGTGCTAATTAAACAACGAAATGGAATTAAAATCCCAGGGGGTCTGTAGTTGCTCGAGATGTTTTTGCATATTTATGGGCCACACGAAAGCGCTTTGACATAAATTCAAATCCACTCTAATTCACTTCACTCCAATCCGCCTCCCCCCTTTCACTCATCTACCTTCTGCTTCGTTTACTTCTACTGCTCTATCTCTATCTGTTCCTCTTCCTCTGCTGCTCTGCTGCTCTGCCTTGATGCCCCACTACGGAGTCATTCACTTCATGCTGCAACTATGCTAGGGTGGTCTCTTAGTGAGAACTGCTCTCCCTTCAAGCAAGACTGTGGCTTGGTTGTTATCTCTTTCTAGCTCTTGTCTCTTAAACAATTTTTTGTGCTGTGACCAACAAAGCTCATGAGACCACCTTATGAATTTTCATCATGATTCATTCGACGCCAGTTAGTACAACGCTCTGTTGGCGTCGGCCTAGAGATGACCGCATGAATCGTGGGCCAGGTAGGCAACGCGGCTCGTGAGTAAGCACCAGAATGATCATCAAGAATTAAATATTAGCTTTAAAGGACTGAAGTCCTTAATAAATTCTCCTTTGCCTTGTTAGGCCGGTTCTACATGGTAATTTATTATATTTTAACAATGAGTTATTAACAAATAATACTCGCTATACATATTTATCATAAATTAACAAAGAGCTAAACAAAATAAAACTTTACTATATTTCCCAGACTATGGGACGAACCTATTTCCAATGAGATCAGATCCCTCTTGCTTAAGCTGTGTCTCGTGTCCCCAGGTAGCATACAAAAATAAAGAGGTAGCTGAAATCGATTACACAATGCAGCCACCGACAAGCCGCTCACGATCGTGAGTGCACGACCCATGCATCACTGACGGTCGACCAAGGGGATTCAGGGGGCAAAAGAGCGAGGAATATACTTAGGCCGATGCCGGGAGTTACGATCGTTGATCGCCAAACTAACTATGTCTAATGCAACACGCCTACGATGTTCCTCTTACTTTGACGCACGACTGATAGATGCCGGTGCTGCCACAAACGACCGTCCAGTCAAATCGCGTTATCACTGCCAACGACGCTGCGGCGGTAATTCGAGTGCAAAACATAAAATTTCTATTTGAATAAGAGCGCAAACACACGTACACACACTAGAGCGCACACACACGCGGACTCAAGGTTGCCAGATGGCCAACGGGAGCACACTATTCGACGCACAGGTGGAGCTGGCTCCACTGACCATCATCCCCCCCTCCCCAGGGTCCATTCGCGCACACACGAACCAAGTGTGTGTGTGTGTAATTCGATATGATAATGCAAAGTTTGAGCTAAGCAATTGCTGTCGCCGGCGGTCTGGCAACTCTGTGCGCCAGTGTGGGAGCCACCCGCACAGGCTGGTGGTGGGGTGAGGGGGAGGCTTTTGCCCTATTGTGTTCGACGCTGGCAGTCCACACACACATACACTCGAAACAAATGATTTAGGCTTTTGGTAATCGAGTTTTTGTGGCCAATTAATCGCGCCGAAGGTTTGGGGTGACGGCGGGGCGGTAGGTTATAATGACACGGCTCTTCGTCGGAATTCACTTATGCAGCCGCAGCCGTAGCGCACCAGGGTTGCCAGTGCTGCCCAAAAGAGCGATAAACACACAACATTTTAAGTTATTGCATCCTCGAATAGGGGGAGGGCAGGGGCAACGGGCGGTGAGGGCAATCCAGTTTGTCGGGTCATTTTCCCCATTTGTCAAAGGCATGTACGCCGTTTGGCTGACCTTAATTTGCATGTGATAATAATGCTGGGATTAGGAGTGGGGAGCCGTTTTATCGCTGCCGGCTATCGCCTATCGACAGAGTTGCTGCCGCCGGAATCGATTAACCGCATGCTTAGCCGCCAAAGCTTTTGAATTTTGAACCGCAGATGGGATGCACAATTTATGCATATTATTTATATGGGAATTGCGACAATTCGCCGGATAAGCCCATCTTGGGGCAAAAACAACACTCACACGTCTGCCCGTGTGTCTGTTTTAATTTTTTGGAACACTCTCTGCACTCACACACGCACGCGAGCTGGCGGACTAACAGCATCTCTCAACTGGCACAAGTACTTCGTCGAGTGAGAGTTTCGGAAAGCACTCACACACGCTGCCAATTAACCAAACAACAAATGCCTCTGCGATAAAAAATCACAAGCAAGCAACGCACGGAAAACAAAAAAATACATAAACGAGAACCGAAAAATGCACACATCACAGTGGCAGCGGTAGCGGTAGCGGCTCTCGCTCCTCTTACTCCTCTCAAATCGCCAATACTTGCAATAATTTTCGATTAGCTTCTATCCGCGCCACGATTTTTTATTCTGTTATATTTTTACTTTGTGCCAACAAAAAAAAATTTATCACCACCGCGAGCGAGCGAGCGAGCGAGCACACAGACACACGTAGGGGAAGGGGGCTGGGGGGCAGGGGAGAGAGCGAGCAAGCGCGAGAGCAAGAGCAAGAGAGAACGATGGACGACAAACGGAGCGGGCGGCGCGTATTACTACGTGTATGTGGCTCTGCTTAAGGTGCACGGGCGAGAACGACCGACCGACCGACGCGACTAACGGTCGTTGCGACCCAACCGAACGACTGAACGCCCGACCGCCCGCCACCGCAATAACAACAATGGGACGGCCGTCGTGTTGTCGTCGTCGTCTCCACAATCGTTCGCTCGCCTAGGTAGTGGTGGGGGCTGCTTACACACACACACGCCTGCGTTCCGGCTGTGCCTGATTCTTCTTCTTCTTCTTCTTCTTCTTATTCGGCTAGCTGCTCCGGGTCCCGAGCCAACCGTTCGATTCAACTAAAAAAAACAGTTTGAGCTAGAGCTGGCAGTGGACCGATCTCCTCGACTTGCTAGAGAAGTCAATACGTCGATTTCCGAAGGTCGGCAGGAATCGATAGTGCACATGTCTCGAGACACAATTTTGGTTCAGAGCTGCGCTTAAATCTGGACAGTATTTGACCAATTGGCCGCTTTTACGTCGAGTTAAAATGTTGAATTTATCAGTAATAACACTTGAGCAGTCTACCCACACTTTGAAATCGCCAATTTAATGCAAAATTTAGAAAAATAATTACGGTTGGTAAGTGTCTCTGCTGTCTTTTTAGCCGTGTCACACGCCCTGCCATCGATTTCCGCTTTCGACTAGTGCTGTAGCCTTATCTATTTAATAGCCATTTTAAATATGCCAGCGGATATTAATGAAAAACCTTATAATCCGCATATTTAGACATTCAAATATATGTATATATTACAAGAATTTAAATCTAATCTGAGTTAGGTATATCTTGAGTCCAAGTTGAGCCAGAATATACCAATTTCAATGTTTTGTTTGGTAAGAACTTTCGACGAAATGTATATATTATGGTCAGTCAATGTGGTTGAACTCTTTAAAAATACAAGGTACGAGTCACGCTAAATACTGAAAATGCGAATGCAAAGCTGTTTACTGTAACTATTCTGCTTTTTCTCAAATTATAAGATCTGGAATATTATTTTCCACCAGAAACAGCTATTTTCGCACCAAAAACGTGCCTGGACTGACCAAACAGCTGTTTATCGGCGCTGTCCGATAAACACATGTTCATCCCCCGCTTTGGCGCGCAAACAAAGGGCAACGAGACAACGACAACGAAAGTAAATTTGTAAATAAAGCACGGACGGACGGCCACAAAATGCCGGAGAGCATAATCGCCGGCATTCCGGTGCACTTCCCCTTCGAGCCGTACCCGGTGCAGCGGGCGTACATGGAGAAGGTGATCCAGTGCCTGCGCGACGGCACCAACGGCGTCCTCGAGTCCCCCACAGGCACCGGCAAGACGCTGAGCCTGCTGTGCTCCTCCCTAGCCTGGATTCGCACACGCCAGTCGGAGCATCAGCAGCAGATGCTCAAGCTTGACAAGAACGACGGGGGAGCAGGAGCGGGAGCGGGAGCAGGAGTTGAGCTCTCGGATCTGGCCAGGACCGTGGGCAAGATCAACAATTGGGGCGTGCCCAAGGTGATATACGCGTCGCGAACGCACTCGCAACTGACGCAGGCAATGCGGGAGCTGAAGCGGACGGCGTATGCCAACATGCGGTCCGTGGTGCTGGGCTCCCGCGACCAGTTGTGCATCCATCCGGAGGTGATGCGCGAGCAGGGCAACTCGAACAAGACGAACATGTGCAAGCTGCGCGTCCACTCCAAGACCTGTTCGTTCCAGCTGCGCGTCGAGTCGAAGAAGGATCATCCGGACTTTCGCGGGCCGAGCATCATGGATATCGAGGATCTTGTGAAGGTCGGCCAGCGGCTCAAGATGTGTCCGTACTTTGCCTCCAAGGAGCTGGTGGCCCAGGCGGACATCACCTTTATGCCGTACAACTATCTGCTGGATCCGAAGGCACGGAAGGCCAACAAGATCGAGCTGGGCAACACGATTGTCATCCTCGACGAGGCCCACAACATTGAGAAGATCTGCGAGGAGTCCGCCTCCGTGCAGATCCGCTCCTCGGACGTGGCCATGGCCATCGAGGACATCACGCACATCATGAAGATCTTCACCAGCGGCGAGTCGCAGGATATGGGCGGCGATGAGCCCAAGGATTTCACGCTGGACGATTTAACGCTGCTCAAGGAGATGCTGCTGGAGCTGGAGAAGGCTATTGATGCCGTGCTGGTGGACAATGTAGCCGAGGGCACCACCTATCCGGCCACCATGATGTACGAGCTGCTGGGCAAGGCGAATGTGAGTGGCTCCGTCTCTTCCTTCCTCCTCTTTCCTTTCCTTTCTCTTATTAGCTCTTCCCCCAGTTCAGCTATGGCAATGTGGCCACCATTGTGTCGTTGCTGGACAAGCTCGTGCAGTATCTGATGGTGGCCTCGCAGCAGATGAGCATTCGGAAGGGCGGCACCTTCACTTTACTTAGCGACCTCCTGACCATCGTGTTTGCCAACAAAGAGGATGTGATGAGCAAGGTGTACGCCAGCTTCAAGGTGCATGTCCAGCTGGAGGAGACCAAGCAGCAGGGACAGCAGGGACAGGGCAAGCCCGGAGGCAAGCAGCAGCAGGGGGGCTGGCTCAGCAAGGGTGCAGCACTGGCCAGCAGCAGCTCTAAGCAGGCCAAGATCGTCAATTTCTGGTGCTTCAATCCGGGCTTCGGCATGGAGCAGCTGCTCAATACCCAAGTGCGCAGCGTGATCCTCACCAGCGGCACCCTGGCGCCGCTGAAGCCGCTGATCGCCGAACTGGCTATTCCCGTGGCCCAGCATCTGGAGAATCCGCATATTGTCGACCAGTCTCAGGTGTATGTCAAGATCATTGGCACCGGTCCCGATCGCCAGCAGCTCATATCGAACTACACGAATCGGTGAGTTTTTGAGAGTCGTGCTTTAGAGTCTCAATTATCAAGCATCTCTGTCGTTTTCCAGGGACAATCCCAAGTACATCAGCTCCCTGGGCCAGACCATCTTGAATGTGTCGCGCATCGTTCCCGACGGCCTGCTGGTCTTCTTCCCCTCGTATCCCATGCTCAACAAGTGCGTGGACTCGTGGCAGGCCAGTGGTCTGTGGGCGGATATTGCGGCCAAGAAACCCATCTTTCTGGAGCCGCGGGGCAAGGATCAGTTCACCAGCACCATGGAGGAGTTCTATCAGGCCATACGCGACTCCAAGGGGGCCGTCTTCATGGCCGTTTGCCGCGGCAAGGTGTCCGAGGGTCTGGACTTTGCCGATCGCAACGGACGGGCGGTCATCATTACGGGACTGCCCTTTCCGCCGCTAAAGGATCCCAAGGTGATATTGAAGCGACGCTACCTGGAGGCGAATCGAACGCGGGAAAACCAGCTACTGAGCGGACAGGAATGGTACAATTTGGATGCCACGCGGGCCGTCAACCAGGCCATCGGGAGAGTGATCCGTCATCGGAACGACTATGGCGCCATTCTGTTGTGCGATTCACGCTTCAAAGACGCCTCTCAGGTAAGAGTGTCGTTAGCATTTCGTATTTATTGATTTGATTTCGTATTTATTGCTTCCTACATTGAATACCTCTCGATATCCCCAATCCAGGTGCAGCAGCTGTCCAAATGGATACGCGGTCACCTGGGCGAGCGGCCGCAGTGTTCGCCCTTCGGTCCCATTGTCCGGGAGCTGCGTCAGTTCTTCAAGAATGCCGAGGCCACAGTAAGTCGGGAGTCGGGATCTCCCCTTATTTCTCTCTCACTCTTTATCGCTCTGTTTTCTCTAAAACCTAAATCCAGATGAAGCAGCCAGATGAGCGGGAGTCGGAGCCACCTTTGCAGACGGTCTGCAAGCCTGAGGAGAACGAGTCCCTGGCTGCGATTATCCCCAAGATCAAGCGAGAGCCAAGCTCTAGTTATTCATTTAAGGCAGCCAATGAAACGGCAATGTGTGTATTTTGAAAGGTGAAGAGAAAGAATAAACGCTAACCGCTTCTTTCCTTTAGGAAAGTGGAGATGGCCAATTCCATCAAAACGTGGACACCCGATGACTATGCCCAGGCAGTGGGGCGAAAACTGGGCACAGGCGGAGCAGCGACGCCCAATGCCATGGACTTTATGAGCCGCCTTGACTCGAATGTCTCGGTGAGTGACGGCTATTAATTAACTTAACTTATCTTTTGTTTATTGGCTTATTCCCCTGGCCAGAGTATCGACTTCAATTGCTGCTCGGACGGCAGCAGCAGCACCAGCGCCAAAAGTGGCCTCGTGAAGATCCACAAGCGAGAGCGCAGCTCGCCCACGCAGCCGGAGACGGGGGGCAGTACTTCCCAGGCACCCAAGAAACGCTACAAGCTGGTGGAGAACATCAAGGTCAAGGCGGAGCCAGAAGAGCCTGTTGGTTCACAAACGAAGATAGCGCCAGCAGACAGAGCGGACTTCTTAAGGGAGGTGTGTTGGGAAATGTGTATAAAATATTGTCTGGAAATTTATAAACTTATTTTCCGATTTAGGTGCGCAGTAGAGTTAGCCACGATCAGTTCCGGGAGTTCGGCAAAGCTCTGCTCAATTACAAGAACGGCAGCGGAGACAGCTTCGAGCAGCTGATGCGAATGCTCCTCGAGGTGCTTGTGGGTCCCCAGCTGCGATATCTGTTCGTCGGGATGCGGCGCTTTCTCAAGAACGAGCACAAGGCTGAGTTTGATCGACGGCTGGCCAAGTTAGAGTCCTGCTAAGTCCATCCCTGTATGTATAGATGTCCGTTTTTTTTTTGTATTCTTTTCTTTAAATATAAAAAAAATATTCCATGCGCCACAGGCTATGCTTTTGTAAAAATACAGTTTTCGTTACAGAACTTTTGTGTTAATGTCTTTATAAAAAATGGTTTTATTGTGGAAAATACATATTTTTGATATTTAAAGTTTATGATTATATTATTGTAGATGGATTTTGGGATTAGTTTAATCATTTATTAATTGGGTTATCAAATAGGTTTATAGGTAAGCTAAGATTATACAAAACCAAAACTGATCACTTCTCTGAGAGCGAGGAATTGAAAATCAGCAACTAACTTGCCAAACAAAAATAGACCCATTTACGTGTGAACACGTCTAGTTTTGGATTTAGAGACAAACAATCGGAGAAATGAACAGAACCAGATTACACTTTCTAAAGCACATTTTTATCCAACAAAGTTATGAATACTTGAATACTTTGGGGCGGCTTTTTAGTTCGACACACACAGCGATTTCTGTGGCATCTCTGATAAACTTATTATATATTTAAGAAGATAAAATATTAAAGGCGAGAGAGCACAGCTTTAAGGCCTCCAGGACATTGAAATAATAAAGTTCCTACATTTTTAAGCTTATTTTTTAGACCAGAGGTTCTCCACAGAATTATTTATATTTTATATTATATTATTATTATATTATAAAATATATTATATTATATACCGTCTCAATTCAGTTAGAAATCGGGCGTAAGATTGCTGGGGGCGCAGGAAAAAGGGGCCTGATCTCGATGACCTTACATAGGGGGGTGTACATGTGATTATAAATATTTTATGTGGTATAAATTTACGTTCGGGGTTGGGTGATAATGTGACTTCGTCACAAAGTATACATTCAACTGTTATTAATATTTAATATTTATTTAATATACATATTTAACCCTAATATTAACCCCTTGAATCTCTTACATTTAACAAAAAGACAATGAGAGTAAAGTTCGTTTATGTTGCTTAATTTATGTGTAATTGTTTTTCAATTTTTGTGGTACATTTATTTATTTATTCTTGGCATAAAAAGATTTTTCTTGTTGCTTGTTGCCAAGCGAAGCCAATCTGCCAAGTGCAGGCCAGAGCGCGCCGCATCCAATAAGTTCATTGCCAAACTCGGAGCCGAGTCCGCGTCCCGAGTAAGCCGAGTAACGCCCGTGAGTGGCCCGAATGGCGACGAGCTGCTACTACCGCTGCGACTTTGCACTCGCGTGGCAACAATCGTCCAGGACACACACGGCCCTCGCAGCAGCAGCAGCAGCAGCAGCTGCTGTGAACGCTGTCCAATAGCCAATAGCTTGAAGGTATAGCCATAGCTGCTATAGCCTGAAGTGCCGCCGCCTGCCACGCTTCCCAGCCCGATCCAGGTTCCCGCTCATCGCTCATCGCTCATCTAATTTCCGCCGTAAGTTGATTGCATTTGCGTTGCCATTTGCAACAAGTAACCCACCAACCAACCACCCACCCACCACCTCACCCGAGCCGACCTTGGCCTAGTTACGACTACTGGCTACTGGCTACTGGCTACCGGGGGTCACTTGCCTTAATTGCATTTCGTCGTCGTCGTCATTGCAGCAGCAGAGCAGCACAGCACATGGTCGAGGAGATTGGCTGCCAGAGACAGACGGGCATTGTGGTCGCCATGCCCAGCCAGGTGACAACGAGCAGCGGAGCACCAGTACCAGTACCATCTGTCACAGCCGCAGCAGCAGGCATCCATCATCATCAGCAGCAGCAGCAGCTCCAGCAACATCAGCAGCAGCAACAGCAACATCAGCAGCAGCAGCAGCAGCAGCAACAGCAACATCATCATCATCAGCAGCAGCAGCAGCAGCAGCTACACCAGCAACTCCCTGGCCACATGAGCATGCTCAGCATGAAGGGCGGGAGTGGAGGTGGTGGCGCAGGTGGTCGCTACTTGTGGACGGACAGGGAGCTGCTCATGCACTTGCAGAACTACACGCCGCTGATCCTGCTCATCGATTTCGTGGAGAAGACACGCACCAAGCGCTTCTACGAGAGCTCCGAGCGGTACGAGATCCTTATGCTGGTCTTCATCATGCGAAAGGGGGCGCCGTTCTGCGAGAACAAGCGATTTCCGGCCGAATACTGGGTGAATCTGTCGGTGGGACCCATTGCGGAGGCCTTTGACCGGCTGCAGGCAGCCATCGATATACCGGATCCGCAGCTGCCGATCCACATGAGCGTGACGGATTTGACCAGCTGGAAGCAGATGTTCGATGTGGCGATGCTGGACATACGGCGCTTTGCCTATTACACCGATCCGATGCAGCTGGCCGATGCCGGTGTGTACAATAGGATCACCTTTGAGCAGCGATTCGGGATGCAGTGGCAGGAGTAGCACCGATAGAAGCATAAAGATATATATATATATATGTATACATCCCCCACAGAGTTTATTGTTGCGTTAGAGAGAATCGCCCAAGCAACAAACTGTGCCTTTCCGTTCCTCCATCACGACTCCGACTCCTCCTCCTCGCATGTGTATCTGTAGGACCCGCAAAATGCTTTAATGGACAAAATAAACGTTAGTTACTGGTTCTGTCATTCGTTTTGGTTCCTTGTTTCTCTCTATACTTGTACCATTACATTACATACTAGAAAACGCATAACGTTTATTTACATTACAAACTAGGCCTAAATCTTTACGGACGAGATCCTCCTACGGCTGACGCTTGGGCAGCTGGTCGCGGTCGAAGATGCCGAGCAGCTTGCCGCGGGTCATTTCCTTGGCCTCGCGCAGTCCCAGCTGGTAGATCGTGTCCTGCAGTGACTTGATCTTCTCCACCAGCTGCTCGGGCTCCAGTTGGGACAGCTCTGCGTGAAAAATAACGAGTATTTTTTAAACAATTTATTTAAATGTCTCTAATAAGCCCCAGAATAAGATGAACTTTTAATTTAAAATGATCAAAGACAGTGAAATGAACCCGTGAAACTAAGATTAGTCCCTTTTGAGGGTTATACATCTACTCACGGTTCATGTGGTCTATGTCTTCGGCGGTTAGATTGTTGCTCCGATCCATGGTGGGCGTGTAGATGGGCGTGTCGCTCATGGTGAGGAACTCCTCCATTCCGGGGACTTGAAACGAGAAAGAACGTTAAACATGGCGCCAAAGTGCGAAAGTGGTCACGTTTTATGCACTCACAGCGTTCCGGCCACTGAATGGGTGAGGCGCGCAGTGTCTCCTGCGAGATGAGCTCATCCTCATGCATACCCAGGACTTCCTTGGTCTCCTCCGGTGTCTCTGTGGCGGATATCAACAACTTCTTGCTGGGCGACACATCAGAATCAACGGCCGCCGCTGCGGCAGCATCTTCGTCCATTTTCTGTATGGTTTCTACGGACAAGCGGTGCGTCTTTCAAGTGCACTCTTTGGGCATTTGTTGCACACTTACCTGGCGCAAAAGCCTCCACGCCTGATTCCTTCTTGTCCATCTTTTATAGAGAGAATTAAACCGAACAAATATGAAAACTAAATGTTGGAAATTTTCGAGACAAAAATGCGGTGATGCCACTCTTTTGCCAAAAATCTATCGCCCGAACCTATCGATAGCGCAGTGCTGAAGAACGAAGAACGATAGCAATAAAGTCAGTTAATACACCGAAAACGGAGTCCAATACATTCGGTAAAATAGCACACAAATTTTATAAAACGTGTGAGGAATACTGTCAGCAGTGGCTGAACCTTTTAGCGCCAACCTTTTGCTACTACCGTTGTCTCGCTCTAACGCACACTTTGAGGGTTTCAAAGTACGCAAAGAGTGGCATCCCTAACCGATGCTCTCGCTCGCACATGGTCCGCTATCGCTATCGATATGCGCAGAATCGCTTCGACTTGCACCACCTCTAGTGTGCTTGCCATGGCCATTACTATTCACCTGTTCCCTTAGTCGTTCCGCTAGCTTCAGTTTTGAACTCCGCGACGCGAGCGGACAGTTTTTTTTTCAGTTCAGGCAGAACAAGTTGTCGTCGTTGTGCCTTGGCGCCAATTTCGAAACTGCATCTAAGTTGCACTTGTCGTCGCTGGCTTCCTTCCCACTTCCCGTTCGCATTTCCTTTCGCTTTCCCGCCGCGCGCCCCTGCCCCGCATTTGCCTCCCATTGGCCGAGGCCCCCCCCCCCGATGGCAGCTAGCAAATTTAGTTCCAGTTATGCCAAGCAGACCACACACTTCGAGGCGACATGTGCGAAGATCTCCGCCTTTTACTTTGACCTGGACAATACGCTGATCCCAACGCGGGCCGGCGACCTGAAGGCCATCCGCAAGGTGAGTTAGGGTCCACGCTTTCCACGCTCCACTCTCCACCGTCCACTCTCCACGCACGCCACGCTCTGCGTTCCACGCTCCACGCTCTTTGCGGGTATCCCCGAATTCGGGGGTGAAAGTGCGCAGCAGGCAGCTAGAAAATTTTCCACTGCAGCTCGCCGCCGCTGCTGCTTTGCTGTTACGTAGTCGAAAAACCCCGGACGTCACTCCTCCCGCGCTCTGTCCGTCCGTCTTAGTGGGTTCCCAGCTGATAGCACGCGCCCGAAACTGAACTGAAGTAATTTTTTTTATTTTTTTCGGCACGCAAAGACATGCACTTTGCAAGGTCTCTCCAGGTCCCCCCTCCCGCTCCCGGAATGCAAGACTTTCGCGGCATCCAAAAATACTTTGTTTACTTTGCAGATTATAAGCTTTTATTTATCATTCGCAATGCACTTGGGGAAGTCGTACGAAAGTACATATATTTATGATTTCATTTGCTTATAAATAAATCGGGTTATTTAGCGGGAAACTCATTTGTTTAACATTAAGAAAGCACTTTACTGCGGGTTCAAGGTTGTGCATCGTGTTTAAAATTACAGCAAAAAGAATTAATTTAACATTAACATATAGTTATAAATTAAATTAATTCATCTTTGGCCTAGTTCCCAAAGTTAGCTTTCTTTCTCTTTCCGAATATTTTGGTTATAAAATTGTTGCCACATTAAAGTATAGATTTATATATAGAATTTAATGAATGATTAATTCTTTTCGGTTATTCTTGCACCGAATCCTATCAGACATTGACCCCCATTTCGTTGTCAAGTTCCAAAATTCCAATAAATAAAACCGATAATGTCAGTATATATTTGAAAAGTTTGTAAAATCCCGTAAAGCAAGCCATAAAATATATCAATTAAATTAACAACATGTTTATTCATAGATCACAACAACAACCAGACTTGATTTGCATGTCGGAGATGTTAATTAACCGACGTAGATTATCATCAAGGGGCTTGGGAAAGTTGATAATTATTGACTCGATTTATTGCCTTATTTAAATATTATTTCTCACATTTAATTCGTATTTTAAGCGAGTTCTTCACCGTGTTTTGTAGTTTAATCACTGGCAATTTAATCACTTGACTTCGTTATCGAATTTAAAGCCCAGATAGTGCTATGTTTAGACACCAAATATTGTCATTGTCCCGCCAGTTTGTCGGTTTCTTTATTCAGTTGCTTTCATTGTTATCGAGAGAGAGGCCTGAAATTTATGATAATCCTAAAATACTTGCACTTGCACGTAGTTCTGATCGAGATATCGGGGGAAGAAATCAAGTCAGCAATTGGCGGAAATGTACGGATAAAGGCCCTTGAAATAGATTGAATCTCTGTGTGGCATTTGCAGGTTGTTGCATTGTATGTCCGGGGTGCTACAGTTGTAGGATATTAATTTGCAAAGCAGTAAAGTACATTTCCCATCCTATAAGATATATATTATTATATTAATTATTTTATTGATGATAGAGACTTATATACTTGTACTTAATAACTTAAAATAATAAATAATACAAATACAGACATTAAATTAAATTAAATGTGCAATCATTTCCATACTTTTACCTTAAACGCTGTACGACAACGCAATGTTTTTGTAGATATATGTACCATGTCAGACCTTTCATTCGCTGTATATCTCCATACTTGATCTCGTCGGCACCTCTGATCTAGTACATATTACATTATATATTATATTGCATTATATATGCGCATTGTATGCTAGTTATCGGTGGCTGTGGGCCGATCAGAGCCCTGATAAAGCATTACACTTAGCTTAGGCAATTGCATGACATTGAACAACCGCTGATTACGCTCTTCCGCTCTCTGTCTGATCTCCGATTGCAGCTCGGCGACGTTCTGGAGACGCAGTACCAGTTTAGCAAGGATGACGCCAGCCTGTCTACGCAAAACTTCCTCAAGGCCTTCCGCCGGTGTCCGGATAACTCGCAGACCTCGTTGGACTCGTGGCGTACGCACCTGTGGCGCGAGTCACTGCCACCGCGACACAAGCACCTCGCCGAGCAGATATATCCGCAGTGGCTGCGCCTGCGGTATCGTTATCTGGCCGTTCCGGCCGACTATGTCCAGCTGCTGCTGCGCATGCGGCAGGCGGGCTATGCTCTGGCCCTCATCACCAACGGGCCCTCGAATGCGCAGTGGGAGAAGGTGGCCAAGCTGCACGTGCGCGGCTACTTTGACTGCGTGCTGGTGTCCTCGGATCTGCCCTGGGAGAAGCCCCATCCGGAGATCTTCTATGCCGCCTGCAACTTCCTCAACGTCAAGCCGCATCAGTGCGCCATGATTGGCGACAAACTGGAGACGGACATCAAGGTGAATATCGTTTAACTCTGATCGAGGTTATAGTTAGCTTATAAATCACTTTGTAGGGCGGTCACCTAGCCCAGCTGGGCCTCACCTTCTGGACGCCGCTGAGCAGCAGCAGCTCGGCCGCCCAGTCGCTGGAGGATGTGGAGTACAAGCCACACGTCAAGCTGGGCAACCTCCTGGAGATGTACAAGTACTTTCCGCGCCTAAATGCTGTCGCTCCGCCCGAGACTCCGTCCACATCGCGACGTCGTGGCAGTCACATGAGCAGCAGCGGCGCTAGTGGGAGCAGCAGCAGCAGCAGCAGCAGCAGCGGCAGCGGGAGCAGCAGTAGCAGCGGGATCACCAGCTCGAGCGCTAGCTGTGAGCCGGGAGCTACTTCACATGGATACCAACACCCGCACCCGCACCAGCACCAGCAACAGCGGCAGTGGGTCTATCGACGCGGCGTCTCGCTGCCCGCGATGGATTGCTCCAACAGCGAGGCGGAAAACAGTTGCGACAGCTTCCTCTAGAGATCGAGAGCGCAGGACCTCGCGAGATGAAGAGGATCATATGAAATTGATACAAAAGAAATGTACCTTCAGTTTACAAAACTATAGCTAAAAGAGAAGTGAGGAGACGAAGCAGGAGAAGAGAGCGAATTGAACGAGATAGAGAACAGCGGACAAAAGGGACATCCGGGAGATGATTTGAAACGAATGCAGGAATTTAAAGTTCAACTATTTGCGGGAGAGGAGTCCCGAAGCCACATTACACACACTACACACACACATACATACGGTGAATCTCGATATCTGCCATTAGACTAAAATTAAGGCTAGCAAAGAGAAAGAGAGAGAGAGCAGAAGGAAATCCAAGACGAAGACAGCAAGAGAGACACAAACAAACACAAACCAAATGTATTTTTCTAAGCGAATTTTCTCTCACACTTTTTTTGTAAATTGATAGCCAAAACAAGAAAACGCAAATCTAAAGTTAAACAAATGATAAGCGATAAATGGATGATCAATGAATACAAAAACGAGGAAACTCTTGTGAGAATCACTAACGAATCTTAGCATACGTATTAAGGATGGCGGGAAATATCAGTGTCAAAAGCCGGAATTTTGTTTCATTAATCGCAACCATATGAGCGAACATTAAAAATATATTATTTGGTTATTTCTTTGGTATTATCGATCATTTTACGTTAACAAATTCGATAAACTGTTGATATATCGCTCATAAAATTAACACTTTTTTCGATATCTATATTCTAACGTTGAAAGCTAAATTTATGATTGAGTGCGGATATCATTTCGGAATTTTCTTCCTGATAAGGCACCCTTAATACATATAAACATACATTATATAGCACTGAGATGGATGTACGTGAAATGTTAACTATTGTCTTAGTCGTAGCCTTTAGCTGGTAGCATTAGTTAAGCCGCCAAACCGAAGCAAAGTCCGAGAGGAGCTCTCTTCACCATTTAGCCAGAGGCGCGAGTCTCTGTTGGCATATTGTTATTTGCAACTGCAACTGCACTCCACCAAGCCATGTCCCATCCATTCCCCGATCCCAATCCTGTTCCCCATCCCAAGCTTATCCCATGTTGATGATAAATATGGTACGCATATGTACATATGTACATAGATGCATGGCTCAGGCACTGCACCGCTGTTGATCATGGATATTAAACAATAAATGACACTGCGCATACTAAAGAGGAGTTTTCATTACCAACTGGGGGGGCAGTGGGCAGGGAATTTGAAACCTTTCAAGGCCTTTAAGTTAAGAGTCAAAAATTCATTAATTTCAATTGGGAAAGCTTTCCTGTGCTAGTTTTTAATAGGTTAACAAGTCAAATTATTACTACAGTTAACCACAGGGTTCAAGGGTATAAAAAGTTAGATCTATTAACCGATTCCCGGCTCAAATCTCTACGACATTTTAAAGAGAGATCAATCAGTATTATAAGACTATATATTAAAGTAAAAGGTGAATTTTTGAATCTTTAGCGTGCGTGATTTGTTTACAGCGATGAGTTAAATGTTTCCTTAAACTCTGCTTTAGAACTCATGACATTTTAAGGGAAATTTATATATTAAAAGATTAGCGCATAAATCAGATTAAAATGGGGAAATAAAAGGTAGTTAAAACTTAATAGTCAAATATTTGGATCACAAAGAAATATCGTTTATAATAAGATAAATTTTCAGAAGCTTAATCTAATTTTTTTGAATAAACTCCAAAAGAGATTTATCCAGCGACTTCTAATTACTTCCGTCTCTCTCCAAACCATGAAATAGATGATCTTTTCCGAAATGAAACAATTTTCGTTTGATTTGAATCATAGTAAAATAAGCTTGTTTTTTTTTATAATTATTTATTTATTTGGGGCTTTCTTGTTGTTGTTGTTGTTTCGTTTCGTTTATAGTCTACAAAACACGCTATACGGTAAAATGGTATATCGCTTGCAGAGTTAGCTAAAATAAATGTTATTGTAACCAACACAGAAGTGCCTCGCTTTAATGTTTAATTCATAATTGTTTCTTGTTTTGCTTAGTTCTCTTTTTCTTTATCCTGAAATATATACCATACACACGGATATACATACATATACATTATTATAATCAAAGTCACATACACGAAAAAATGGTTTACAAAAAAAAAAAAAGTTAAAGGGAAATAAAACATTTCCGAGGCATTGAAATTTCTTAATTTTTTTCCAGCTGCAACTGGGGGCTGGCTAGCTAGGCTTCCTGCTCTTGGCATATAGTTTCTTTTTATGTTTTTATGTTTTTTTTGCGTTTTTTCTTTACAAAAAATAGCACTTTTTAGACTACAAAATACCCTAAGAACCTTGTAACTTGGAAATATGGATTACACATAGAGATAATGGGGACAAAAAAGAAAACGTAACGTAATATATAGCCTGGAGCAGAGTTCGCAAGGGTTGTTGTTGTTGTTTTTAATAGTTAATAGTTGGTGCCGCTCTCTGGCCTTCCTGCCGCTGTCGTCGTCGTTGAAGTTGAAGAAGTAAGGTTAAGTAGTATCGTTTTTTTTTGTTTGTTTTGTGTAAAGCAATTGTACAACGTTTATCCATCCGCTCAAGTGTTAAAACTCTCTCCCCCTCGCTGGCCGGCTGTTGCCTTAGTTGCGAGTCGCATTGGCCGCATATATCTCCTCGATCTTTTTCCTGCGCTTCGTCAGCAGCGGATTGTTCGACTTGTCCAGCGCCTTGATTTGCATCTGAAAAGGGTGTGAAATTGCAGGAGGATTAAACAATGTTGCTTCATACTTCAAAATAGGTTACTACATAATAATTCTACATTCCGATTTATTAAACTAATCTGATATTTGTGATAATAAAGCAATATATTTTGCCGTATTTTGTCTCCTAATATAAGTACTTTCCTTATTCAGAGTTAGTTTTTACAATTAGTAGAAACCAAAGCGTACAGTTGAATGGCTAATTGCCTGAGTTAATATTTGTGTAAACTTCTGCGCTTTTTGTTATAAACAAATTATGTAAACTATTGTACTTTTAGACAAGAAAGGAAGCCACCATCAGGTATGCTTCATTAAAAGCAATTTTTGTAATGTTATTTCGATTCCCAAAACAACACAAAACTGAACACAAATCCCACCTGATCATAGTCCACGCGCATAGTGGCCAACGATCGCGTCATCTCCTCCTGCACCTCCGGCCAGGTCTCC
Organism: Drosophila punjabiensis; assembly: GCA_008042585.1. Classification (NCBI taxonomy): domain Eukaryota; kingdom Metazoa; phylum Arthropoda; class Insecta; order Diptera; family Drosophilidae; genus Drosophila; species Drosophila punjabiensis. The sequence goes on from VNJR01000219.1 coordinate 538,576, forward strand.
TCGCCCTCCTTCAGCATACGGCCCGTGCAGAGCGGCGTCTGGGGAACGGCATTGTATTGAGCAATCCACTTGTTGCGTATAACGTCCTGGATGCGCAACCGCTTGCTGGGATCCACATTCAGCATGCCCTTGATCAGATCCTTGGCCGCCTGGCTGACGTTCGTCCATTCCGGATCGGGGAAGTCGTACTGCCCGGTCCGAATGCGCTTCTTCATGCCCGGCGAAATGGCCATGCCGGTGTTGCTATAAAACGGCGGGAAGCCGCACATGATTATGTACATGACCACGCCCAGCGACCAGATGTCGCAGCTCTTGTCGTACTTCTCCGGACCGAGGACCTCGGGAGCTGTGAAAAGTTAACAAAAAAGCAATACAAAATGTAGGAGTTTACACATCGAATCGAGTGGAGTTTCAGACAGATTCAACTTTTGTTAATTACTTTGGCATTTGCAAAGTAAGAAATAAAGTTTAAATGCATATAAAACTCTCCCCTCTTCCCCTTTTCGAATAAAAGACCTCACTCACCCACGTAGTAGGGCGTGTAGCAGGGCGTCTGCAGCGTGTCATTGGTGAATGTCTCTTTGGCAAAGCCAAAGTCCGTCAGCTTGAGAATGGCGTTGGGCTGGGATGTGGTGTAGAGCAAGTTCTCCGGCTTGAGGTCCCGATGCGCAATGTCCCGACTGTGCAGGTAGTCTATCGCCTCGCAGATCTCGTGCATAATCTGGGCCGCTTCTCGCTCCGTAAACGCACCGTCCGCCTTGTCCTGAATGCGCTGGAACAGTTCGCCGCCCTCCATGCACTCCATCACGACCAGCAGGCACTTGCGGCCGCTGTACGTATTCTCGTACACATCGATGATATTGACAATGTGCCGGCAGCCGCTCACTCGCCAGTGCAGGTCGACCTCGCGGCGCGCCTTCTCGTTGTCCAGCAGCACCTTGAGGGCATAGTTCTGTTTGGTGCGCCGATGGTTGCACTGCACCACCTTGCCATTTATGCCCAGGCCCAGCACCGTGTCAGAGATCTCATAGTCGTCCACCAAAGGAGTGGTCTTCGGTTGCCGTTGGTTTTGCAGCGAAAGCATTTTTTGTGTGTGTCTGAATGCTGGTCGAGGATCTCTGACTGAAAGAATGAATAAGGAAATATTTTAACTTAAATGAATATATATTTCTTAAGACTAAATTATATTATTATGTTTATAAGTTTTATCGGTAAAGAGTGGAAAATATTATTAAACACTAAGCAATTATAGCAAATTTCTGGTTAATTTAATAGAAAAGAAATACATTTTATCGATAATATCCATGATTTAATGCCTTTTAAAATATTTTTCAATAGCCATATTGTAGCTCCATTACGTATTAATAATGACATTTCTGATAAAAGATCCAATTATTTTTCAAACATTGTGGCATTATTTATTATTATTATAATTGCAGTTAAACAATTTAATGGAAATGGAATTCTTTCTGGGATTTCCTCAATAAAAAAATGCTCCCACTGAGGCTCTTTTTTTTCGTAGAAACACGAATGACATCAGAATTCAGAGTTTTAAGCCCGCACCTACGCTTAAATAAGCTTTTTTTGCCATAAATCATTTGCCGAGGCAGCGAAAAAAGCAGGAAAATATTAAGAAATGTGGAAACAAGATAAAGAATGGAAAAAACCGCAGCGGAAGTTAAAATAAGCACGGAAAAACTAAACGAAAGCTTGTGCATTTTTTTTGTCTGTGATCTTTGCTTCACAAAACAATACTTCTTGTGGAGAACTAAGAAACTAAAGATGTATTTATGGAAAAATTAAGTATTTCAAGATATTGATAATGTAAAAACCCCAAACAAATAACTAGACAACAAACAACAAGAGTCATATTCCAAGAAAATACACTTTTCTTGATTAAAAAACGATAAAATAAGGTTCCTTGATTTTGACAAGTGTATCCTATAACTCTAGGTATGTAGCTGTGCGTAAGCTTTATCTGCAAAAAATCCAATATGCAGATCCGAAACCTCGGACTACCGATCGATCTCTCGCACTCGATTCAAATTGCATGCTAATCGACTTACAGCAAGAGAAGCGGTGAAAAAAAGAAAGACAATGCTTTTGGACTCTAATTAAACCCACACTCGCTGCATATTGCCAGGTTTTCCGGTGAAAGAGAGAACCGCAAGGGATATTACACAATTTTTTACGGGTAAAAAGGCTGCCAGGAATGCCAGCGAAGAACGGTGGAAATTGCAAGGGCGACGGCGGCGAAGGGGCGGGCATGCTCGATATGCTGTGTGCGCTTGTGTGTGTGTGTGCTGGTGAAATTACCGCTCCCCATTCCGATTGTTTTTGTTTATTTCCAGCACATTACGCATTTCCGAAAAAAGCTTCCGTTTCGCGGAACGTTTTCTCCTGTAAAATTGGTTAATTAACTAGTTTTTTACTGCCCAACAGCCCACACACACACACACAGGAACACACGGCGACCCGCGCATTTGCACACATACACAGTTACAAATGCAAACAATGCGTCATGTTTTCTCACTGTTAACAAGTATTTCCTACTTTTCGGTCTTTTTCGGTCTCCACTGTACCTGTACCTCAACCGCTGTACGTGAGGAAGGTTTTTTTTTTTTTATCTTGTTATCGCTGGCCGTAACTTTTCGATCGCTGGCCCAGATTTTTCCAAGCCATGCGCCGCCCTTTGCTTTGGCCGGGCGCTTTTCGCATTATCACCTGCTGTTCAGCTGATCGGTATTTACCTTCGGTTATTTGTTTTAGCGTGCTATTAACGAACGAAAAAAAAAGAACAACAACCCGAAACGAAATTTATAGTTATTTACGCTGGTAGAGCTCAGTGTTGCCAGATGCTAATTTGGCTTTCCCCCTAAAAAATCTCGAAATGTTGAAGTATTCCCCTGCTAAATCCAGGTTTCTACCTAAATTCTATGTATTTGTCGCCTAGTTGCCTCTTGAAGTAGAACATAATCTAGGGAATTCATTTTTAACAATTAGAATAATATTAAATCCGATTTACATCCAATTTGCGCGTTCTATAAAAAAAAAACAGGTGGTGTGCCCGTAGGATTTACCTCTCTAAAAGCTAAAGTGCCTATTGGTTTATGTAGCTAAAGAAGATGAAAATAGCTATCGATATACAGTTATCGAACACTCCAAAATTTTAAAGCGGATTTATTCGAAGCAACTAACTAACCTTTCCATTCAAAAATTCCCCAAAAATCTAGGGGGAAGCCCCCTGATCAGGGAACACTGGTAAATTAATAATATACATTTGCTTCTCAGAAATTGATTATATTTATTTTGTAATCAACAATGAACAAAACACAATCCAAAAATTAAATAATGAACACAAATTGGGAAATGTCATATGTGTTTTAAAACTAAAAAAAATTAAAATATATTGGAAAAAACTAGCTTTTTTTTGTAAATTTTTTAAGTTATTGCATCATTGAAATTTAAAAACAGAACAATGTGATATAATTGCAAACGTGCATCAACTTCGGTAACTCAATTATAGCTTTCTTTCTATTCTATTAAAAATATTGCAACTTAGGTCAAGTTTTACACAATACAAGCTTACGATATGTTGCTTAAATTAAATGAAGACACTGTCAATAAGTTATCTACACATAATTTCATTTGATAAGGCGGGACATCGGTCAGCGGCCATGACTCATCCATATGTACACTCTCCGCTCTGCTCTCCTCTGCTGATCCTCTGCTACGCGTAGTTGGCCGACCGGCACTCGTTCCACACCTTCTCCATTTCCGCCGGATCGCCGAACTCGTGCGAGGCAATCACCGCACTGTAGCTGTCGGGACCCTTGTACTGGAGCCGGTAGAAGCGGAAATCCTCGCAGTGCTGCAGCGGAATGCCCGCCTTCAGGGCCACGATGCCCAAGTAGACGTCGTCGAAGCGAAAGAGCGGTATGTGGACACTGGTCGCGTACAGACGGAGCAGGGCTTGGCGGGAGAGCATGAAGGCGCCGGCGGTGACGTAGGGGGGCCAGCGATCGAAGGGATACTCCTCGAGCGAGACATACCACTTGCTGAACTTGTGCCGCAGCGGTGCTGTTTGGAAGACATGGCCCGCAAAGAGCATATCCGGCTGATGGCTCTGGCGCCCGCGGCCCAGGAACCGCAGCACGTTCTTGGTGGAAACGTAGTAGTCGTCGTCCACGAACATGTAGAAGTCGCTGCGATTGAACTGCTCGCTGGCCCAGCGCATGCCCAGCATCGTTTTCAGCGTGTTGTTGAAGTACGCGTCCACGAAGTCCGCCTGCAGAATGTCGCCGTGCTCGCGCGACTCCCAGGCCACGTCCTTCTCGCTCTCGCCGGCGTTGCCCAGCACGAAGACGCGTCGCAGGTGGACATCCGAGAAGCGGCCTTCGTAGCCCCACGTGCGCCGGATGGCCTCGCGTCGTCGCACATTTCCCACGGCGCTCTTTATCAGGAGCGTCAGGCGGGGCGGTTCCACTTGTACTTCTGAGGTGAATGCGGGCAACCTCAAGTAGGAGTACTTGCCCACGCCCGAGGCGGCAGCGGCTTGGCCATCATCCTGCAGCGGGTAGTGGAAGTGACGTTCAAAGTCCAGCTCGTACAGGTGGGTTAGCAGGCCGCAATAGTCCACGAGCAGGATGAGGGGCAGGGCCAGGAGGCATCGCAGCAGCAGTTTCAAGTGTTTGTTTTGCATGTTTTTGCGGCCACAACAATAGTGTGACCACAGCTGGTCCGCAAGCCAAGATACTAAAAAAAAACTAAATAAAATTGTTTATTTTTATTATTTTTAATTTGTAAATTTACAATCAGGGGATTCCCTGTAAAATATTGACTTTTTGAAAGCTAACAACGCAAGGAATTTCAACGATAAAGAAAGTAAGCAAAATTATACTTTTTGGTATATTTAAATACTGACTTTAAACTGTAAATGGTATACTTTAGAGGATTGGCACGGCCACACTGATCAAATACGAAAGAGGAAGAGAAATCGTTTACAAATTGGAATTATAACTTGCGCGCTTATTGTTAATGCTTTTAAAGAACTTGTGAAATTAACAAAATGTCCCAGGAGGTGGCAGATGCAGCTGCTCCGCCAGCTGCCAGTAGCTCCAAGCTAACCAATGCGCAGAAAGCTCGCATCGAGAGGAATCAAGCAAAGGCACAAAAGTTGCGGGAAGCCAAGCTGGTGGCGCATCCCTACAAGGATCTGGCCATGTGAGTGCGTGTCTTCTCTCTATATTTTCCCTGATAAGAACTTTAATCCCCGCGCAGCAACAAGGATGGCACACATCCGGAGGCAGTGTTGGGCAAGGGACAAGGCGCCGTGATCAAGGTGCAGGGCACCAAGTACATCGACAGCGGCGGTGGCTTCCTGCTGGAGCAGCCTGTCCTGCCGGCCGCACCGGGTGCAGCAGCAGCAGCAGCAGGAGAGAAGCCATCGGAAAACGATGGCAACATAATCGTGGACGACGCCATTGCCATTCCGGTGCATTACGAGGAGTGCGCCGAGTGCGGTGACCAGTTCGCCGACTCTTACTTGTTCAACAACTTCGGGCATTCGGTGTGCGACAAGTGTCGGGACAACGAGGAGCGCCACGCTCTCATCACGCGCACGGAGGCCAAGGCGGAGTACTTGCTGAAGGACTGTGACTTCGACAAGCGCGAGCCGCCGCTGCGCTACATCAGCCGCAAGAACCCGCACAACGTGCGCTGGGGCGAGATGAAGCTCTACCTGCACCTGCAGGTGCTCAAGCGCGCCATGGAGGTGTGGGGCAGCGAGGAGGAGCTGATGCGCCAGCACGAGGGTCGCGAGGAGAAGCGCGAGGTGGGCAAGGCCCGCAAGTACAACAAGCAGATGAAGCAGCTGCGCATGGAGGTTCGCAGCAGCGTCTACACCAAGAAGACGCACGCCATCCACGAGCATGAGTTTGGCCCGGACACCTACAACGAGGAGGAGGACACTTACACGCACACCTGCCTCACCTGTCCGTACAGCGAAACGTACGAGAAGATGTAGAAGTAATAGTAATCATCATCGCATTTTCACCTTTTCAAAGTTTTTCATATCTTTTTTTTTGTTTCTTAAAACCATGTAATCTGAAATTAATTTGAGTTTAAAACTACAAATATTTATAGTTATTTAATAAGCGCACTGTTTTCTTAGGTTGCAACCTTATACAATATCCAGTGAAGGTCATTTTTGTTCTTAAAACTAATGAATTATATAAAAAAGCCCGAAAGAAAGCAAGCTTTTGTTTGTTTCATTTAAAAAATAAATCAATTTGAATTCGCTGACATTTTCAGTATTTTTGAACCTGAGTATTTGATGCGGTATTTATCACAATCGAAAATCTACAATTCTTTTTAATCGATATTTTTCTCTCCTGGAAGCTCTTGCCATGCGCCAGTGCACGTTTTGGTATTTTAGGGCATTTGTCGAACGGTCGCTCGCGAGGTGCATATACCAAAAATCATAAACAAAATTAACCCCATAAACAGATAGCGCCGCTGCGAGAGTTCCCCAGCAGCAGCAAACACTGAGTGCAAGGCACAAGCCACAACCAACACGGAGGAGGAAGAGCAGAAGCAAGCAGGCAAGATGGTGGACGAACCCTCCGACGATGAGAACTCGGAGCCCACGCCCAAGAAGATCAAGCGGGAGTGGTCGAAGAGCTACTCGAACAAGGCCATGGAGATGATGAAGAAGATGGGCTACGAGAACGACAAGGGTCTGGGCAAGAGCAACCAGGGTCGCCTCGAGCCTATCATCGCCGTGCAGCAGGACGGTCGTCGCGGTTTTGGCCTCAAGCTAGACGCAATCACATCGCTGGCTGGCGGCCAGTGGGATCCGAACCGCGAGGAGCTGGACATACCGGAGCCAGTGCTCTGGCTGACCAATCTGGGCGGCGGTGCCCTGACCTATACGCTGGAACAGCTGCAGGGCCACATTGTGCTCGGCCCCAAGAAGAGGACGCTCGACGGCGAGACCCTCTACTGCGATCCCACAATCCTGCATCACATCCTCGATGCCAAGACGGTCTTCGATGATCTCAACGACAGCGAAATGAGGCGGGCGCGATCGCGCTGCAATCCCTTCGAGACCATACGCAGCTCCATTTTCCTCAATCGCGCCGCCGTCAAGATGGCCAACATAGACTCCATGTGCGACTACATGTTCACCAATCCCCGCGACACCAACGGCCGATCGCTGGTGGCTGCCGACGAGCTGCTCTACTTTACGGACATGTGTGCAGGTGAAGTTTGTGTCCAAGTCCCTCTCTTTCTCTGTCTCTCTGGAGTTACTGATTATGCTGAGTTCCATTTCCGTTTGAAAGAGTCTTTCGTAATTGGACCCCTCTTATCACGCCTCCGAGCAAATCGGTTGTTTATTTTCAACGGAACGCAAACATATACACAAAGAGAGTCTCGATTTAGTCTCAGATTTCTTCGATAATGTTTATACAATCCGATATTGTCCAGCCTAGCCGCTGTTTGTAGTCTTTTTCGAAGCAAGCTTTTAATATATTTATGAATTCAAAATAAGAATTCAGAAATCATATACATTAATTTGAGTAAAAATCTAGTAACTTGAAAAGCTACAAAATATTTTCAAGTACTTAACATTGACTGAAAGATTGATAAATTGAAATCAAATCATTGTTAATGAGTTTCCGAGAGAGATAATATTTATATGTCGATATAGTATAGATATTTGACGGTAAAGTCGAGTTAGAAATTTGAAAAGTCGATATTCTTTTGTATATATCGAATTCACATAATCGGAAAAAGAGAAGTTATCGGATATTTTGCGATACTATCAACCTTTAAATGTTAATTTTTCGATATGTACAACATCGATGAATATTTTACATCTTTTCCGTATGATTTAAATGTTAATTTTTCGATATATTCGATATATAACTTCGATGGATATTTGACGGTAAAGTCGAGTTAGAAATTTGAAAATTCGATATTCTTTTGTATATATCGAACTCACATAATCGGAAAAAGAGAAGTTATCGGATATTTTGCGATACTATCAGCCTTTAAATGTTAATTTTTCGATATGTACAACATCGATGAATATTTTACATCTTTTCCGTATGATTTATATGTTAATTTTTCGATATATTCGATATATAACTTCGATGGATATTTTACATATAATTTTAGGCGTGATGTTTTTGTCGTTTTGTTTGATTCTATCCGACTTTTCGGCTCAATATGCACACCTAACATACACTTTAGTTTATTAATATTCGAATAATTTAAACTTTTCCATCTTTGCCGCAGGTCCTGGCGGTTTCTCCGAGTACGTGCTCTTCCGCAAATCATGGGAGGCCAAGGGTTTCGGCTTTACCCTGCGTGGCGCCAACGACTTTAAGCTGGAGAAGTTCTTTGCCGCATCGCCCGAGTCCTTTGATGCTTTCTACGGCGTCAAGGAGGACGGGAATATATTTGACGAGTCCAACCAGGACTCGTTGAACGAGTACATCCGTCGCCACACTCCGCAGGGTGTTCACTTTGCCATGGCCGACGGCGGCTTCTCCGTGGAGGGGCAGGAGAACATCCAGGAGATCCTCTCCAAGCAGCTGTACCTCTGCCAGTTCCTCACCGCCCTGAAGATCCTACGCGAGAACGGCAGCTTCGTGTGCAAGGTCTTCGACCTCTTCACGCCGTTCAGCGTGGGTCTGGTCTATCTGATGCACAAGTGCTTCCACCAGATCGCCATCATCAAGCCGAACAGCAGCAGGCCGGCCAATTCGGAGCGCTATCTGGTGTGCAAGTATAAGCGGCCGGATGCGGAGACTGCGGCCATAACCGGCTACCTTAACGCGGTCAATCGCATGCTCAACGAGGAGGAGGACGAGGGTAGCGACGTTCTGGAGATATTCAGTGCCAAGGAACTGGCCGAGGACGAGGACTTCCTGCGCTACATCATCGATTCGAACAATGCCATTGGCAGGAAGCAAATTGTGGGCCTGCAGAAGATCGCCGCCTTCGCCCAGAATCCCGAACTGAAGGAAACACGCCAGTCGGAGGTGCGGCAGGAGTGCCTCAAGCGCTGGAGTCTCCCCGACAAGCTGCGCCAGGCGCCCGAAATCAAGCCGACGGAACGTTTGCTTGAAGAGTTGCTGGCCGACTGGGCGAAGGATCGCACATGGATGAATCGCTCGCCGGCCGAGCTATGCGGCGTGGCGATGCTGGACAGCGCCGTACAGAATATATCCAACTGGTACTTTGTGCCCGTCGGCCGCGAGGAGACCAACCTCAATGCCTGCACCCTGTTCCTGTGCCGCTCGCGCGGCAATCTCCTGCGCTACACCGAGCACAAGAAGTGGGAGCTTGTGGAGACGCCGTTCGAGGTGCAGCCACGCTCCATCTTCTTTGGCCAGATTGTGTACGAGTTCTACGGCGAGGGACGGACCATCCAGCGTGTGGCGGCCCTGCACATCATCGACGGGATTTGCCTCGGCGGCATCGACATCCGGCGACGGCCGTTCCGCGAGCGAGTTAGCATGTGTGACAAGTACGCCCGCAGCCTGAACAAGCCGTACCGCAAGGAGCGCACATTCGGGGCGCTGCGCAGCAAGCCCTTCTTCCCGCTGAGCGACCTCGATGTGTTCTTTGCCGAAATGCGGCGCTATGTGCTGAAGGACAACTCGAAGCGCTTCGGCTATGCCCTCGACGACGACAACAAGTTCTTTGTGCCCGGCGGCCTGCTGCTCTTCCGCGAGCTCACCTCCAACTACGTGCTGGCGCACTCGCGCTCCAGCAAACAGCCGTACTACTTCAACGTGAAGAACAAGGAGGCGTACTACAAGGACAAGCTGCCCAGCGAGAAGGCCCTCGAGATCTTTGCCTCGTTCCGGCACAGCTACTGCGGACGCCTGCTCTGGAAGTGGACGAACCTGCGGCAGGTGGATGAGCATGCCACCGAGGAGGATCCGCAGATTCTCTACCGCAGCGATTTTGTGCAGTTCATATCGCACAAGATGAGCCAGTGTTAATGGAGGAGAGCGGAAAGCGTAGCCTTAAGCCTAAGCTATGTGTTTTTTTTTTTTTGTATTGTATCCTGCTTTTTACTTACTCGACTTGAGTATTTAGGACGCAGGAACTGACAAATACGAGGATTAGTTTGTTTGTCTGACGATCACAACATACACTTACATTTAATTTTAACCATCAATTGTCATGTCAACTGTTTTATTTCTAAAGATCCTACCAAAGTTATCAAGCGTTTTCTTGTGGTCTCTGGGGGCTGAGGGAATGGGTTAATCTTGGTAGTTCTTCAAGGACAAAGAAGCAGCTTGTTATAGGGCTGAGGGGCTCCAGGTAATCGGCGTCATATAAATGATTATTTTCGTAATTGCACAGTGCATGCGAGCTGCAATCTAATCGTTTAATGTTTTTGTTGTTGTCATAAACTAAATGTAATTTTTTCACAGAAATTCTAGTTATTTACAGAAGCCAAAAGTTTACCCTATGCAGCAGAGGGTGTTGCATTATTATATTGTGGGTTTCGTTTAATTATACGTTTAAAGGGAATTCTAGAGCAGATTGAAACGCACTGGAAATTCAGTATGCAGGTTTTTCTACAGAATAAAAACTAACACAGAAAAGCTTTCCGAATTGAAATTAATGCATTTTTGGCTGAGTTACGATCAATTTTAAGTAAGGATATAACCAATTTCGGCTCCCTGAATTTAGCTTCCTTTCTTGTTTTTTATTTTTTTTATTTATATATATTTTCATTAATATAGATAACTAATAATAATAATAACTTTACTTCACTTAAACTTGGAAAATTCACATGAAAATTCTTGTTAAATTCATCTGCTTGCTGTCTCTTTCTACCAGGCGAACAGAACGGCAGGCAAGAAGCATAAGGTTAGCGCCAAATAAATTGCGATCAGCTGTTTCGTACTTCTGCGGCCTGTACATGGCGGTTCTTTCAAGATGGCCGTCTTTTGTTTACGTTTGAATTGCGTAGCAGCAAGTGAATCGAGATCAGCTGGTTCATAGTTCAAAATGGTTCTTTCAAGATGGCCGCCCTTTGTTTACGTTTGAATTGACCAATCAGAGATGGTTTTTACTTTCCCCTCTTTTAAGATCCGTTACTTAAGGATCTTTAAAATTTGCCAGTCAGCTGCTTGCTGCTTTTTCTGTTTGCCTGGTACTCACATCAAGCTTCGGGCGATTTTAGAAGTTTTTCTGAGTTTAAATTGTTGTTGTTTTTGTCAATTGCGGGCTCCAAGCTACACAAATTGAAGAAATTTCCGATTTTTGCCTACCAGGCCAACAGAAACGGCAGCAAGGTGCCCAGCAGCAAGTCAATTTTAAATTCTCTTTGGGCTGCATGTAACGGTTCCTTCAAAATGTAAATAATGGCCGTCCTTTGTTTACATTTGAATTGACCAATCAGAGATGATCTTAACGTTCTCCTCTTTTGGGAACCGTTACTTTAGGATTATTGATTCAGCAGATCAGGTGCATGTAACGGTTCCTTCAAAATAATAATAATGGCCGTCGTTTGTTTACGTTTGAATTGACCAATCAGAGAAGGTGTTTACGTTCCCCTCTTTTAAGATCTGCTATTTCAGAATATTTTAATCAGCCGATCAGCTGCTTGCTGCATTTTCTGTTTGCCTGGTACTGAAAAATAAGAAATTCACATGTCAAATGAAATAAATAACAAGAAATAAAGCTAGAAGTTTTATCATAAAATAAGCCAGTAATGCAGTAATTTACACTTGAAAAACTTATCTGTGCTAGTTTTTAAGGTATTAACAAATTTTTATACTGATTTTGAAACTTTTTTCTATTAAACATGTTTATATAGGCTTGGATGTTGATGCTGATGAAGAATATATATACTTTATAGGGTCGGAATTGACACTTTCAGTGCGTTGCAAATTTCTGGCTGAAATTGTAATACACTGCAAGGAAATAGTAAGAACAGAATGAGATATCACCATCATTTGGCTCCTTATTTCCTTTGGAGTTCAATAATATAAAACAGTAATATAATAATATAAAATAATGTATGAGTTTGTCGGGAAAATATCATGAAAGAAATCAGTTTTTCAAATGGAATTTCAGGTTTAACAAGAAAGGAAGCTAACTTCGGCACGCCGAAGTTGGTATACCCTTGCAGATTCCAATTGTGTGAATTAAAATCTATCCCAATATAATATAATACGAACTACTTTCATATTCATACAATTTTTACAGTTTTACATTTTTGTTACATTTTTTTTACATTTTTACATGTAAAGTTTAATTTTTTTTTTTCTCCACATTTACTGATTGTTTGTATGGCAGCTATATGATATAGTCGTCCAATTCTTATGAAATTTACAAGAAAATTCTGAAAAAATATGAACCACTAGTATCTAAAAGTAGAAGAAATTATGTTGAAAACTGACATAGCTATAATTTTTTTTCTGAAAATTTCACGACCGTTCGTATAGCAGCTATATGATATAGTAGTCCGATTTTTATAAAATTTAGTCTAAAAATCTGAATCAATGTATAAAGCTTATAACCGAGAGTTGATCAAGATATGTTAAAAAACAGTGAAGTTATAATTTTTTTTCTACAAATTTACGGATCGTTTGTATGGCAGCTATATGATATAGTCGTCCGATCTGGCCAGTTCCGACATATGCACGAGTGAGAGTATATAGAAGACTATCTGCAAAGTTTCATTGAGATAGCTTCAAAACTGAGGGACTAGTTTGCGTAGAAACGGACGGACAGACGGACAGACGGACATGGCTAGATCGACTCGGCTGTTGATGCTGATCAAGAATATATATACTTTATAGGGTCGGAGATGATTCCTTCACTGCGTTGCAAACTTCTGACTGAAATTATA